>VDFB02193867.1:427363112-427412220 GCA_007258455.2 Sequoia sempervirens
TTTCAGTCTCATTGTAAGAGTTCGGGTCAGAGATTTTATATAGAGATTAGCAAGAGCAATAGTTAGAGTTTTTTTAGAATTTCTATAAGCAAATATCATATTCAGAACAGTTGAATTGTTGCAGCATTTGATGATTAATACAATTGAAGGCATTGTGGTTTTCCTGGTGAAATCGTTTGTGTTATCTCATCTCGCATGTTTCTTTTGTTCTATCTTTTATATTGCTTGAAGATCTAGGGTTTAATGTTTAGAAATAAATTAGTTTAGTTGGATAAATGGTGTATGTGATTTCATATTTGGAATGTCGGTAGCTATCTTTGGTCTATACTCCTAGTAACTATCTGCTTGTAGTAGGCTGGTGCAGTCAACCTGGACCATATATTCAAATGTGCTTAAGTTCGGTTGTAGATCCAAGTCTATGATTTGAAAATTTGTATTCCTCAGAAGATTGTACTGTTCCTGTAAGATTGCTTTGTGAGTCAAACAGGAATTGGTTATTTGAGATAGGTCCATTCCAGATATATGTCATTTGCAGTGCTTGTCCTTTCGGTAATTTAGATCTTATCACTTTCCTTGCATCCCTATCTTTTGCAATTTCTTTATTATTCGGTTAGACTTAGGATTCAAGATCATCATATTGTCAGATCTGATAAATTGAAAGGGTTCAGTCTGCTTGTAGTAAGGTCCGATTGTGATTACCAGCAATTTCACATTTCATCTGAGTTGTTTTATGCATTGTTATGACCTAACACCCGAGAGACCTTGGGGTGATTTTCAACAATTTATTGTTGGAGATTATCTTTCAAGAGAGATAGAATATCATTTTCTGTCTGAGTTGTTGCTGTGCAAAAAACACCATCAACAGATTGGCGCTAGAAGGAGGGCCTGAATGAGCACACTAGATCGTTTCTTGAATGCCATCTCTCCAGAGAGATTTAGGAGAAATACCAGATCCATCACCAGAGAGGAAGATTTAGAGGAGCTTCAATTTCCCAATAGGTCAAGAAGGACTAGAGGGAGAGGAGAATCATCATCGCCCGCTCCATCACCAACATCATCCACATCCTCATATAGGGGAGTATCATCATTACCTATCCCTTCACCAACATCGTCCATATCTTCTCACCCTGAGGTTGAAGCAATACCCGTTCCTGAAGAGGTTCCCCCTCAACAGCCCCAACCTGCCATTAACCAACCACAACCTCCACCCCCGCTCTTACCAATGGCTTTCCTTGCCAATAATCCGTCACCTTTGTCCTTCGGTGCTTATAATGTAATGCCCAAAAATCCTGAGCATTTCTGCTCGAAATTCCATGTGAATGACCCGAACAGAACTGCAGAAGAACACATAAGGATTTTCCAAACTTGCCTTAAAGACAGAGGAATTGTCCATGAAGATGTTGCTTGTAGGTTATTTCCTTATTCCCTGGGTGAAGAAGCCTTTTATTGGTACAACCATCTCCCTGCTGGCTCAATTCAGAATTGGAGTGACCTTGAAAAGACCTTTCTGCAAAAGTTTCGAATACCCATCAGTGCTAATGAGTTATACCTGCAATTTATCAAAGTCAAGAGAGAAGTCAACGAACCCATAGCCAGTTTCAATAATAGATTCCACCGTGCGTTCACCAGATTGCAAGACCCATATGTCCTAGATGATGGTACTGCCCTGGGAGTATATTATGAAGCTCTGGATAGTCTAACGGCAACCTTTCTGAAATGGAGACCTAACCCTCCAGCCACCTTGACAGATGCTTATACGGAGGCTGTCAAGCTTAGCACAGACTTGAGACAGCACTTGACGGGGCCATTGCCTTCTCTGGGACCAGTTGCACATCCCAACCAGATTCAGGCAGTAAATCAAGCTCTCACCAATCATACCCCAATTATGAACCCAGTTCCCCAATTACCCATAGTACCACACCCTGGTCATCCCATGAACCAAATCTCTCCTATGACAAACTTCCCTCAACAACAAGTGAACCAACCCATGTATCAGTCACAGCAGAATAGCTTCCCTGCTTACCTGCAGAATTCTGAGGTGCTGCACCAGTCTTTGGGATCCGCCACAATGCCTATTCCCCCTCAGAGTAACCCGAACCAGATCCCTTACCAAGATCCTAATAGGGAGAGAATTGATGAAATGGCTGAACAAATCAAGAAGTTAAATCTGGAAGTGACTTACCTGAGAAATCAGAATAGTCAGTTGCAAGCTGCTCAGAAGGGAATGCAATCTAATCAGAACAGGGAGTTCTCACAAGGACATAACTTTGACAAGGGACAGCGTAATGACAGAGGGATCTACAATGATAGGGGATATAACCAGGATAGGGGCTACAACAATGACAGAGGTTTCAATAATGAAAGGAGGCAGAATTTTGATAGAGGCCAAGGAAGTGGATCAGGATTTGATAAAAGGCCACCACAAGGACAAAACAGAACTTGGAATACAGGGCCTAATAATGGAGGAGTTCCTACTCCATTGGATCAGCCAGCCAATCAGATTGTTAATCAATCTGTGAACAAACAAGTCAGCCAGGATAAACCTCCTAACGGTGTATATTTGGCAGAGGCAGCCCTATCAGGATGGTGTAGACTCCATAAGACAAGCCAGCATTCAGAACTGGAATGTCCGGAATTTCAAACTGCAGCCTCCATTTTTCAGTATGAGGTGGAAAATAACGCTAATGGACAGGAGATTGTCCCCTCTAACTCCTATGATTCTCCTATGCTGGTATTGAATCATGCTCCTTTTCCAGCCAGCAAGGAAAATATGCCAGAAGAACCCGATTCCCGTGATGAAACAGATCAGATTTGTAATGGGAATGAGGTGGCCCGGTTGTTTGACGAAGGAAATATAAATTACAATGGTCCCTTGGATCAGGACGAAGCTTATGTTGAAGAAGTTCAGATGTTTCAGAGACAGGGATTGAGGGATATGCCTCACAGACGCCCACAGCCTGGAGGGTCCTTCACCACTTCCATTCCTCCCAATAACTTTAGTACCCCTCCAGATCCTAATGCGAGCAATAATCCGTCTTATCCACAGGTTTCCAAGCAGTACTTTTCGAAAGATAGACAACCTCAAGCAGAACCACAGAAGGAAAGGACTGTTCAAGCAAGCAGGGATAAGGCAGAGGAGCCACCTAAGGAGGTCTCCACTGACATGAGTGAAGAACAGATGGCTTCATATGTCGCGGAGGAATTCAAGAAATTAAAGGTAAACCTTTCTGCTTTTGAATTGTTGAGGTTTCCTGCAATTAGAAAGGCTGTCTTGGGTACTTACAATGCAAATCCAAAGACATCGGACAAATCTTCTGGTGAGCATATCAGCCAGACCTCCGGTTTTCAGCCTGTGAACACCCAAAGTCAGACACAGAATATGACTAATCTACCCCTTGGAGATAGAGGAAAAGAAAAGGATAGAACTCAAGTGGCTCAGGTAGATACCTAGCCTACCTTGTTTCAAGGGAAGATGGAGACTCCACCATTTCTGATATCAGTCCGAATCTTTGGTAAGAACCTTCACAATTGTTTGTTAGATTCTGGTGCATCTACCAACGTGATGCCCCTTGGAGTTTGTAGGGCTCTAGGAATTACACCTGCTGATTCCCAGAAGAAGGTCACTCAGTTGGACAGAATCGAAGTGAGTGTAGTAGGGGAACTCAACATGATCCAGATGCAGATAGCCTCTGATCCAAGAATCCAGCAGGTTATTAACATTCAAGTGGCTGATATTCCTGATGCATATGGTTTAATTCTAGGACGAGAGTTCACCAAAGCCCTGAATGGGTATGTGTCCACTGACCACTCTCACATGTGGCTTCCCTGGAAGGGAGTGCCTAATCAGATAAGGATTGAGAGGGAGCCTAGAATGAAGTACATGATAACAGAGTACCAAAAGACTTCGACCGAGGTTCTCATATCAGAAGCTGGAATGGGAAACTACTTGCTATCCGCCCCATATGAAGAATCAGATGTAGAAGAGGTGCTGATGTTGCATACGATGCCAGTGGACGCTGAAATAGGGTCGAGTCTTGTTGAGGTCCTAACAGAATCAGTTGAGGAAGAAGAAGAACCTGAGGATAGACAGATTAGCTTACTGGACAATTTCCAAGATTTCATCAAGCAATGCGCGGAGAATCAAACTCACTTAGGAAAGAAGACAAGTTTTAAGGAGTTACTCTTGCCGAATTGGTGCAGAGTCCACAATGCTTCTCACTCAGAATTGGAGTGTTGCCTGTGTCAGACAGCAGTGAAAGAAGTGTACAAAAGCATGAATCCATCTCGGGTAGCTAGCACAGATGAGCAGAATCTGCAAGCAAAGTATGAAAATCAGAAACCTGCTGTGGCTGAGGAAACCTCTAATACTGACAAGCCAAAAGACAAAATGAAGAAAACCACCACTGCGGGATACTGGACTCTCAAGTTTGATGGGTCTAAGTCCAAGCAAGGGGCTGGAGCTGGATTTGAATTGATAAGTCCCAAAGGTAAGAGTTTCTTCGCAGCTCATAGACTCCAATTTCATTGTACAAATAATGTGGCTGAATATGAAGCTTTAATTCACGGACTCCTTATGGCACTCAAGAAAAAGGTCAAGGTCCTACAAGTTTTTGGTGACTCAGAATTAGTGGTCAAACAAGTAAGAAAGCAGTATGCCTGTCACGACAGGAGGATGACCAACTATAGGCATAGAGTTTGGGACCTCATCGAGGGGTTCGACGCTTTTAATATCCAATTGATCCCAAGGAAGAAGAATCAAACTGCTGATTCTCTAGCTCAAGCGGCCAGTACCTTGCAACCACTGTCCCTATCAGGATTGAAGAAGTTTACTGTTGAATTAACTCATGTCCCGTCAGTCCCTGACAATGTGACTAACTTTCAGGTGTTTGAGGATGATAAACATATCCTTGACTTTATCACGAACACGGATGTTTTTTCTTCACAGATCATCGATGAAACAGAACCTCAGGAAGCAGAATTGGACCTAGAAGGTGTGCTAAATTTGAAGTCCAATACTATTCCAAGAGGAATGGTACAGCTGGAGAGAATTTTCGATATGGACAAAATCAGAGATCAAGAACAGGAATCTAAGAAAGAGTCTATCAGTGGGCAGTGTGACACTCACAATGTGGGCACTGAAGATGCTGTGAAAAATGTTTTCATTGGTAAGGTTTGTACTCCTGAAGAAAGACAGGGAATAATTAGAGCCCTATACGACTTTCCAGACATAGTGGCCTGGGGTTATGAAGACTTGAAGACTTATGATACATCCATCATAACTCACACTATACCTCTCAAGCCAGGTGCTAAGCCTTTTAGACAGAGGCAGAGACCTATTAATGCGCTGTTGGAGCCACTCATACAGAAGGAAGTTCAGAAACTGCTGTCCGCTAGGATCATATTTCCTGTCAGGCATTCTACTTGGGTGGCTAATCTGGTTCCAGTAAGAAAGAAGAACGGTGAAATTAGGCTCTGTGTTGACTTCAGAAATCTGAACAGGTCATCTGAAAAGGATAATTATCCAGTTCCCTCGTTGGATGAAGTGTTACAAGTGGTTAATGGATCGCAGATGATGTCCTTTTTGGATGGCTATTCAGGATATAATCAGGTGATGGTCCAGTATGAGGACAGACACAAGACTTCCTTTACAACCAAGTGGGGAACTTTCGCCTACAGGAGGATGCCATTTGGGCTTATCAATGCAGGAGCCACGTTTCAACGAGCTATGGATATCGCTTTCAAGGACATCATAGGAAAGTGCATTATCATTTACATGGATGATCTGACTGTTTTCTCCAAAAACAGAGGGGATCATATCTCAGATCTGCGTAAAGTGTTCCAGAAGTGCAGGGAATTCGGCATCTCTTTGAATCCCAAGAAGTGTATCTTCGGAGTTACAGAAGGCAAACTGCTGGGCCATGTGATATCA
Organism: Sequoia sempervirens; assembly: GCA_007258455.2. Taxonomy (NCBI): domain Eukaryota; kingdom Viridiplantae; phylum Streptophyta; class Pinopsida; order Cupressales; family Cupressaceae; genus Sequoia; species Sequoia sempervirens. Next base: position 427,369,042 of record VDFB02193867.1, read on the forward strand.
GAGAAAGGCATTGCTATAGATCCAGAGAGAGTGGAAGCCATCCTAAAAATTCAGCCGCCTTCCAGTAAGAAAGAGATGAAATCTTTCTTTGGTAAGATTAATTTTGTTAGGAAATTCATTACTGGATTTGCTGAGATTGTCAAGCCACTAAATGCCATGTTAAAACAAGATGCCAAGATAGAGTGGACTGCAGAAGCGAAGGAGTCCTTTGCAGAGATTAAGAGAGCCATTGCTGATGCTCCAGTGTTGGTGAGTCCAGATTATAGTAAACCGTTCTATATCTATTCCTTTGCTTCAGACCACTCATGTGCTGGAATGCTGACACAAAAGTCTGATGAGGGGAATGAGCATCCCATCGCTTTCATGAGCACGCCATTGAAGGATGCTGAGTTGAAATACCCATGTGTAGAGAAGCAAGCATATGCCCTTGTTCGAGCAGTAAAGAAATTTAGGCACTATATCCTCAGAAACAAGGTGTTTGCAATTGTTCCTGATTCTGCAGTTAAGTTATTGTTGATGCAGAATGAGTTAGGGGAGCGCAGAGCTAAATGGGTAACCATGCTTCAGGAGTTTGACATTGAGATCCAGCCCATGAAACTGGTAAGAGGACAGGGACTCACCCAGACCATGGCAGAGATAGGCCCTGAATTGTCTGTCTGTAACTATGATGTTGGAGCGGTTTCCCCAGATGGCTGGTATGATGATATAGTTTATTATTTGCTGAATCAGCGAGCTCCTGGTCATCTTAATGCAGTACAGAGGCGAGCCTTGAGACTGAAAAGTGATGGTTTCATGCTGAAAGGAGCTGTCCTATACAAGAAGAACCACGAAGGTATTTATTTGAGGTGCCTTGGGAGGCAGGAGTCTGCGAGAGTAATAAATGAGTTTCATGAGAAATATGGCACTAGTCATGGTTCTGCCATTGCCACTGCGAATCAGATTTTGAGGGCAGGGTACTACTGGCCTACTTTGTTCAAGGATGTTCATCAACATGTACAGACCTGTCACATTTGCCAGACTGCAGCAACAAGAGAAAGGTGTGCAGCACTTCCGCTCCAGTCTGTTATTGAGGTAAAACCTTTTGCTCAATGGGGTATGGATTTCATCAGCCCCATCAATCCACCATCTTCTGCTGGACACAGGTATATCCTCACCATTACTGATTACTTTACAAGGTGGACTGAAGCATTTGCTTGTAGGCAAGTAATGCTGCAGGTAGTAACGATTTTAGAATCGCCATTCTCAATCGTCGGATGTCCTTTTGCTGTTGTGTGTGATAATGGTCCCGCCTTTGCATCCTTGAAATTCTCAAACTGGGCTTTTGATCATGGCATTGTTGTTAAGTTTGCATCTAATTATTATCCCCAGGGGAATGGTCTAGCTGAATCCTCTAATAAGAACTTGTTGACTGTTATCCGAAAACTGTTAGAGCGAAACTCAAAGGACTGGCATACCCAGCTTAGGTTTGTTTTCGCGCATCAGATCGGCAGTCCCATTGGTACCTCTCCTTATCATTTAGTGTACGGTCTAGAACCAGTTTTCCCTATCCAGCTCAAAATCCCAACTCTGCAGTTTATCAACCAGTTTTATGATGAGGGTGATAGAAGGGAAGCGAGATTAGCTGAATTGTTGCATCTTGAGGAAAAACGGGATAATGCCCTTGAAAGATTCGCCAAACACCAGGGGGTAGTCAAGCGATGGTTTGATAGGAGAGCTAAAGTCAAAGCCTTTAGGATTTCTGACCTTGTCCTGTATTGGGATAAGCCGCATGATCAGAAAGGTAGCCATGGTAAGTTTGATAGATTATGGCTTGGTCCTTACCAGATTGCTGAAATTCTGGGAGATAATGCCTTCCGTTTGAGGACTCTCATGGGAGAGGATATGCCACTGCCTGTTAATGGGCAGTATCTTAAACATTATTTCCAGTCTTGAGCTGTTCTCAGCTCTTTGCCCTGTAAATAGTTAGTTAGGTTGCTTTCTTTGCTTGTTTTGCTTGTTTTGGTTAGGGTAGGTTTCCCTTTCGCTTTGCTGGTTGTGTTTGGTTAGCATAGGTTTGCTTTGGTTTGTTTGTTTTGTTTTGCGTTGCTCTTGCTTTTGGTCTTATCTCCTTGTGGGATTGTGGGTGCATCTGTATGATAATGGTGGCAAAACAGGTCCAATGTTCCTGATATTTCCCTTACAAACTTTGATCTTTTTTCCAGAATGTTATGGTATGAATTCCGTTGCCTATGTCACTTGTCCCTGTGGTAAGGCGAAGATTTTCTGGTCAGTCTGAACAGGAATGTATTGGGGTCTTATACCTTTAATCTTTAAATATACCTGAAGTCGTAAAAGGTCCTTATAAGGTCTGGACAGGTGAAAAATCTTTTTCTGCTCTAGTGCCACTGCGGTTCTCAGTCCTGAGTGTGAACTTCACTATTCACAGGTTGAATAAGTTGAGTAAAAGAAATATTCTATTAAAAAAAAAAAAAAAAAAGAGAGCAAAGAAAAGAAAAGAAATGTATATTCAACTCATCAGGGGGATCTGAATATCTCTACCAAGGCTATAGACGCCTGGCCGGCAGTAGAGCTATGTTCAGGAGTATCACAGCGATAACCTCGTCGGGGCTATGGACGCCTGGCTGGCAGCGAGGCTCTATCCAGGTTACTTTTAGGGTCAGAATCTTTACGTAGCCTGTTCATACCAAGTCTGGTTCTTTGCAATTGAAGGTGGGTAATATATGCACCTGCACACACTTGGACCCTGGTATAGGAATGTCTGAATGTCTGGGAGTTTCTTTGCTTTAACTTAGGGTGATGGCTAGGTACTTGAGCTGAAACCAGAGTTCTGGGTTCTTGATTCCAGTTTGTCATTGAAATGCTCAGAAGCATTTCCCAGCAGAGTCGCCATTTGTTGTGCAGTTTTTGCACACACGCCCCACTTGGAGTGGGGGACCCCCTTTTTTTTGGTGTCTTTGACCTTTGATTTGATTGGATTTATCATTTTGGGGTCTTGACATGTTGGTTTTGCTGGCTTTGCCCTTGCCTTGGGGTTGCAGTTGATTGAAATTGAGTTTTTGGCTAAGTCCGGGTTTTCACCTAACTCCGGGATTTTTCGCCTCTGGCGGATTTTTCCGGCCCTGGTTCCTTGTCCGTCTCTTGCCGGATTCTCCGATTCCGGGTTTTTGCCTAACTTCGGGATTTTCCGATCCAGTCGGATTTTCCCGGATTCTGTCAAAGTCCCGATCTTCCTGATTTCCCCGGTTTCTGCATTTCCGCGGAATCCGTGTCTCCGCGCATTCTGGGATTCTCTAAAATTCCACTTGGGGCTCGGGTTTCCGGACTTGTCAGAAACGTCTTTTCGCGCATTAATGGCTGAGGTACCTTGGTTCAGGCGGGTATAAGGTCGATTTAGGGCATTTTCCGATTCATTCCAACTTCGATTGCTTCCTCGTTTTCTGCTCTGGCGATTCAGAACTTGCGTTTGAGCTTTGAGGATTGATCTTGGTTTGCTTGCGTGTGAATTGCTTAAGTGTTGCTGCCAGTATCTCGTGGCTTGGACGTGTTGTCACGTGGATTAATTTTCTGAGCTCGATTTCTGCCCGTCTTGGTCCATGGTATGTATTCGTCGCCCTTCCGTTTGCTTGCATGGTGATTTGAGGTTTTCTTGTACTGGGCATTGTTGAATTTTGGGGTCGGCTCGTGTTTGACTTTGGGTTTCATATTTATTCAGTCAGGTTGATCTGTTTATTATTGAAGCCCATCTCTCGTACCCTATAAGTTCTGTTTGTTCATTTAATTGCATATTTATATTTTCGACGGAATTCTGGGTCGTGTTGCATGTTTGTTTTGGGTGCGGAATGTGTTACCATGCGAATTTAGGGTTTCCTTGGTGTTTCGGTTAACGCGATGATTTGATCTTGTGTTTGAATGACTTTCGCCTCGTTTCGTGTCGGCTTCCCCGTCCTGTGAGGATTAGAGGGCTTTTAGGTAAATCCCGAACTGATATTTTAACCCTAAAAGCTTGCTCTGGTTTTAATGGCGGATATGTGGTTGTTCGATTTAGGGCATCGTCGTTTTAGTATGGGATCCTTCCTTTGAGTGCTTCTGAGAGTTGGAACCCTTTGCATATTCGAGTCTGGTGATTGTCGTCGGTTTTGGGTTCATTCGAGCTTAGGTATTGGAGATCTTGTGATCGCTCCTGTTTTGGTGCACGATTTGCCATTTTTCGGGTTTCCGAGGCTGTCGCGGAATTTCCGGTCTCCCGGATTTTCCCGGTTTCCTTTTATTCCGCGGACAGGGTTAATTTCCGGTGCATTTGATGCTGTCCGCGAAAGTCCGTCCCATTCGGATTTTTCCGGATTTCCTGTCTGATTGCATTCTTTTGTATATTTCGATGAGAGGATTGATGGAATGATTGTTAATGCCTATTTCTTGATTGCCAAAGAGTAAAATTGATGATTTTCCTTTGATTTCCGAACATATTAATGATTTACATGGCTAATAGTGCTTTGGTAGCAGGGGTCCGTCTGGGTCGGATTTCTCTGGAATTCCGCCTCGAATGTATTTTCCCGGATTATACGATTTTCCCGGATTATTTGATTTCTCTAGATCTCGGAAGATTGGCAATTGGCATTTGGTTTTAATGGATTTGTATGATGTATGCTAACCTTTTGGATGGATATGAGCTTAATAATTGAATTCTAATAATGATTCTTGGATGTGCAGGCTGAATCAAGCAAAGCTGCTGCTGGGAAGTCCAAAGGTGGTGCGGGGGCATCTGCAGTTTCCGAGACAGAAAAATTGAGATTAGACATGAGGAGTCAGGTCCCAGAGAGTAAGATATCCTCCGTGTGGGCAGATGTGTCCGATACCAACGTTGGTGCCTGGCGTTACGAAGAATTCAAACAGAGAACAGCTGAGAAGGACCAATCGGCATTGAGGCAAGGGATGATGAACTCAGGGTTGGTACACGTGGCAGGGTTCCCTCCAGCAGTCCAGTGCTACGAGCTGATTTTGGAGTGTGCTAGGCAGTACGCTTTTGACACACAGATGGTAGTTAGCACTGAGGGACGAGTGTTGGAAAACTTCAGTCCAGCCTCCATTGCCCGAGCTTTCAGCATGCCGGATCTCCCCTCGGTCTGCGCCCTAAACATTGACACTGCTCGCACATATTATGAGAACGAGCCAGTTAAGGCTCAACAGCTTATCAACTCATGGCTTGAGAAGCCCAAGTCTCACCACTCCAAATTGCCCAAACAGTTGCACAGGGTGAAGTTCAGGCCGGATATCTATGACGCCATCACATTGTTGAGCAGGGTGGCCGGACTTAAAACTGTCGGGGTATTGGAAAATTGGATGGTCCATGTGATCACCAAGATAGGCCAAGGAACGAATTACCACTGGGCAGGACTTATCAGTGCAGAAATAGATAGGCAACTGAGGAATGTTTTGGAAGGAAAGAAGTTTACCATGTCCTCCTATGTTATATATATACTGGCCATCTCCTACCCCTACAAGGGACTGACTCCTGCGGGAACCGTTGGACAAGACGTTATCTATGAGGTCTATCCAGAATTGCACCTCGGACACGGAGATTATAGGAGGGCCAATGATGCCTTCACTATGCACATTACCCGGACCCTTCAGAATGCGGAGCACATTAGATTGTCCGATGGGGCTAAGGGGTTGATTAAGAATTACGGGGCCTGGTTCATCCAGTTCCCCACTTTCACTTATCTCCGGATTGATGGATGCCCCGTTGCTCCCTACAGACTGCCCCGGTATCCCACTGATCACATAGTGCTACTGGAGGTCGTAAGACAAATTTGTGAGTTCGATACGGTGGTGAAGAGGGAGAAACATAAAACTGGTTTTGGAGGTGACTTCCCTCTTGGGATTGGCGTGGATGTGATGTGCCCTTCCATTCAATCAGCTCACACTGCAGGTGAGGAATTGGCCACCTATGGATTCTCTTTCCATTCAAAGAGAATGAATTTTGACATCACCGGAGGGGCACAGAAAAGGGCCACCCGGGAATACAGGCACAAAGAGGACTTGGAGGACTACTGGGTCAACATCAAGGATGACCTTGATGCACGAAGGAAAAGGTATTCCCGGCTGCCAGTAGAGGCAATTAGGCAATACAATGTGAAGCTGATTCCGGATCAGCTGGAAGATGATGGAAAACTGGTCCAGGACCACGTATATGAGCCCATTAAGGATAAGTCAGTAGCAGATATTGATTGGAATGAGCCTGAGGTGACAGAGTTGGAAGGCTTAATGGCTCCAGTGCTAAAATTTACCTTTGCTTGGATCAAACATGAGGTATGGGTGTTGGAAAATGCCAATGTACCCTTCACTTTCGACCTGATGGGGAATCTCAACCCCATGTCCACCTCTGAAGAATCCGGGGAAGAGGACCCCAAAGGGAAGACAGCCAAGGCCTCTCCCTTCAAAATCAAAGTTAGAAGTCCTAAGGGGACTCAACCTGCAGCAAAAAGGAAACCTATCGGCAAATGCAGGTGGAAGACCCTGACTATCAGCAAGTCCTCGGACGAGGAGGAGGCGGAGAAAGCTGAAGAAGAAGATGTTCCTCCACCGCCCAAGAAAGCCAGAACTGCAAGGGTGGCGAAAAAGAAAGGCCAGACGACTTCAGAGGATGAACCCCCAATTGTGGATGTGGAAAGCTCCGGAGGGGAGAAGACCAAAGTATACACTAGAAGATCCAGAACTCCTTCCCCAAAGGATGCTGCACAGCCAAAGGATTCTTCTCCAATATTGCCAGCCACTGAACAGGACAAGCCTGTCTCTCCTCCACAGAGTGTAACAGAACTGGAGAATCCGGATGAACAGGAAATCAGCGGATAGGCAGAGCCGTTTAAAGAAGGGGCATTATTCAGTGAGGCTGCTGAGCTCGATGCAGAGACAGAGGAGAGGCACACTTCTCCCTTGGTACAGTACGAGGATTCTTCGGAGAGTGAGAAGGGCCGCGGATCGCCAGAACCGGAGGAAGGCCTGCCTGCTCGGACTCCATCACCAGTGTTTCCAGAATTGGGAATTGAGGAGGCCGTTCAGAGCAAGGAGACCCCTGAGAAGAAAGAAGATGACAAGGCAACAACTGAAGAAGAAGCCGAGGTGACAGTAGCAGAAGAGGAGAAAGCCACAGAGGACCCGGGGAAAACTGACACAGAAGGAATCCGGACAGACCCTGTAGCCCCGGACTGGTTAGAAAAGGAAATAGCAAGGAAGAAACAGGTGATAGTGGAGGACACTCCTCTTGACTGGGATGCAATGTTATCCCAGATTGGTAAGGGGAAGAAGAAGAAGGCTGCCAGGATAATTTCCCGGGTAGAAAGGGATGAAGTGCACAACCGTGTAGTCCACATCGCCACCCCTGTTGCAGATAAAACAAGAGATGAGGTAGCAGGCCAGGATTACAGTGTCCAAACCATTAACCTTGGGCCGGCCTCCCTAGAGCAAGACATTGAGGAATTCGAGGGGTCAAGTGCTGTAATTGTAGACAGATTGAAGAGGGAGACTCAGACAAAGCGAGAATTGAAAAGGGAAAATGAAAGGTTGAGGAAAAGCTTAGAAGAGGTCATGAAACCTCTACGGTCCCTCCATCCGTCCTCCTCTTCTACTCCCGGATTTCTGCCAAAGGAGACGATCTCTGGCATAGAGAAGATGAAGGCCTCCACACAAGCTACCACAGACTGGTTGATGAGTGTTCGGAAGCAAGGGGATGAAGCTATTAAGGAGATCCTGTCTGTTGGCAAGGATGCAGTCTGAGGAAAAGAGCTGATGGAAAGCATCCTTTCTCAGGATAAGAATGATGTCGATTCCCTGCTGCAGAAGACAAAGATTATTCTAGGGCATGGCAAGGAACAATTGGGCAAGGATGGAATTCTCCCCTCCACCAGATTGGATGAACCGTGGGAATGGTTCGAGGCATTACAGATCAGGCAGGGAGGCCTGAAAAAGGTACAGAAACGAAGAAAAACCATTGATGCCGACCTTACTGCAATCTATGATGGTTGCATTGCATTTTTTGAAGTAATGACAGGGAGGAATAAGATGGCTCCTAAGTACCTAAGTTTAGATCAATTGAAGGAATGGTGGCATGAGGTTTATGCCCCGGATTCTGATGAGGTTGTCACTGGCCATATGGTTGATGATGCAGCCACATATTTGGCAGTGATAGATAGATACCTGACCAGCAGAAAGGATTGGAAGAAAACCATTGAGCGGTCCAATGAAGGGATTGATTCGATTAAATGCCAGCTCAAAGTTTTGCCATTGTCACCTGTTGCTGAGCTGGAGGGAGTTTTCTCGAAGGTCCAAGGGTCACCAGCGCGGAGGAAAGACAAAGGAAGCAGCGGTTAATGTTTACCTCGAGATTTGTGCTTCCCTATTATCATAGGGCATGCATTGGACCGGACTTCCTTGGAGACTGTGCCTTGGCCGACTTGGATGATGGATTTAAATGTGTGCCTTAGTTTGTTTCCTTGGCCGACCTGTTTTGGCGGGTTTGATTATTTTTAAAAAATGTTTGGCTGGGCCGACATGTTTTGGGGGGAAAATTTGATAAATAGGCATTCTTGCCTCATTGTAAGAGTTCAGTTCAGAAGATTTTGATAGTAGAGATTAGCAAGAGCAATAGTTAGAGTCTTTTAGAATTTCTTGAAGCAAATATCATATTCAGAACAGTTGAATTGTTGCAGCATTTGATGATTAATACAATTGAAGGCATTGTGGTTTTCCTGGTGAAATCCTTTGTGTTATCTCATCTCGCATGTTTCTTTTGTTCTATCTTTTATATTGCTTGAAGATCTAGGGTTTAATGTTCAGAAATAAATTAGTTTAGTTGGATAAATGGTGTATGTGATTTCATATTTGGAATGTCGGTAGCTATCTTTGGTCTATACTCCCAGTAACTATCTGATTGTAGTAGGCTGGTGCAGTCAACCTGGACCATATATTCAAATGTGCTTAAGTTCGGTTGTAGATGCAAGTCTATGATTTGAAAATTTGTATTCCTCAGAAGATTGCACTGTTCCTGTAAGATTGCTTTGTGGGTCAAACAGGAATTGGTTATTTGAGATAGGTCCATTCCAGATATATGTCATTTGCAGTGCTTGTCCTTTCGGTAATTTAGATCTTATCACTTTCCTTGCATCCCTATCTTTTGCAATTTCTTTATTATTCGGTTAGACTTAGGATTCAAGATCATCATATTGTCAGATCTGATAAATTGAAAGGGTTCAGTCTGCTTGTAGTAAGGTCCGATTGTGATTACCAGCAATTTCACATTTCATCTGAGTTGTTTTATGCATTGTTATGACCTAACACCCGAGAGACCTTGGGGTGATTTTCAACAATTTATTGTTGGAGATTATCTTTCAAGAGAGATAGAATATCATTTTCTGTCTGAGTTGTTGCTGTGCAGAAAACACCATCAACAACAATGTAAAATGACAAATATATGTATGCTAGCCTACTGTATGTGCAATGGGAAGTAGAAAAATTTAAACAAATGCTAGGATATTGTATTGGACAGCCAAATGAAACGTATTTAAACAGAGTTATACAAATATATATGTGTGTTTGTGTATGTATATACATACATGTATATAAGTATTTGTATATATGTGTATATGCTTTTAAATACATAATACACATATATTAAATGCATGTATATATATAAATACATATATACACACACATATACATATTAAACCCTGATAAATGACCAACCTTGACAAATGACCAAAAATAAACAAATATAAATAGGTACACATATAAGCAAAAATAAATGACAAATATAAACCTTGATATAAACACTGAAGTAAATAAAAAATGAGCAAAAACATACAAATATAAATATAGGTACACCATTATTTGCATTTTCAATGGATAGGCAAAGGATACACACATATACATCGATTTGCTGAATGAACAAGAGACACATAATGTAAAATGACAAATATATGTATGCTAGCCTACTGTATGTGCAATGGAAAGTAGAAAAATATAAACAAATGCTAGAATGTATAAAGTAAGAAGACACTGCATAAATGAAAACAACTATAAGTACCTACCTGAGACTTGGGATATTAGAGGAATGTGTAGAGGAATGTGCAGAGGAATGTGCAGAGGATGCTTGTCATTGCTTTCAATTTTGTAGAGAATAACATGCAATTGTGAATGCCTCTGGCTACTTTCCCCCTCTTATTTAGGAATTCGAATCTGACAATTGAATGCATTCAATTTGGTTGTTGTGTTTGAAATTTGAATTTTTTTGAGCATTTGAATTTGAAGCTGCAAGTTATGTAGGTTTTTAAAGATGATATGATTGAATTTTGCATTATATTTGGATTTGATGTTTATTTGGGGAGCGTTACACCTATATTTAATTGTGTAGGTACCTATAGGAAATGAAATAAATAGATATAGCTGCTAGGGAGTGTGTGAAAGACTGTGCATTTCAAATCGCATATAGTTTAAAGGAGATTGTGATTATGTCATGTAAAGCACCATGTGCATGTATACTTGTAAATATAAAATGTAGTGAGGGACAAACATTTGCAAGTGGGCGTATTTGTAACAGTACATGTTTTAAATGAAATTGCAAATAAGCCTTTTTATGTGCAAGTTGACTTCTTTTATAAATGCAAAGGCATGTTTAGCTGTCTACTATGATTGGTGAGTGACTCATTCTATTATGAGCAGCTATTGGTGTTATAATTTTTTATTTATTCATAATTTTTTTTTAATGGATCAAAGTTAAATTTTTTTTGGGGGTTGGAGTGAGCATGGAGGTGGTGGTTATTCAATGGGTGGAGGGTACTGGGTCTTCTCCCCTAGGGTTAAATGTTTCTCTTGTGGACAATTCTTTTCTTTTTGCAATTAAAATTTTGCCTGTTAGCGAAATTGCTCCACTTATAGCTAGACTTACCCTAGTTAAAAAAAATTGAACTCAATTTCACCGTGATTCATTATATCATGAAATCTACACTCAGTGACTCTTCCAAAAGTAGATGAACTCAAAGGATGTAGTTTCTAGTTAAATATTTTATAAAGTTTCCCAATTTCCATTGTGAAAACTAGCTTGTGCTAGTTTTGTGTTTTACAAACCTTTTTCCAAATTAGGAAGGGTGTTACAAAACACCGGTTCACTCTTCGAAAAGGTAAACCTTAAAATGTAAAAGAAATTAAGAGGATTGTATGTGTTTCCATACATAGCCATTTAAAAGTAACAAATATTGCCATGCCCTCCTAGGGCTAGTTCCTATTGACAACAATTTCACTCGCATCAAGCAGCTCGTATAGATTCTTCACAGATAGAACCACAAATAGCCTACCTTTCTTGAAAGATACGAAACAAAGACAACTTGAGAAAATATTATGCATTCACAGAACAAAGATTAACTTTTGTTTAATCCCAAGTCTCTATAAAATAGGTCATGATTGCACTAAACATAGCTCTCGAGAAATGATGTGACAATTTTGTTGTTAATTTTTATAAGGGCATACTTAAGAATTAAGAATGTATATTTATTACAATATTTCTTTGAACATTCAAAATCAGTTTTCCAACTTGATAAAGGTAAATTCAACATTCATAAAAAAAACATCAAGTTTAACAACAAATTTTTAAAATACTTCCAACAATTTCCTTGCTATCACTTAAGTAGATTTAGCATTAAGCATTCAACAGTTCCTTGAAAAATAAATATTTTCAATGAAACAATTTCCATCCATTTGTATATTCCTTTTATTTTTATTTAAAACATTTTCTGAAATATAAGCATCTAATCTAAAACAAAACATAAAATTTCTCTCGATTATTCTCCATGGATGCCTCAAAGAATCAATTGAAATAGAGCAAACTGCTTTATACTTCACCAGATTGCTTCACAGCTATGTATAAAATGATGCAAGCTTTTAAAGAGAGAGGGTTTCATTTATGGACATCAAATAGGTTCTGTATGCACCCTTAAATGGTGCAACATATAGTCTTGTTCAACAGAACTTACAAAATCAACTACAAAAGATACTTAGATAGGTAGCTATCCATAAAACTTTGATATCAATTAATGTCTACTTGCACACAAAGTTACACCAAAATGGTTCAAAAAATAAGAAAAAAGAACAAAACTCAAGAAAGTTTTTTCTCCTCCGACATCCACAAATTTTGAACTTAAAATGAAAAAGAACATTTTCTGGCCCTTTATAGAACACAGGGCTCAGATAGGATAATATATTTACATGAGAGGGAATCTAAAGGACCAATCTCATCAAGGCACGTGGAATGTTGTGACCAATAGGAGAATAGCAATTCAAGTCAATGGAAGTCAACTCCAATTACTCATTGAAGCTCTTCAGGTTCTACTTTTTCATCTTTGTCAAGATTCCTTCTAAAATCGAACAAATTTATCCAAACAAAGATATATAGAAGTCTCCTATGATAACAAAGTGATCAAGTTGAAGTCGAACTCCTATATCTCAGGCTTCCTGATTTGAGCATTCCAAGAATAAGGTATCCTCATAATGGATACACTTTGCTACTACATGCTTGTACTGCAACATCTTAGTATCTTGGTAACTGGCATGTTTTTGCAACAAAGCTAGTTCCAACATGAGTTCTTTAAGTGCATCATCAAGCCTAGTAATAAAGAAAAAATTGTTTGTTAGTATAATTTTCCTGACCGTCCATGCCTGTGCTTTGCATCACAATCAATATCTCTTGCAAATCACAAAATTCCCATATTAAATCCCTTTTAAAAAAAAGATGTCATTATATCTCATGTAAATAAAACCAATATTCAAATATTAACCCAGAAATCCACAAAATTTCATTTTCAAAAACATATCGCAAATCCTTGCATGTATACCAGACTACCGAAGATCATTAAAAATATTGAACTTAGCATTTTAATTTATGTTTCAACTTGGTACCTGACACTTGGTTTCAACTTTACCCACTTACTTTCCCAAACCTCGGTTATACCAGAACTCCAATTTATCGGACTACGATTTACCAGAGCCGCTCATTATGACTTTACATGTCCTTTTTGCCTTTCCTGTGTTTCCGATACCTGGTTTTTGGTGCATGAAATACTTACTATACAAAGTTATCCTCTCTAAACTAAAGATTTCATTTTCTTCTTTCCACTTCCATTGATCATCCAATTTGTTAGCTCCTACCATAAAATTCATATTTTCACTTGGGTCCCCAAGTCTTTTCAGTCTTGGTGCATGTTGTGAGACCACACAACAAATATACCTCTAGATAGGTTGAAGAATAAGAAAATAAGCTTGAATACATTGTATTTTGTAGACATGCAAAATTTACATTATGCATTCGATCAGATTCGGTCAAATTAGATGTCGCATTAGGACCATTCATCAATTAATCAAGTGCATTTTCATCAATTCATTAAATAATCTCAAGTTCATTTATCAAATAAATATTATCATTCAACCTTCATCTTGCATCATCCACTTCATCAAATAAATCAGGACTTTATTTAAATCAAACCCAAATCCATATTTCATCCTTTTCTGAATTAAATAAATCAGAAATTTAAGTCCAAAATGTCAACTCACCTAATCAGATTAAATCAGCATAATCATCATCTAATCCTAATCTAATGCTAATCCCATCCCACTTGCATTATCTAGATCTAGCCACTTGCACAATAAATCAATTTTATTGATTTATTAAAACCTCATTTTCTCTCAACATGGCAAGTCAAACAGGGCATTTATTGCTCTTCTTTCTTGTCCCCCTCTCAAAATTTATTGCAAATTTGAATTCAAAATTTCCCCCTCTTGGGCACTCTTCCCAAATCTTGCACATACATCAACTAATCACATGATGACAAGTGTACTCAACTCATTGGCTTGTTTTTGATCCCACATTGGTCCCTCTTCAACACTTAGCATTTTTGAAAATCTTTAAATAGGTGCTTCATCTTTGAGCAAATCCTTCACAATTTCATGCAAAGTTACTCTCTTCATTTGAGATTTGATCTTGTTTATCATCACTCCACCATATCCATTTGCATTTTATCATTTTAGCTTTGATCAAGGATTGGGAAAGGGTCACTAGCACATGTGACACCAATCCAACTATGGAATAGGTAGATTTCTTTTGTTTTCATAATGTTTTAGTCTTTTTATCATCATTTGTGGCATTTTGAAAGCATTTGTAATGGATTTCATAGAGGTATTTTGATAGATTTTGCAAGGAACTAACCCATTGTTTGAAGTTTAGTTGTTTGCAGATTTTAAAAGGATGCCTACATTTGGCGCTAGAAGGAGGGCCATGAGTTAAACTATACATTCATTGAAATAGCTTGCCTAGCAGTGGTGTTCGCATCCCAAAAATTCAGACACTACATGTTGGCACACAAGATCAAACTCATAGCTAAAATTGATCCCTTAAAGTATCTTCTTTCAAAGGCAATGCTTACGGGAAGAATGGCTAAGTGGGTAATGATATTATCAGAATATGACATTGAGTATGTGGAGCACAAGGCAATCAAGGGACAGGTCATTGCAGACCAACTGGCAGACGCACCTATTTATGCGGAGAACCCACTTGTTTCAGAATTTCTAGATGAATCCATTTTCAACATTGACATAGCTACTCATTGGAAACTATACTTTGATGGCTCCTACACACAACATGGGTCAGGAGCTGGTATCTTCTTCATCACTCCACAAGGGGATTGTATACCAAGATCATACAAACTAGAATTCCCTTGTACCAACAACATTGCAGAATATGAGGCTTTAACTATAGGTCTCAGGATAGCAGTACAATGGAACATTATTGCATTGAAGGTATATGGAGATTCACAGCTTATCATAAATCAAGTGAACAATGAGTACCAAACAAAGGATGATAAGCTAACTCCATACAAAAGGCTGGTGGAAAATCTCAAGGAATATTTTGTTGACATCACATTTGAGCAAGTACCAAGAACCAACAACAGAGCAGCAGACGCAATGGCAACTATTGGATCACTCTTAGAGATCCCTCAAAATGTTCCGAAATACGACTTCTTGGTAGAGCAGCTTCTCGTACCAGCATTCAAGGTACCAGAGTCAGAATTTGTGTGCGAAATCGTTGGTCCAAATGATCAGTGGTACCAAGACATTTACACATACCTTAGGATAGGTATCATTCCCGCCGATTTGCGTTCAAGCCTTAGACGAACCTTTATCAAGAAAGCATCTCGTTTTGTCATTTTAGGAGAAACCCTTTATCGTAGAAGCATAGAAGGAACCTTACTAAGATGTCTTAACCCTGAGGAGGCTTCGGCTGCCCTAACTGAGGTGCACAACGGACATCTGTGGTTCTCATTCGAGTGGCATGACCTTGTCTAAGAAATTGCTGAGGAGTGGGTATTACTGGCCTACCATGGACAGAGAGGCACATGAATACGTCAAGAAGTGTCTACAGTGTCAGCAACACGGGGACCTCATCCATGCTCCAGCTCAAGAGCTTCATCCAATCATCACACCATGGCCCTTTTCACAGTGGGGACTCGATCTCATTGGGAAAATCACACCCACCTCATCCAACGGCCACAAATTCATTATAACCGCAACTGAGTACTTCACCAAGTGGGTTGAAGCCATACCTATGACCTACATAATAGGAAAGCAGATCTCAAAGTTCATCCTGAACTATCTCATATGCCGCTATGGTGTTCCACAAGCTATTATCTCAGATAATGGGACACCATTCAAAAATTAGGAAGTCCGTGACCTATGTGATAAGTTCAAAATCCAACATCGCTTTTCCACCCCATACTATCCCCAAGGCAATGGCCAAGCAGAAGCTACAAATAAAACCATCCTCAAAATCCTTAAGAAAACAGTCAATGACGCAGGTCGTGACTGGCATTTGCAGCTTAATCCTGCCCTTTGGGCTTACCGAACCAGCATCCGCACACCCACTGGTGCCACACCATTTTCCTTGGTCTACGGATCAGAGGCCATCTTTCCCATTGAGATCGAGTTACCATCCCTCAGAGTATCATTGCAAAACCTCATCACGGACGAGGAGTATCGAGTTTCAAGACTAAACGAGCTGGAACTGTTGGATGAGCGACGTTTGGATGCTTTAAACCATCTGCAAGTGTATCAGAATAGACTGAAAAGGAGCTACAACAAGAAAATCAGAAGCAGAACTTTCCAAGTTGGAGAATTGGTGCTAAAAGAGAATCAGAAGAATGTCTTGAACCCAAATGGCAAGGGCAAGTTTGAACCCAACTGGCTGGGACCCTTTGTCATCACAGCAAGCTACAAATCAGTGGCATATCAGTTATCAACACCCGAAGGGGAACCCCTACAGGAGCCAATGAATAGCTCCCATCTCAAAAAGTTTTATGCCTAAATCTTTCAAGGTATAGAACCAAAAAATCCAAAAAATCATAAAAAGTCCTAAAAAAATGGTTACTTCGGCGAAAACCTGGCAAACAGGCGTCTTGGTGACAACAAAAAAATCAAAAAATCAAGAAAATAGTAAAGAGAAAAAAATCGTCCTCTAGTGAAAACCACTTCGGTGGCACTTTGGGCAAGTATCTTGGTGAAAACCTGGTAAACAGGCACCTTGTGTATATAAGCACTCTCCGTCCATCTTGGTCTCTGTGACTTGCTTTGCATCATTCATTCACTCATTGCATATCATCGCATTTCACCCTTCCATCTGCATCTACACCATAGCTTGGTCTTTCGTTTGTGTCATGATTCCTCGTAGAGCTACTCGGCCCACTTAAAAGGTCAGTTTGTCCTGCCTATATTGGAGTAGTCTATCGCTTCACACTGGGGGCACGTTCTCATCGGATCGGATTCGTGTATGATCTTAAAATCCTCATAATGTAAAATCCAAAATATTCAAAAATTAGAAAATCCAAAACATTCAAAACATATCAAAAATCCAAAAACAAATGTACCCATTCAAAAAGCCAAAAGGTCAAGTTTTGTCAACTACTGCCGCTCGAAGCTTGAACGTAGGCAAGGTTGATCTTTGATCCCCTCGGTGACATTTAGGGTCACCCCCTATAGGAGTCCACATAATAAACTCCGACATCACATCATGTGTATCTTCATCCGCAAATCGTCAAGTCATCAATCGAATCCACGTGGTCTCTCAGGTAAGAATAACGTAGGCAAGGATAATTCATCGATAAGCCCCCAGGCCCCTAGGATAGGTCTTTAGGTTAGTCTCTTGGTCAAAATCCTTCAAAATCCCAAAACATGTAAAACTAAAAAATCAAAAACATTTGTAAAAACATCAAAAAATACCTAAAACAGCCTCAAACATGCAAAACGCCAAAACATTCAAATATTTGAAAATCCATCCATCTCTATCTCGGCCAATTCCAATAATCAATCATCCATAATAAACCGACACACCTTCATCCTTGGCAACGCAAATGTAAACAATCATAGCAAAGAAATCAAACTTCAATCGTAAAATCAAATCGAAACAATGAACCATCAACACAAAACTGTAAAGTTCCTAGATCATTTCAAACATGTCAATCAACCTTTATATCAACTTATTAATCAACTTATCAAACCATCATCATCCTATTAAAGCATGTCCTAGGGATCCGCTCGACAATGGGCATCTTTATCAAATCAACCACTTTGGTAAACAAAACGACGGTCAATTAACATGTCTCAGATCCGCTTCGACAATGGACATATCTTTTGGCAATAAGTTTTGGCTCCCATCTTTTTTGGAAAACATTATCCTCAAGGAAGGTATGAAGAACATTGGCTTGTTTGTGTACTTGATCTTTTCTTTGGATTTATCTTATTGCGCTCATTCCAAGGACCTCTCGATGATATCCGAACGAAGGATTTAGAGAGATAGGAATGGGGCAACGATCATTATTATTTTGTCTGCTATGCTTGTTGGATGCTCTTGTAATATAACTTGGCGAATACTTGCTTTGTTAGGTACACCCTAGCAAGGTTTCCGTATGTCAAGTGTGAACAAGAATACTCCTATCTGTTTGTCGAGTCAAAGTCCATCACACTAAGTACAATGCCATCTTGGTCCTTTATACCTTGATGCATCGTGCTTAGGCGTGTTATCAAACATAAAGTAAGTGACTCTTTTAAAATCCAATCCTTGATAAGCAAATCATCCATTTATCATCATCTATCATCATCATCTCTAATAAAGTCTTGACCAATCATAGACTTGTTGGATCCTCTTGTCATCATCTCATTCCCCACTAACATCATGCATCCGTCATGCATCCATCATGCATCCATCCTGCATCTGCAAACCATCAATAAACTGCATACCACATATCATTCATATCATACATCATAGGAAACATCGATCATTTCACATGCATTGCATATCATCATCATAATATAGATCTGTTAGTCTAAGCATATCATAAATCATCCATTGCATAATCATAGCATATCACATCATCCATCTCATCTCGTCTCACATCATATCATCATTTGGTTATTTAGAATAATATAGATTTGTTATTCTAAGCATCTTGAAATCATCTCATTTGCACGTCATTCATAACCATCCATTTTGAACCTCTTTATCGTGAGATCGACCCTCAAATCGAATCTTTTCGCCGATCTCTCGAGGGGCAATGTACCAGCACTTCTTTCTGCTGGGGCATCCGAAAATCATGAAATTTTTAAATTTCAATGTAAGTTATTCTTTGAACCAACGCAACAAGTACATTGCTTCAAAGAGGGGCAAAATGTAGACATGCAAAATTTACATTATGCATTCGATCAGATTTGGTCAAATTAGATGTCGCATTAGGACCATTCATCAATTAATCAAGTGCATTTTCATCAATTCATTAAATAATCTCAAGGTCATTTATCAAATAAACATTATCATTCAACCTTCATCTTGCATCATCCACTTCATCAAATAAATCAGGACTTTATTTAAATCAAACCCAAATCCATATTTCATCCTTTTCTGATTTAAATAAATCAGAAATTTAAGTCCAAAATGTCAACTCACCTAATCAGCATTAAATCAGCATAATCATCATCTAATCCTAATCTAATGCTAATCCCATCCCACTTGCATTATCTAGATCTAGCCACTTGCACAATAAATCAATTTTATTGATTTATTAAAAACCTCATTTTCTCTCAACATGACAAGTCAAACAGGGCATTTATTACTCTTCTTTCTTGTCCCCCTCTCAAAATTTATTGCAAATTTGAATTCAAAATTTCCCACTCTTAGGCACTCTTCCAAAATCTTGCACATACATCAACTAATCACATGATGACAAGTGTCCTCAACTCATTGGCTTGTTTTTGATCCCACATTGGTCCCTCTTCAACACTTAGCATTTTTGAAAATCTTTAAATAGGTGCTTCATCTTTGAGCAAATCCTTCACAATTTCATGCAAGGTTACTCTCTTCATTTGAGATTTGATCTTGTTTATCATCACTCCACCATATCCATTTGCATTTTATCATTTTAGCTTTGATCAAGGATTGGGAAAGGGTCACTAGCACATGTGACACCAATCCAACTATGGAATAGGTAGATTGCTTTTGTTTTCATAATGTTTTAGTCTTTTTATCATCATTTGTGGCATTTTGAAAGCATTTGTAACGGATTTCATAGAGGTATTTTGATAGAGTTTGCAAGGCACTAACCCATTGTTTGAAGTTTAGTTGTTTGCAGATTTTAAAAGGATGCCTACATATTTAACACAATAGGACATTGTGGAACATCATATTGTTTTAAAAAAGTAATCCATAAAGAAAGGAACATATATTATATTGTTATGTCTGTGAGCAACATTTTTTCCTAAGCTAACATTATCAATAAAAAAGAGAATTATCCCAGTTAGCAAAAACAATAATCAAGCTCCCTATGAAATTCTTAATCACATTAAGACACAAAAACATGATAATAAAGGCATAGTAAGAAAACATACAAGTATGTAAACTATCTAGAATGGATCAAACGTTCATCTCATAGGGGGCTTGGTGATATTTTGATGTGGAAAATAGCCATTTCCCAACCCCTTTTGATAAGCTAAATGATGAAACTGCTTTGAATATGATATGGATTCAAATGAGAATGATGCATTTTTGCATAAGATGATGTGTGTATAACAAAGATACTAAGATTGTGAATGCCAAATCAATAGATCAAATCCTCTATTTATAGAATAGAAGGATAGAAGAATGAGAGATATGAAGAATGTGGGAAAAAATACAAACCAATGACAAGATGCCACTTGTCAACATGTCAATGGAGGAAGGATATGGAAGTTTTGGTGAATGTGACAATAAATGACATTAGGTGGCCTTTTCAAATTTGAAATTTGGCTTATTGGAGGGAGAAGAAGGGGTCTTAAATGCCTAGTGGGGGACATGTAAGAGGAGAATTAATGCTATGTTGGAAGGGACAAGTCAACTTGATTTGAATTCAAATTTGAGAGAATATTCTCTATTATGCCATGTTGATGGAAATTAGAAGTTTTAATAAATCAATTAAATGATTTATTTGTGCAAGTGGGGAAAGCTAGAGGATGGGACTTGCATTAAGATTAGATTTAATCATGATTTAGTTAATTTAAGAGAGGATTAGGTGATTTGACTCATTTGACTTAGATTTAAGGATTAAACTAAATCAAAAGCAGATGGAAAATGATAAAGACTTGATTAAATAAATATTTTATTTATTTAATCAAAGAGGATGATTAAAGATGAATTTATTTAATTTAAATGGAGGACTTTAGAGATAAATCAAATAAACTTGATTTATTTAATGAAATGATGAATATGACTTAATTAAATGCATGATGTTAATTTTGCATGTCTACATTTTCCCCCTCTTTGAAGCAATGTAATTGTTGCATTGGTCTAAAGAATAAACTTGTTGCGATTAAAATTCATTTTTTTAAAAAAATTTCGAATGCCCCAGCGGAAAGAAGTATACTGGTACATTCCCCCCTCTAGAGATTGAGCAAAATGATTCAATTTGAGGGTTGATCTCACGATAAAGAGGTTCAAAATGGACTTATGGGTGGTTGTGATGATGATGCAAATGAGATGGCTTTAAGATGCTTAGAATAACCAATCTATATTATCCTAAACAACTTAAATGATGATGGAATGCATTTGAGATGGATGATGTGATAATGCCTATATGATTATGAGATTTATGTATGTTAATGATTTGTGGGTGCAGGATGGATGCATTGGCAATGATGATTAACTAATATTACATGATGTTAGTGTGGAAAAGAAGAAATTAGGTGATGACAAGAGGATTCAACAAGCCAACTTTATGATGATGAGAGATGGATGATGATTTTCTCATCAGGAATTGGGACTTTAAAAGGGCTACTTGCCTTATGTTTGATAACACACATAAGCACGATGCATCAAGGTATAAAGAACCAAGATGGCATTGTACCTAGTGCGATGGAATTTGACTCAACAATCA
Organism: Sequoia sempervirens; assembly: GCA_007258455.2. Classification (NCBI taxonomy): domain Eukaryota; kingdom Viridiplantae; phylum Streptophyta; class Pinopsida; order Cupressales; family Cupressaceae; genus Sequoia; species Sequoia sempervirens. The sequence goes on from VDFB02193867.1 coordinate 427,390,524, forward strand.
AATAGGAGTATCCTTGTTCACACCTGACATATGAAAACCTTACTAAGATGAACTTTAGGTACTTCAAACATCTTGGACCAAAACATAGAAAGGAAAGCCTTCCTATGTGGTCAACAAAATATCTAAAACACCTTCCATACACACCTAATAAAACAAGTATTCGCTGAGGTTATATTACAAAGACATCCAACAAGAACAAAAGGTAAAAAGAATAATGATCATTTCTCCATTCCTATCTCTCTAAATCTTTTGATTAGACATCATCGAGAGGTCCTTGGAATGAGCGCAATAAGATAAATCAACAAGATAAAGATAAAGTAAATAAACGAGCTAATGTTCTTCATACCGCTAGCGAAGACTAAACTACGATGATGTTTGATGTTGATGTCCATTGTAGGAAGGATGCATCCTAGGACATGATGATATCAGATGATTTGATAAGGGATTGATTGGATGATAGGCTATTGACACAAAGAGTTGTCCAACTTGTTTACATACTGACCTAGACTTGAGACTTTGACATTTTGAGTTTTCACTTTCGATCTGCTAGACTTGTTTTGAGTTTGGATTGATTTTTCGATGAAAGATAAAGCTGGATAAGGAACATATTCTCATCAAAATATACCATGGGCTAGTGATTTGGATTTTTGCTCACAAATGCTTGACAAATGTGATTTCATGTTTGCCAATGTTTAGATCACCATATAAGTTGGAGGACATAGATCAAGATTTATTTTCAAAGCAAGATGTAAATATCTTCCCCCAGTGTCTAGCATGCATGGGATTTCATGGATGGATGCTTGGATAGGTGTATGGATGGAGGGATATGGTTGATAGTTTGGAACCTTTGACTCTCCAAAGTTGGGAAGATGAGCAATGATGGGTGGATACGAAAGTCTGCATGGAATTAGGACCAACTACTTGGTATACTTTTTACGTCGCTTGGGAAGCATGCTTCTGTCTTTGTGGACATCTTTGATGGATAATTTTCCCTTTTTTCATTTTGCCCCATAGTTTCTTTGACTAATGGAGTTTGATAGGGATATTCTTTCTTTGTATTCTTTGGTATCCACTTGTATTTGATTTTTCCTTCATGCTTTGCTTCGTTTGCTTTGATAATATTCTTTGTACTTTGACTTAACTCTTTCTTTTGATGTTGATCCCAATTTGTGGATGGGGTGATGGATGGATGAAGATTTATGATGTGGCTGGTTGTAGTATTGGCACTTGTTTCATCATAAAGATTCTTAGCACTCCCTATGTTGATGTTTGCTTTAGACAAAGTTGCCCCCAGTATGGTGGTAGTAGCACCTTTGTTCCTTGATTCTGCCAATTTTGAGATGTCTTGTTCAGTAAGTGTCCTCTGATAAGTGACCACTGTGGATGACGTTATTTCAATTTGTTGCTTTGCTAACTCTAGAATATCTTGTTCTATTTGACCTATTTCCTTGAGTGGATAATGCTAGAAAACTTCATACATGATGTCCTTAGTCTGAATTTGGGATATATTTGATTTTGATGTTGGAAATTCAGTTTGACTATAGGAATCAGTAATTTTCTCTTTTTGTGTAATAATGTCAGGAGTAAAGGAACCCCATTCTAAATGAAGATCATCTACATGTCTATCCATAGAAAGAATCTCATGGGTAGATGGAGGAGTAAGTGCTATGTGGATATGATCATCTTTTACGATATATTGTATAGATAGGAGAGTGTCCATTGGATCATTGTAGTATCCAGGAGATACAAATTCTTGATCTTGAATGATTTCAGAATTGCTTTTGACATGCTTTGGATCAAATTCTTGACATGGGTTAGTTTCAAAGGAAGCATTTCTTACAAAGGGTTCTTGGACATCATCATTAGGCATGGGAAGTGACTTAATATCCTCTTGATCTTTGAGTGGACTTGGATCAAATGTTGAGTTGAGGATCCCTTCTATAACCATGAGGTCAAATGATGTCAATATGTCTTGGGAAGGACCATTTCTAGACTTTGGTGAAAGATGTTGATCATGACTAGGAATAAATTCTTGAGATATGTCCTCTAACTCATTAGGTGATGTAGAGACATTTTCAACATGATCATTGGTCAATGGGTCATGGATTATGTTAATACGATCAAATAACTTTAACACTCCTTGAAATAGATCACTAAAAAGTGTCTCTTGATGTATGGTGAGTTGATTCTTAAATGGGGTAGAAACATCTTCAATGTGCTCATTAATTGAGAGATCTTGAACATTATTTTCAACAATTGTGGTGGAGATATTATCAATGTCTTGAACCATAGGGTCAAGTGATGTTGACATATCTTGAATTGGATCATTGGTGGATTTTGATCATGATTGAGAAGTGACTTTTGATATATGTTGATTTGATCTTCAGATGAGATAAAAACATCTTCAATGTTCTCTTTTACGGATGGATCTTAATCATTGTTTTCAACAATTGTGGTGGAGAGATTACCAATGCTATCATTGTCCCCAATAGTGATTATCTTTTGATCAATTAGGTCTTGGATGAGTTTTTTGAGTCAAACACAATCTAATGTTGTGTGTCCCTTTATTCTATGATAATCACAAAGGTGCTTCTCATTATACCCTAGTGGTTTTATGTCTGGTTCTTGATAGTTCGTATAGATGGGGATTTTGATGAGATTTTCTTTTACCAACTATTGCATGACTGGTTCGATTGGTCTCCCAAGTGGTGTGTAGTTTTATTTGCTACCCTATGATATTTGTACTCTAAATTGACCTTGTGGTGATTGATTTTAGAGATGTGATGACTTCAAGATGTGGTGATTGATCTTCAAGACGTGGAGGTTGAATTTTTTGTTGATGGCGTTGATCTTGATATATCCAACTTCTTGAAATTGGAGACATTGTTCTTGATGCGGTTGTGGACACAAATCAATGCTTTGATGACATGGTTTAACTAATGGAAGAGTGTAATGATTTTGGAGTGAAGATATCTCTTGGCTCAATAATTCAATTTGTTTGGCATGTGAAGCAAGTTGCTCTAGTGAAATTTGATCTTGATTTTGAATTTGACTCCCTTGATTTGTCTTTTGTTCAAGAAGATATGGGATGTACACTTGTGGTGTTCACATGGGATCATCAACAAATTGATTTTGGATAATGTTCTGATTTGGGATGATGTTCAAATTTGGCATTATAGGTTGAAATTGAACATTGTTGTGGTTTGGAATCACATTGCCTTGATTTAGGTAACTTTGATTTTGCATGGTGTTACCTTGACTTGGATCAATACATAGAGTCATTATCATCTTGTTTGGATTTTTAATGACATTTGTATAATTTGTGAACATATCTATCCCAAAGTTTTCCAAGTGTGGATTTGAAATGTTCATGTTTGGTAAGCTTGTACTTGGTATATTCACATTTGGCATATATGGATTTGGTCGGATAATGTTGTTCATTTGAAGATTCATGCATTGATTGTTCGGTTGATAAATTTTTAAGTTTGGACTTGGATTTAAGTATACCACTGGAAAAGGTGTTCCAAAATTTAGATTGGGCACACTCACACTTGTTGTACCATTGAGGTTTGTAGGAGATAATGATCCCATGTATGGATTGTATAAATGTGAGTTTTGAAAATCAATTGGAATTATAAGGCTTTGATAGTTTGGTTGGTTTAGACAACTCATGATGTATGGATCAAGTTTATATTCCATGTTCTTCTTGTGTTTTGACCTTGTTGACCTCTAAGGGATTTAGGACTAATGATGAGATGAATGATGAAAGGGGTGAATGATATGGGTGTTGAACATTTAGGAACTTTGGATCAATGCTAGACTTAGGGTTTGATTTTGATTGGTTTGATTTCGATGATGTTAGATGTGATCTTAGAATGAATTCATTCAAAAGGGTGATAATTTTTAACCATGTGAGGAAGGATTCATCAGCACATACCTAACTAAACAAATGATTTTGATTTGGTTTAAGGATGTACCCAATTCTAGATAATGATGTTTCCAAAGCTCTAAAGTTGTTTGTGGAATGGAGATGATAAATGTTTGGGGTGGATGAAGTGTTTGATTTGATCTTAAATTAACTTAACAAGGACCTTGTTTACAAGACCAAGATAGTGAAGAACATGCTTTTCCCTAAGAGTAGTTCAAACAAAACGACCAATGACCATAAGACACAAGATAACAAGCACATGTATGGAGTTCAATTGATTTAACTTTGCTTAATGAGTTCTTTTTACCACAAACAATCTCTTGATTAGCTTTTTGAAACTAGATGTCTAATATCCTAATTCTCTTTCTTCCCACAAAGTATATTATGTGAAAATCAAGGAAATCAAGGCAAAGGTTACCTAATGTTGACCTTAGTAGGAGAAAATTGAGATGAAATCCAAATGCTTAGAAGCCTCTAAGGATGAGAATCCCAAGGGAAAGCAATAGCATGTGAATTCGTTCAAGGATATTTGCTTCTCCTAAAGGGTTTGATATTTGATGCTCATGTTGAATGTTTGTCTTCTAATGTTTTCGATCAAACAATGTGTTTTGATTTCAAGAACAATCACAACCCTATGGACATGAAAGACTTTATTTGTTGAGTCCCCACTTGGACAAGTCTAGCTACACTTATTTTCAATGAATGGTTAGATGCTTGACCCCACTAGCTCCCCTCCACGACACTCACTTCTCGAGGTAGCCAAACATTAGTACCCATGAAAATCCCATGGAATACTTTCCATTTCTACTAAAAACTATAAAAGTGTGGGGTGGCTAGAATGACCATTTTTGCACCAACAAATAGATAGGGATTTTGGCTTTGCTACACAAGGGTTTTAATTTGGACTTTCCGTTTGTGGAGATTGACCCATGTGGCGAGAGACCATTGCTTCCCTTCTTGTTAGGACCAACTGTGTGGTACTGGCCTTTGTTCCAGTACCCACTTTTATATTCTGGCTAGAAATACTCTTGGCTTTAGAGTGTTATAGGTTGAGTTGTTCCCTTGGGTGAGTACTTTTTCCCACAATGAAAACCCTCTAAGATAAACAATAGTGAGAAAAAATATCTGTAACTTGATCGATCTTTCTCACACTCACAATGTTTTGTTCACTTTTAATCCCAAAATGAAATTTATGGAGGTAATATTTTTGACAACTTAATATCACAAAAACACTTTTGATTCTCAAGATTGCTGTGAAGTGCAAGAGAAGTGCATATGCCTTTTTAAATGATATTACTTTGTGAAGAAGATTACAAAACACCAAATGCACATATTCATTTTAATTCCCAAAGGAAAAATTGAGTTGTCTTTAAAACACCAAGACAAAGTGTGAAGTTTGTCAAATTTTAGACCAAATCGAAAAGCTTAGTGAGTTTCTAATGTTCAGTTTTTGCCCAACTTTGAAAAGATAAAATCGGTGATTGATTTTAAACCCAAATTGAAGTGATTTGTCCTAAAATAAAATATGAAAGCAGGAAATGGATGTTCCAAGTTATTACAATAAGCATTTAAAAATGCTAAGTTCAATGCCCACTTTTCGAACTTAAATTTGCTTGTTATGCTCTTGGATCTTATGCCTTGCTACTCCATCATATTAAAAACTCATGAATCCTTGAATTTCCCTTTCATTTTATGCAAGATTTTTGGTCAAATCTATTTTAATCATGTGGATTATTTGTACCACTAAGTGAATACTTTCATTCCTTTGTGCACATAACCTTTGCAAAAGATTCAAGTTTTGCTTCTATGGTCCAAAAATAAATAAAAATTATGTCAATTAGAGATCTAGCTTTTCTTTGTAAATTCAAATTTGGTTGTCACTATCACTAAACAATGGAGATGCTTGCAAAAAAAACCATAAATGAGTAATGTCAAACAATGAAGATATGTTGCACACCAACGCTTTCAAAACAACCAATCCGAAAATAAAGTTTTGATAAACCCAATGCAAGATTTGGAAAATTCAAAGAAAGCATCAACTTGTGACATGTCTTAAATGCTTAATGAGTGAGATCGATGCTTTTGCAAGAGAAACATAGTGATTTAAAATGGACATCAATGGACAGTAATAACACATTAATTGATATGGGTAAAAACTAAGACTTTACTGTCCCTATCTACTACATTCAATTGATTTTAAAGAGACAGACTTGATAGTGTAGGGTAGCATTTAAGATTTACAATGTACAGCCTATGATGAATTTCAAATTTTGCTTCTACTAGAATAAACCCACGCCTTCTGCTGGAATAAACTTGTAGAAAAAAATGGCCTTGTTTGTCACAGGGTCTCTGCTTATCAATTTAATGTTTTTGTTGTGTAGCGCAAATCACTGCAAAATGATAGCTTTGGTTTCTCTTCCTTTTTTTTAATTCCCAAATAGCCTGCAAACCTTTACACAAAAAGAAGCATAGAAAAGACTCCATTAAATGGGCACAACAGGAACGTGAAAGACTTTTGGTCATAAATATGCTAAATAGAGGATAGGAAAATAAAACATATGACTTCCCTTTGTCTGCAGACAAATTCCAACTAATGTGGTCCATTGGCTGCTCATAAACCATGTGTTGAGCTTGAAAAATGGCACAACACCAATAGAACTCTTGACGTCGAAGGAGATTTTCAAATGCAACAATCAATTTAAATGACATAAAGCACACATTAAAGGAGTTTTGGAAAGCGACATTTACATCTACTACAAAACTTCTCTAACACCAATGGTAAGAGGAATGAAGGTTTAACAACCATTGCCTTGAAATGAAAGGGTTTCCATTACAAAAGTTAGTGCATGGTGAAGCTACTTGAAACTGTTAGAATTAATTATAGTTGCGGGTTTTCCCCTTCTTTACGCTTTTGATGTTTCCTTGCTTTCCTCCTGTCATAACTGCCATTTTCCATTTCATTCAAGAGAAGGATGCTTGAAAAAGCAATGGAAAGTCGAAGTAAAATCAATACAGTGAGTGCACAGGCTATAGCTAGTAACAATTTTTAAAATGGTGGGGTTTGCACCTTTTATCGGTCATTTGTGTTGCCATTCCATTTCCAGGGTTCTCGTTTCTTCAGCGATTTGGACTTTGGATCGCTGGACAAAAGAAATTCATTTACTACTATTACTCTTGATGGGAAGAAACACAACACACTGTTTGAAGGAACTGATTATAATCATTGGCTCATCACTATGGAGTTTCCCGACCCCCAGCCTATCAAAGAAGAAAATATAGCTGCCTTTGAAAAAAAAAATCTCACTAATGTCATTGGCAGTTTGGAGGAGGTAAAAAAATGAATATATATCGTATGTACAATGGTTCACACTAGATTTAAGTGTCAAATATCGGAGAAACTTGCACAAGTAACAAAAAAACAACTAGATTCTCATGTTGATCCCAAAATTAAAACATATGGTGGAACTGGAGATCGATACAACACGGGGGTACCTACACTAAATCCAAATGCCAATAACTACACTAGACCAAGTGGAATGTATAATGATAGACCTATGAACTGAAGAAGGGATTTTCTGCCCTTGGAGCATAATAGAAATGTACCAGGTTATAGCTCACCACCAAGGTAGGATTAAGAGTGATCAATTGTTTTAAGAAAGCCAACAAATACAAATAACACAAAATTACGCAGAGTCAACAAATTTCAGCCTCAAATGATGTAAACACAAGAATATGTGTAAATTCAAACATGATATATGACGCCAATGTGCTACTGCTACTGTAGACTCTTCTCCAAATCAACAACAACAATATCATTTAGGACACTACAATACAACTTTACATTCGACATGATTTTCCTTCTGCTCATCCTACAATTCTATTGCAATAGAAAAATGGGTAGGCGCAGTAACAATAAGCAACACAAGAATAAAGATAGGAATAGCAACAAGGGATTAAACTGCCATGGAAAAATACAATGCAATATGGTATGGTGAAGCCAAACTCTACAATTTTCAAAACCTAGAGCACAACCAATGGAAAAAAAAATCTATGGATGGTTAAAAAAAAATAGTTATTGATATATATGCATCCAACACTCAAACATATGAACTCATCCAATCTTCCCAGATCTTTGAGTTCTCTCTCACCACTTGGTAGTTGGTAAAAAATAAATCTGCAACCAATAATAAACTTTAGCCAAGTAAATGTGTAGACATATTGACTACCTTTGTTATCCTGATGATTTGAATATCTGATTTTGGGTTAGGTAGCATTTAGAGTCATTTACTACTAACAACTATTTTTCATTTGCTAAACAACATAATGAATGGTGGGTGTCAAAATATGAGCAATATTTTTGCCTAAGGTAACATTATCAATACAAAAGAGAATTAGCCCACTTAGCAAAAACAATAATCAAGCCCCCTATGAAATTCTTAACCACATTAAGACAAGAAAACATGATAATAAAGGCCCATACTAAGAAAAATACAAGTATGTAACCTATCTAGAATGGATCAACCCATCATCTCATAGGGGGATTGGTGCTATTTTGATGTAGAAAATATCCCTTTCCCAACCCCTTTTGATAAGCTAAATGATGAAATTGCTTTGAAGATGATATGGATTCAAATAACAATGATGCATTTGTGCATAAGATGATGTGTATATAACAAAGATACTAAGATTGTGGATGCCAAATCAATAGATGAATCCTCTATTTATAGAATAGAAGGATAGAAGAATGAGAGATATGAAGAATGTGGGATAAAAGACAAACCAATGACAAGATTCCACTTGTCAACATGTCAATGGAGGAAGGATGTGCAAGTTTTGGTGAATGTGCCAATAAATGACATTAGGTGGTCTTTTCAAATTTGAAATTTGGCTTGTGGGAGGGAGAAGAAGGGGTCTTAAATGCCTAGTTGAGGACATGTAAGAGGAGAATTAATGCTATGTTTGAAGGGACAAGTCAACTTGATTTGAATTCAAATTTGAGAGAATATTCTCTATTATGCCTTGTTGATGGAAATTAGAAGTTTTAATAAATCAATTAAATGATTTATTTGTGCAAGTGGGAAAAGCTAGAGGATGGAACTTGCATTAAGATTAGATTTAATCATGATTTAGTTAATTTAAAAGAGGATTAGGTGATTTGACTCATTTGACTTAGATTTAAGGATTAAACTAAATAAAAAAGGAGATGGAAAATGATAAAGACTTGATTAAATAAAGATTTGATTTATTTAATCAAAGAGGATGATTAAAGATGAATTTATTTAATTTAAATGGAGGACTTTACAGATAAATCAAATAAACTTGATTTATTTTATGAAATGATGAATATGACTTAATTAAATGCATGATGTTAATTTTGCATGTCTACAATGTCTTAAGAAGAAGGTAAAAAAAAAATTGAGCATGAGCCCCACATAAGATGCTAAGTAAATATACATTTTAAGTAAAACAATGGTGTTTGGGCTTGAAGGGAGGTGTAGATGAGTGCAAGGGGATCTAAATAGAGGTTGGAGGACCCACTAAAAGATGGAAGAGCATTCCCATCTCTAATCAGTTTTAGTTTACTACATTAATATTTAAATTTTTATTTAATAATTATTTTATTTTACTACATTATTTACATTATGTTTATTTCAAGGGCTATTTTATTTTCTATGTAATTTTTTTGATAAAAAAACTAGCATTCATTATTTTTTAATTATTTGTTTTTTAATTTTGATAAGTGTAGTGAATATTATATACTTATATGTTAATTTTTAAAAGATTGATTTTGTAGTTATACTAGTTTTTATGTAATTTTATTTTGTTGAACAAAATAGCATTCATTATTTTCTCAATTGTTTGTTTTATATTTTGATAAGTGTAGTAAACATTATATACTTATATGTTCTTTTTTAAAAGGTTGATTTTGTAGTTATAGTAGTTTTTTATCTAATTTTTTTGGTTGAAAAAAAACATCATTCATTATTTTCTTAATTATTATTATTATTTTTGAATAAGTCAAGTAAACAATATATAATTATATGTTAATTTTTAAAAGATTGATTTTGTAGTTATAGTAGTTTCTATGTCCATGACATGAGACTTGTTGATGCTATATTTGAATGTTTGTTTGGCTTATAAATTTGTGATATGTTTAAATTATTTTTTTAGAAAATGTTATAGTTTTGTATGAAATGTTATTTCTTATAATGATCAAATATATGTAGTTCTATTTATTAGGAAAATGACTTGATATACATTTTACACTCTTTGTATTTATGAATTTTCTTTCTATTTACTTGATGTTGTTTCATGTTGTTCAGTGACGAGCACAGGGCTGTGAAGAATGTTGTGAGTCGTGTAATAAAAGCGATGAACAATGTGCAATTAGAGGTTGCCAAGCATCCAATTGGTTTGGATGAAGCCGTACAAGACTTCAACATGGTTGCACTTCAATCTGCTAGCTCAACACAGATCGTAGGAATTTGGGGCATGGGTGGCTCTGGCAAAACCACCCTCGCAAAGGAAATCTATAACAAAAATTTCTCTACCATTGGTAGGTCAAGTTTTCTTTCCGATATTCGAGATGCTGCAGGGAAAGGGCTTCTGATCGAGAAACAGAAAAAATTTCTTGATGACCTTGATGTCAAAGGTGTATCCTTTGACCATGTAGATATGGGCAAAGAGATTCCTAATAGCCGTTTGAGATCTGTGTCTGTGCTTATCATTTTAGATGATGTGGATCATACTGAATGCTCTACTACCACCGGAGGAGAGCCTTGGCAACAAAAGTTTGGTTGTTGTTACCACACGCAATGCAGATGTCCTTCAGCAACGGGGCATCTCTGCCATTTATCCAATGAGACTTCTGAATGCCACCCATGCCAAACAACTTTTTTGTTGGCATGCATTCTTACAAAAATTTCCACCTTCAGAATTCGAGGATCTTGTTGAGAAGTTCTTAAATGCTTGCCAAGGACTTCCTCTATCACTCAAGGTCTTGGGGGGACAGCTTTATGGCAGGTCTGATAAGGATTACTCACAGCGTACGTTCAATAAATTTTCCCGGATACCCCATGAGGACATCACAAAGAAGCTCAAAGTCAGCTATGATGCGCTAGGGAAACAAGAAAAGGAGATGTTCTTGGATACAGCGTGTTTGTTCATTGGACTTAGAAAAAGTGCAGCCATTGCAGCATGGGACGCAGAGTGGCATGGATTGCTCGGTTGCGAAACACTTTTCAATAAGTGTCTTGTTGAAGAGGACAAATATGCATGATCACTTGAGAGATATGGGGAGGGACATTGCAAATGAACTGTCACCTCATCGCCTTTGGTTTCCAGTTCCACACCAGGTTATCGAGATTCCCACTGGGAAGGTGAAGTCAATGCTTTCTCTAATGGTTTTATTAATCATGACTCCTGCAATTAAATGGAGCTTTAAAATATTTCTTATTTTTACTTTTGACTATTCAGAGAGCAATACAAGTCCGAGGAATGACAAATGCAGTGGTGACAATTGTTACCAACGGCAAGGGAAGACCATAATACACACAAGCCAAGGAGAGTGTTGCCTCGCCCCCCGCTCACTTGGATTGAAGATTTTTGTTGGTAATTGAGATTTTATTAGTGAGGAACATTGCGAAACATCAAGAGAGCTGGTCTGGCTTCAGTGCAATGAATTTGAACACAAATATCTTCCATCGTTGCTTTCCTTGAAAAAATTACGAATTTTAGAACTTTCCAGCTCTTATAGCCTAAAAGATTTGTGGGACTGTGATCAGGATGTAAGTATCTTGGTTTATGGTTGTTTAAAAAGGTTCTTGGAAATATTATTTATTTTATCCTTTTTTACTTGTATCGAAAATTGGCTGCAGGCTCCTTTGCAGCTAAGAGAGTTGGTTATTTAGAGATGCAACAGTTTGTTGGAAAGAGATGCAACAGTTTGCAGGGATTTCCAAGGTCAATAGGACATCTCAAGAACTTAAAAAAGATATTAATAAGTCAGGATTCTGCCAATTGTGATACATTCACCAGCCTCCCACAAGAATTTTGTCATCTCCAATCGCTGGAACACCTCGAGATAAAATGGTGTAGAAATCTGTTATCCCTGCCAAGTAATTTCGAAGGCGAGTTGACAAATCTGCAACATCTAAAGTTGAATTGTTGCGCCATGTTGAAGATGTTACTAGATTCTTTTAAGAAGCTGATACTCGTGGAATATCTTAATTTAAAGGGCTACTGTGAGCTCATCATCAAGTTGGAGTTACACGTTCTCGAAAACATGACAAAGCTCAGGTATTTGAATCTTAATGAGTGCAAGAAATTGGAAGAGTTGCGTCTCCCAGAAGTGGCTTCATTAACAGAGATCTATTTTAAAGAAACCGGCTTGAAGGAATTGCCAGCTAACATCTTCCAGCTAACCAAGCTAACCAAGTTGCAGATAGGTAATGAGTTCTTGACAACCTTGCCAAGCTCTCTTGGAAGTTTGTCCTTTTTAACTACACTTGAAATCCAACAGTGTGAGAAGTTAGAGGAGCTTCCATGTTTTGCAGGATTAGTTTCTTTAGAAATTTTCAGATTGGAAGGTAGCAGGAAGGTGAAGAAAATAGAAGGTCTACAACAGTTGAGATAATTGCGGGAGCTGAGCATACAGTTAGATTGGCTTCCAAGACTTGCAGAGTTAACTTCCCTAAGAAAATTTGAATTGGGAAGGTGCCATAAAGTGGAGAAGATAGAAGGTTTAGAAAGTTTGAGATCATTGGAGACCCTGAAGATAAGGGACTGTCCAGAATTAAATGGGCTTCCAAGTCTTGGGGATCTAAGGAACCTACGATATCTGGATTTGTGCTCTTGCAAGGCGCTGAAGAATTTGCCAGATTCTCTTGGAGATTTGTCCAGCTTGGAAACTCTTTCCATTATTGGTTGCATCCAGTTGCAGTATGTACCCAACACTATTGGGCAACTAAAATACTTAGAACATTTATGTATAGAGTCCTTGAGGCTGAGGCATTTACCGGAAGGATTAACGCAACTCTTTAATCTTCAAACTTTGAAGATTTCCCGTAGCCCGCTAAGCGAATTAGCTTTTGGGTCGGGATTTTTACAGAATCTCAGGGAGATAATAGGATTTCAATTTCTGAGGATTGTTGTCTCAGCCTTCAAACGCTTGAGCTTAGTCAAAATGAACATCTAGAGGTGATTGAACCTCTGCCAACGAGAGTCCGAACCATATAATTGTCTGAATGTGAAACACTAGAGTAAAGGCTATTCGTGATCTACTGAACCTTCTAACTTCAACAATATTAGAGGACCCTAAGGAGTTACATTAGCTTTACTTTTTATGTAGACATTGTTGCGGGGCGGGAAGGAGGTTCTTCTTAGTTACATGTATTGTAAATGTTTGCTTTCTGTATCAATGGGAATTTTTCGAAGGGTTAGCAGATTGGAGATTAAATTAATAAAATAATCCAAAGAGCTATGAAATACAATGAAAGCTAAAAAAAAATAAAGATTATACTAGTTATTCTTCGAAGCTTCCATTAGCGAATGTATGATTATTGCCTCAGATTTGTATAATTATTGCCCTCAGATTTGTATGTGTGAGCAAATGATTATGACTATGCCCTATGCAAATTTTGAAGGATTTGAATGACAAATAATGTAAATGCCTATACCTATGACAAAATGACTATTCCTAAGAGTAAGTAATCAAATTAAATATGCCAAGTGCAAATTATGCGTGTGTAAAATCTAAGCATAAACGTGTTAGCCTAAAATGTGAGCAAAATTGGCATTTTATAGAAAATGCAATTTTGGATGAATGAACGAGATTGAAAGCTGAGAGAAGCCTAAAATTAGAGGTCAAGATTGCACGTGACAACCCCTAATTAGGGTTAGGGAAAAATTATTAAATGAGCGGTCAAGATGCCATTTTAGAAAATCAAATCAGTAGCCAAGAATAAATGTGATAATTAGCCAAAAAATAAAGATTTTAAAAAATCAAGAGTATAAAGACTGTTTAATTTGTAAGATTCGAAAAATCAAGAAGATAAAAGTTGAACTGAAAAACAAATTTGGAAAATCAAGAATTTGCTCAATTACTTGATTTTTGTTTGGAAGAAGATTATCTTTTTGAATTAAATTAATTCAAAAATATGGATTTTATGTGACGGTAAATAATTTTTTTTCAGATTATTTTATAAAAGGAAGTGATAGTTAATAATGTGGATCATTTTTCATAATTAATTTATTTAAAATGAGGGAAATGTTAAATTAGATAATTAAATAATTAAGCATAATTATTTAATTTAGAGGATTATGACCAATAACTAAATAAATTAATAAATTCATTTAATTATGAGAATTAGTGACATATTAAATAAATAAATAGAATTCATTTATTTAATAATCAAGAAGACATAATGAATAAAGAAAATTAAATAAATTAAGAAATTTATTTAATTGTAAGAAGATAATAGACCCTTAGTCACGTATTGAATAAATAAATGTAATTTATTTATTTAATAATCATGAAGAATACAAGAGACGTGAATTAATTAAATAATAATTAAATATTTAATTAATAGTGGAAAGTGGACCAAGAACATAGTTAAATATCATAATTATTTTTGGACGAAAGTGGTAAAATAAAGCTTGCAGGCCTAAGTCATTTTTAAGTGTCTACACTTTCCAATGCTAAAATGTGCTCAAAGTTCTCTTTTCAAATAGTCCATACAATATTCAGTAAATTTGATTGATTATTATAATTTTTTTAATTGGTTGTATTTCTAGTATCAAAGAATTTATATTTTTAAACATGAAAATCCATTCTTTTCTAACAAAATTAAAAAATTATATTTTACAATTTTATATTATATATATTTTTAATAATGAAAAATTGTATATTTTATAATTTTTATATTATTTTTTATGTTTATTTTGATGTATTCTTTTTAGTATTTTTTACTTATTTATTTGTTTATTTTTAGTTATTTGATTAATAAAAAAATATCACTGAAAACATTTTAATTATATTAAGCCACCTCAAAGTACCTCCTAAAATATGGAGCCTCAATTAGAATAAGTCATCTACATCTTTAATGTAGATAAATATGTCAAGTGTGCCCCCTAGCAAAATGTGACTTCATGTCCAAAATAAATAAATATTTTGTCACTACTAGTCCTAATTATTACTACTTTTTTGCTAGGCACGCACCTAAAAGTTTAGAAGAGAGTCATATATAAGTCTCATTTTTTTTATTTTCACTCATAATCCATCATTGTGGAAACTAGTATCCTCTTTCCATTTCCAAAAAAAAATATGTACATAATTATGGCAAGAAGGCATCGAACTAATGATTGAAGATTTGACATTATTGGGTTTCCTTTGAACTTTTCAAATATGGCATATGTGTAGTTTTACTTCCCTATTTGTATTTCCACATCATAATCCATTTTCCATTCTCATATGAGCTATTAGAAACCCTTGTTTTTATTCCCCAAAATTTGCAATTTCTTATCATTGAAACCCTTAACCCTCCTTGTTTGTCCCTTTATAATCATCTTTATATCTTCTCATGTCTTCCATCATAATCACATGCCAAGTGATAGAAGTAACTCTTAGAGTTTTTTACTAGGCCTAATTACCATTATTGCATGCCACCATCTTCATCACTAGGTCTACTCACACTTGTCAATTTCTTAGCATTGTTTTGTGAAAAGCTAAAATATACCAAATAGAAGGCTTATTAATGATCTTTTAAACAACAAAATCATTTTTTTTGTGTCCAATTTGTCTTAACACACACAACCATTTTTATTTGGAAAAAAGGGATCCCCTTTTTTTGGATTTTTCCTTGTTTATTTTCTTTGATTTCTTGCCCTTTTTTCTTGGTTTTATTTTGTTTCTTTTTTCCTTGGTGTTTATTTTGATTATTTTTTCTTTTGTCACACTTTTGGAGTAAAGGAAATTATAAAAGCCCAACCCTTTGTAGATTAGACTTGTCAGACCCAATGTGTCACCTTGTTAGACATTTAGAGTTGATCATCCTAATATGACTACAAGGCATCTTCAAAATCTTGATGCCCAATATTTGACATCACCTACCCTTTACCTCTACATTAATGGTGAAATCTCTTGCATTTGTCCTCCCTCTTTTATTCTTGTTTTATTTTATTTCCTTTTATTCTTTACTTTCTCATTTACTTCCTCGTCCTTTGGCAACTTGATCCTTACATTCTCATACTATTTCATGATTTGGTGAGCATCTACCATTTTTGGGGAGCTATTCTAGTTCATTGTGCTTTCTCATGTTCTTTTTGTGCATGGTTGGAGGTCATTTTCAACCCCACCATTCTCTTCCTACCATTTGTTAGATGCATAGGATAGCTGAGATGGGGCATGAATCAGTTGTACATTAAAACATCAAATCCTTTAATAACATTTAGATCCTCATTAGCCTTCAAACCCTTAATCAAAGTTAGCATGAATGTAAACAAATGAAACAATAATGCATCAAACACAATGCACAATAGAATACCAAATTTACATGTAAAAACCAAGAAGGGAAAAACCAAAATGAGGATTAGCTCACAACATAAATTAATAGAAACACTAAATATAATAGGCTCATTGCCCCAAAAAAAGGGCTCATTGTCAATGGCTCACTATCAGATTAGAAAGAAGAAAAAAGAAGACTATTGCAAAGAGAACTCTATCTCAGAGCCACAAGAAGATCCACTACAACAACTCTACACCATCCATAACCTTTAGCTCACTATACCTCAAATAACTTTAGGTACACTAAAAATGTAGACACCTTTTGCTCACTTCTTCAGTTAGCCTTAATCTTTAAATATTGTACTCAAATCGCAACACTTGATCACATTTTGCATTAAAACACACCACACACCTTCTCCAATAATCTAAGTTGCATTTATACCATCCACAACTTGAAAAACATCTTCAAGTCGGTTACAATGAAATGCATGCACCTCAAACATGCAAACACCAAATAGGTCGGTACCAAAAACTTCTGTGGTGGAAATAAGTGAAGGAAAACCACACCAAGGGTTAACCAAAACCCAAATCTACACCCAAACACTACACCACACTTCCACAAGCAATGAAACACATCCATAATTAGTACTAACACGCCAAGTCGCCCAAAATTATATTAACACCCTTAAGCAATTAAGTTCACACTTCACCAAGTCTGAAAACAACTTGCAAACCACATAACAACATCAAACAACATTTAGGAATATTCCATCACCAACATAATATTGAAAAATACTGTCGCAACCACATACAATTGAAGAACACAACCATCCTATGTAACTAGTTAAACTAGATCACAAACAACAACTCATGAATCCAACCTTGCAGAGAACCAAAACATGAATCACTCTAAGGGAAGATAGATACAAACAATATTAGCATATTCCCAAATTTACAAGATAAGAAACCTCAATGTGGAGAAATTTGGAGCATCTACATTTCTCCCAGACACCCTTCTTCATAGTCCACACACTTTTGAACATAACTTCTTCTGTCGCATGATCTAAAACATGAAAATCTAGATATAGCACCTCTGAACACCTTTAATCAACATATCCAAACCGCACAAGCATAACTTCAATACTAAAGAAACATAGAGCACAATATTGAACACTTGTTTGTCACACTATGCACTTTCTTATTCATTTTTTCTCAAAAGCACTTGATAACCAAGCATTATAAACATTTTCTTGAGACAACCATATAACATCTGCAATACCTTCAACCATACTAGAGGTTGATATCCACACGAACTTACTCATCATAGCTACACTAGAGGCTAACATTAATTATAACACTAATGAAAAATCTCCAACATAATTTTCACCAAGTAGGGTTTATCTCTAGTTTGTTAATGACATTTTTAAGTTTATTTCATTCATCTATAGGTTGTTTACTTATTGTTTGAATGGTTAGGGTATTCTCTCTATTTTGATTTCTCCTTTTGTTTGTCTTGGTTTTTTTTTTTTTCTCAAATTTCTATGTTCTTATATGCCCTAGGTATATAGTCCCATTTCTCCTTTGATTGGCCATCCATTTGTTAGAGTTGAAACTTATTTTTTATGTAGTGATGTCATCCTCATCTATTAGACTTGATTAAATAGTGTTTCCTAATGATGCCATCCACATCTATCAAACTTGTTTGAAGATTCTTTCATGATATCATCCTATTATTACTTGATGATATCATCCTTATCTGTCAAAATTTGTTCAAGTGTCTTTCATGAGTACATGTCATCCTTTTTTTGTCAAACTTTGAGTAAGTGATTTGCTTGATGACATCATGATGATGTAAGACCAATTTGTGACATCAAACCAATGGGTAAGTGTAAAAATATGGGGGGACAAAAAGGGGGCTTAAGTGGCCACTTTTTTTTTCTAAAATCAAGAAATACTAACCTTGGACATGAAATTGAGGATAGTTATGCTCTAAATTTTGAGATGCAACCAAAATAATGGATTGTAATGCTCTGAGTCTACTTTCTAAACTACTAATTTATTTTGAAAATGGTTGATATTAAGGCCCGGTTCAAAAGAGGGACCCATAGAAATTGGTGCTGTTTTTGTTAGAAAAACATAACATAGCAACTTTTGAGGGAACGTAGCATTGTGAACTTCTTTTTAGTATTTTTAAAATCGCTTTGGTGAGAAATTAGCTAGCAGTATATTGTTGATGCATTATTTTTCTGATTATTTTTTAATGAATATTTAATTTTTCACTAATTTTCAAAGTGGACACTTCTTCAAAAATAGAATTTTAGTCATGATACTCCTACAAATTTTGGAAACCAATTAAGGGTGAAGCCACAATAGTGGTTTACAATTGGATGGAGGAAGGAAAACTAAGAAAAAATGGCCCCATGGAAAAAAAATTGGTTTTAGGGGTTCAAATGAACCTACAAGTTTGACCGAACCATAAAGGGGTTTGATCGAACCCATTAATTATGGGACCCACATTTCCCACCCAAAAAAGAAGAAGGAAAAATGCATATTAAAGGGGGTTCGAATGAACCCTGGTTTGCTAGAACCCCTGGGGGTTCACTAGAACCCCCCTGGTTCTAGCGAACCCCCCTTTTCCCTAATTTTTGACTTTGTTCACACAAAAAACCTATTTTTTTACGCTTTGAAGCTCGGGTTGAGGATGAAAATAGGGGAATCTTCAAACACCCAATTGGAATCATGTAGTCCTCGAAACGAGCTATCCAACGAATATAATTTTAATATGTTTTGGTTTTATTATGTATTTTTTTTTAGTTTTATTAAACATAGGTTTTTCGTCGAAAATGAAGCTCTTTGTTCTACACCTGTGGAAAAATAATAGATTATCAAAAAAAAAAATTGAAAAATATGAGTGCAGTAGATATTCAAGTCCTTGATCTGACAAAAAAATAAAATTGAATTTTGATATATACAAAAAAAGTTACATGTTATACGGTCGCGCTATGTCTAAATTGTCATTGTTTTGACTTCAAAACTTGATTAAAGAAAAAATATTCAATAAAAAACAATATAACCAAGTGGAAGCACTAGATATCAGAGTTACAAATCTAAATTCAAAAGAATTAAAATTTTATCCTTCATGGAAAAAAAGTTATGCTTTATACGGTGTGCGTCACTTTTTTAAAATGTCATTTTTTGAAAAAAACCAGTTTTTGTGGGAGATAGAAAAAGAAGGGCAATTTGATTCCAAATATTTTGAATTTTTTTTTTTTTTAGAATCTACAGACAAAATTTGATGAGACTCTAGTTTGCATCATCTTCAAATTCGTCACGGTTTAGCCACTATAGGTGCCTGAATGTGAAGATTTAGTTAAAAATAAAAAAATTAGTGTCTAGTTTGGCCAAAAATTGTAAACCACTATTGTGGGATCACCCTTAATTTTTTTTTTAATATTTGTAGAATGGAGTAGTTTCTAAAAATGTAATTTATTTGAAATTTTGATGAATAGTTAATTTATAATGGAAAAAACACTAAACACTACTTTTTTCCAAAAAAGACATACACAAACAAAAGAAATTATAGATCAAAGGCTTGACATTGTCAAAAAGTGAAAAAAATTACATCGTTGGATAGCTAAGAGAGATCCTAACATTACCTAGGTGTTTGATTTGTTTGACATTGAAACATGTGCAATCCTAACGGTGAGCACAAATCCAATTATGTGAAATATTATAGAATTTGTAAAAACACATCTATGGTCATTAGAAAGGACCTCCAAGCCTTTGGGTTGGTATTCCAAGGCAAATACCAAGCCCAAGGCTTGGGTATTCCCAAAGCAAGATATAACATGAGCACATTATACACATTATAATGTGCTCATGTTATATCTTAGTTTTGACATGGTTTTTGTGTTTGTGCAAGGCATGTCTAGCAAGACATAACACAAGCACTTTATAACACATTCACATTATTTCTTGTTTTATGTTAAATGTTACTCTATTGAATGTATGTTTATATATATTTGTATGTTTGTATGCACATGTATGCTTGTATTTCATGTATGTATGTTTGTATGCGTGCTTGTATGTATGTTTGTATGCATGTATGTATGTATGTATCAATGTATGTAAGATTGTATGTGCATATGTACATGTATTCTTGTATGTATGTAGGATTGTATGTACATATGTATTATGCTTGTATGTATGTATGTATGTCTTTAGAGGGAGGGGGAATTTTAAGAGAGAGAGTTGTCTAGGTAGGGTAAGAGGGAGAGAGGAGATCCGATATATAAGAGGCAGTGATATATATCCTGATATGTGGAGGTGGAATGGAGATCACACATATGAGTGACATAGGGGCAATGGGATGAGGACTCTAGCCAGGTGAGGGTGGACGGACACAAGGAGAGAACTGATATATATAGACAGAGAGGAGAAAAACAGTTATGCAGGTAGGGACAGAGGACAATTTCATGAGGGGGGATGAGGGAGACCTGATAGGCAATATGAGAGGAGAGGAGTGAGAGTGAGGAGACCTGAAGAGGGTGGAGGGAGAGGGGGTGGAGGAGGGATAGATAGAGGGGGGAGGAGAGCAAAGAGAGACCTGAGGGGGTGGAAGGAAAGATAGGGAGTGGATGGAGGGGTAGTGGAAGGAGGGAGGAAGAGAGTGGAATTGAGGTGGTGGACATAGACAAAGGGAGGGGGGAGATGTAGATAGAAAGGGGGTTGAGGGATTAGGGTTGAGGGCAGAGGGTATTGGGTTGAGAGTAGAGGGTAGAAGGTTTAAGAGTTTAGGGTTGAGGGTTGAGAGTTGAGGGTATAAGTTTTAGGTATATGGTTGAAGTATTAGGTTGAGGGTCCAATTTAAAGGGTAGATGGTATAGACATTGAGGCTTTAGGGTTTAAAGGTTGAGAGTTGAAGGATTAAGGGTTGAGGGTTGAGAATTGAGGATTGAGGGTTTAATGTATAGGGTAGAGGGTAGAGGGTAGAGTGTTTAAGGGTTTAGGGTTTAAGAGTTGAGGGTTGAGGGTTTAAGGTTGAGGGTAGATTATTGATGGTATAGGGTTGAGGGATTAAGGTTGAGGGACCAATGTATAGGGTGCAGGGTATAGGGGTGGATGGATTATAGTTTAAGGGTTGAGGGTTGAGGGTTGAGGGTTGAGGGTAGAGGGTAGAGGGTAGAGGGTAAAGGGTAGAGGGTTTAAGGGTAGAAGGATTAAGGGTTGAGGGTTGAGGGATTAGGGTAGAGATTTTACTTGGGTTT
>VDFB02193867.1:427413492-427429283 GCA_007258455.2 Sequoia sempervirens
ACATTCATCACATCATTTTTTATAGTTTCACTGGCTTTGAAAAATGAAATATTATGTTTTGGAATTGGGTTGGTGAAAATTTGTAATTTTTGGTTAGGAGGGGCAACAAACTTGTTTCCTTGGTCACTAACACCTCCAATAGAGAGACGACGAAAATCAATGAGGTCTTGCACAATATTTTTAAGATGCTTGCTACCAATAAGCATTTGAATCTAAAATATCAAGGGTAAAGGCTTATTAGGATCAAGGTGTTTTGATGGGAGATAAGGTATTAATCATTTGCTAGTTTGAAAGTTAGTCATTGTGTTATGTGATGGGTGGGTAAGGGAGTGAATTGTATTTTTGTGTCTCCATAGCTAAAGGGCGCCATGGATTTAACAATAGCTACTTGGTTATTGAAATTTTGAGAAATTGAAGGAACCCTTTATTTTTTTTTTTGAAAGGTTGGGAATTGTTTTTGTTTGCGGGCTCAAATTTCTCGATTCAACTAGAAGTGGAATTTGTATCTCGGATACTAACCAAGTTTTGATAATCACATAGGGAAGTACACAAGTGCATGAAGGATGGGAATTTCATCATGGTAAGCTTGTCTTGAATCTTGATTTGTAAAGTTTCTATGAACATCTTTTGAAGGTGAGGGTTGGGGACATTGACATCAATTTGGGAATAATGAGATTGATAGTGTCAGATAAAATTGGTTATCTTTTCTTCTTCTTTTTTCTTACATCTCATCAAATCAGGAAAAGTCATCTTGGGAGTCATATGCACTTGGAAGTGGTTTACAAATGCATCAAGAAGTTCATTGAATGAACTAATTGAGTTGTTTGGTAAAGAAGAAAATCATTTAAAGGTGATATCTTTCAACAACCTAGGGAAAAGTTTAACTAGAAGTTTATCATCGAGGACGAAGTCACTTCATAAGGTAGTATAAGCATTAACATGGTTAGAAGGATCTCCCTTCCCTCCATATTTCTCAAATCCAGACACCTCTTCACCTTGTGGCATCGGTGTTTACAATATCTCCAAGAACAATGGACTACTTTTGACATAATATGTAGGTGGAACATTTTGATTTTGATTTATGGTGGAAATTTGTTTTTGAAGGGATGAAATAGTTTGGAAGAGTTGGGCTATGAGATGGTCATTGTTTGTGTTATGAGTTGGAAGTGAATGTGGTGAAGGAGTGTATTTGTTCGTTGGACAAGTGAATGGAATGCTTATAGGTGGTCAAGTGGTAGGAGATATAATGTGTGATGCCACATAGGAAATAGGGATGCTAGTGGGAATACCCAATTAAGTAATCACATTACTAATTTGTTGCATTGTTGTTGCGACTTGAGGGATGGTATAAGTAGGTATCAAGGAAATTGCTATGGGAGGAAGAATTTGTGTTCCTCCTTGGCTTGTGACATTTTTTGTAGGCAAAGGACAACTACTTGTTGAGGCAAGGTGTTTTCCAAAGATTTGAACTATGGTTTTTGCAAGGTCAAGTCCATCTTCACTTTCAAGCATGCAGTGAATGTTGTCTATAGTAGGGATGGATATAGTTGAAATGTTGTCATTTTTCACTTGATGTTGTAGGTTTTCTAGGTCCTCATGAATGTGAATTATGTTTTCTTGTGGGAAACTATCATTCCTTGTTTCAACTTGCATACTACTTGAAGGTAAAGAGTTATTAGAGGTGTTGTCCATGCCTAGTGTACTAATGTCAATACTAGGAGTGAAAGAGCTAGGCAACCCAAGATCCACAACGATTGTGCTATCGTAGGATGACATGAATCACAAACTTCGTCTCACTACAATATTAGCAATAGAACACCAAACACTCATACAAAGGCTACTAAATGCAAAGTGAATGCAAATGCAATGTAAGCTAAGGAGAATGAACATTTGCTTATACTAGAAGTTCTGGAAACTAAAATAGAAACAAACTAATTGCAAATAGAAACTCAGAATCTAAATTGTAAATGCCAAAAAATGCAGTGCAATATGTGTAGAGGGATGATTTTCCCAGGGTGGCGAATGAGTCCCAGTGATGACATGTTTCAAATTTTTTAGAATTTTCCAATTGATTTTTATGCTTTTTATGTTTTTCGTTTTATGTTTGAGATGTAAGTGCATTTTTTGATTGATTTTTAATGAAATTGGATGCAAAAATGCAAGCTGAATGCAATTTCCTTAATGCAAAATTTGAACCCTAGAATGCAATTTAACCAATGCAAATCCTAATGAATGTTAATGCAAGCTAAATCTAGGATGAAAATGCACTCCAAATTAGAATTCTGATATTCTAAGGGAATGTTCATCACCAAGTGTAAACTTGGAAAAGACAATGAAATGAAAGATGTAATGCAAAACCCTAATTGAATTCAAACTAATACTAAATAACTAGGAAAAGTAAAGAAAACAACACAAAAAATTGTTAAAAAAAAGTGTGCATTTGGGAATTTGGAGAAGACAGAATGGAGGTCTGGAATTCTGGAACATCTACTTTTACTACTGACTAGGACTCATTCACCAAGCTGGGAAAATCAATCTAGTTTCTGGGAAAATGTGCAGGAACATAAATTTGTCAAAAGGGTATCCAAATTTACAAATTCTTGAAAATTGACAAGAATTGGGACTCATTCACTAGAAGTGGAAACTCAGTTTAGTTGGGCTTTTCTAAAGCTTTCAAAGATGATTTTCTCTTCTTTTTCTACTCTCTCCTTCTTGATTGATTTCTAGATTTGAATCTCCAATTTATAACCTGTAGGTGATCTCCAATGTTCTCTAAGGCTTGATGAAAACTTTGGTCACTTGACTTGTAACTTTTCTCCAATCTTGCTCCTTATGAAATATACAACCTAAGCCTGCATATCACACACAAAGGAGAGGGAAAAAAAATTGTTGGGCTAGTGAATAAGGGTTTTCCTTGGTCAAACCCCTTGTTGGTAATTAAACCTTGAAATGACAACACATACGAATGGAGAATGGTGAATGAGCAAAAGAAAATGTTGCAACTCAACAAACCCTAGCTATAAGGTGCTACAAATATGATTGAAATGGTTACATTGGATGTGGCTCTTGACTCTTTCTTGAAGGATGTTGATCTTGCTTGAAACACTTTCTTGAATCAAAAAACCCTACAACACAATTGTTAGCACAATAACAAACATAATAGATGAAATATTTGGCATGATGATTAACACTAGAATGTTGCTCTAAAATGATTTATAATCTACCCTTGAATGGTATTGAATGCTCTTGTGAACCCTCTTGAATGCTAGGTGAGAATATAAGTGAAAGAACCTTGTATTTATACTCAATTATGCAAGAATTCTCAAAATTACAACACTACAAACTGGCATTAGATCTAGGAGAATAAAATCCTGCCAAAATTTTGAATTAAATTTGATTTTGGGCTGCACAAGACTCATTCATCCAAGGTGGTGAATGAGTCCCATCAAGTATAATGTATAGGACCAAAAACCAAAAGTTCTTAGAAATGTGTGAAAATTGGTTCAGGGCCAAAAGATTTAAGTGGAACCCATTAGCTCAAGGTGGAAAATGAGTCCTAGATCACCAAATCTAGATGACACAATCCAAAAACGCTTGAATTATGATTGGATACTAATTGATGTTAGGATTATCCTCGAAAAGATGTAATAAATGAGGCTTGTGGATGCAAAACAAGGCCAATCAAGGCATAAGAAATACCAATTATTAATGAAAATCCTAGAGAAATGTGAAAGTGTGTTACAACACATTACAACACTCCAAATAAGGCAAGATTAAGGTTTATTTTGATTAAAAAGAGGTTTATTATGTTCAATTATTAAATAAATCTTTAGAAAAGTGTGAAAGTGAATTACAAAACTTCACAACACTTTAGCAAGGTACCATTAAAATACATTAGTTCACAAGGGCCCTAGACTTAATGTTAATGTGTTATCCACATTACAACACTAAATCAAGGCAATATTAAGCCAAAATCACAAGAAGGGCCAAAACATGTCAGAACAAGTAGAAGGGTTACTTTTCCAATGAATCTAGATACACGACCCCATCATCATATATCTTTGGTTGTGTTATCTTTTTCATTCCCTATACATATCATGCCAACCAATAGTCTGATCCCTCTTAATTCCCCTATGGTGCTATAATTGTATAGACATGTCTTGGTTGTACGAGATTTGAAAGATGGCCATAGTCAAGTGAACATTCCATTTCATCTTCTAAAGAGGATTGTGCTATAGATAAAGTGGTTAGGTATTTTGGAATCCATGTATGTACCCACTCACTTGACTCACATTGATCCCAATCATACTAAATACAATTATGACAAAAACAAGCCAACTCTTGTTCCATATGGTCTATGCACCCGCATCTAAGCTTCATAATGAATGCATCTTTGAAGAATATCTAATTGTTTGACATTCCAATTTGTTTCCCACTATTCCCTCTTCAACCAACCAAAAGAACCTACACACTTTTGAATCAATGGTACCTCCTCGTGATAATGCACAAATACACCAATCAACAATAGAACATGCATCACTAAATTTTTCACCACCTCTAATCTCCATTTGTTCTTTAACCATAACTCTCCTCACACATGCACTTGCACCATCATGCTTTCCTTTTCCATTCCTAGCTTAAAGAAAAATACAAATATGTGGTACAC
This sequence comes from Sequoia sempervirens, assembly GCA_007258455.2. Classification (NCBI taxonomy): domain Eukaryota; kingdom Viridiplantae; phylum Streptophyta; class Pinopsida; order Cupressales; family Cupressaceae; genus Sequoia; species Sequoia sempervirens. The sequence goes on from VDFB02193867.1 coordinate 427,418,159, forward strand.
CCCTCTCTATATGCATCCTGCTTAACCAATAAAACATGTGAGCATTCTTGAATTACCTTGTAAAATTATTTGACCAAATGATATGTTGACCCATTACAATACCTTTTTCTTGCAAGAACTCAAAAAAAATTTCAAAACAATTTTGTATAATCTTCGATGAATGAGATCTATCATCACTCATGTAAAAATGGTGCTCCCTATTTGTCTTCATGTACTCTTTTATACTATTAGGGGCATGTCTATATGTTATGTGGACAAAAATAGCAATTTTAATAGAATTATAATATTGTGATTGTACTTCATTTTGTGGTTGCAATGTGTAATATTAAACAAAATAAACTACAATACAATAGTTCAAATTGGGAAAGAGTCCTTACACATCCTAAATTTCCAATCCAACCACTGCGACTTGTGGCTATGCCTTGCATATTTACAGAAAATATTTTTCTAAAAATCAGAAATAAAATCAGCAATACTTACCTCTCTTGCAACCAACTAGCATCTAGAACCTTCACCTCCACTCTTTAATGTGTATTTGACTGTCTCAAACTTTTTTTCTCAACAATCATGTTACCAAAATCATGATTTTTTCCCTCATGAAATCATGCTACAAACTTCAATAATCCACCACATTGCAAACACATTTCATTTAAACAATCATTTCTATAAAATAAGAAACCATCACCTCTAACACATAAAAATGAATCTAACAAGTCTTTAGATGACTTGGGAAGTTGCATTCCATGACACTCTTGCAATATTTTATTAGTATGCTTAGTACAATGAATATGGTATAATAATTCATGATAAATTGAAAACTCAACATGGTATTTACAACATGTATTACAAACATTAATAGGTACACAATAAAATTCACTACTAAATTTGACTCCATTTTTTGATGAACATTCGTCAGTCGTTCGACAAATATTTTTCAAACAATTGACGAATTAACAAAAGAAAAATCATTGTCGCTATTTTTTTGTCAAAATTTTGATGATGAATTAAACGTCAAAATAATGGTGCAGATTCATCTATTGTTGGAATCATAAAATGACTCAAATGTTCATCAAAATATTAAAGAAAAATTCTTGTATCCACTGACGAATTATAACTAAAATGCAATCGCAATGGATTTTCTGAAGCGTCGAAACAACACCAAAATTTCATCTCCATTTGATGAAATGGGAAAGGAGTTACGACGAAGCCTTCATCATAGCTATAGAAACTTTGTTGGACCTTTTTGGTGATTCGTTAGTGGCCTTCATCGAAATTGCGATGAAACAATGCAATTTTTTTTAAAAAATATTCATTAAAATGTACCATCACGGAGACTCTTGTCAATGAACACCGAAGCCAACCCATTGGTGAGAGATCAATCATCGAAACAGGATAGAAAAATCACCCTGATAGTCCATGTCTTTCCAATGACTTCCATCGGCAAGATAGATCCAATGTCACATTGATCTAACCTCTTTAGGAGTTTTAAATAGACCTACACCATGTCATTGTAGAGACTCTTGGCAATGACCACCAAAGCCAACCCATCGGTGAGAGATCAATCATCGACACATGATAGAAAACTCACTTTGATAGTCTATGTCTTGCTGATGACTTCCATCGGCAAGACAGATCCAATGTCACACCGATCTGACCTCTTCAGGAGTTTGGAACACTGTTGGTTATCAACAAGACATTCTGAGGGTCTCGCTGATTAAACACGTGTCCAAGAGCAAGTAAACAAATGAAACCTATTAATTTTCTTATTTTGGGGTTCTTTAAATCATAGAATAGATACCATCTTCTTGTGTATAATGTACTTATATTTAGAGTTGAATTCGAGACCAATTGTCATTATACATTCCGTTTTACTTGCACAGAGTATTCTATAAGCAATATATTGATAATGCCAAATGATTTATAGTGTTGTACAACTCTACCTATCATCACAGTTCTACTGTTCCCACCTAGAGAATCTTGCAAAGAAAATTTTACAATACCAAGTCAAATAATATGAAAAAGACTTACTTCCATACAAATTAAATGATTATTCTCACAATGGAAATTGTCTAATTACAACAACAACTCCGTGAAAGGTTATCCATGCTTCATAAGAGATGACTAATCATACATACATACTACAAGATGCATATGTAGACATCTAAATTTAATCACATTCACTGCCTTTCCGTCTACCATATTAATATTAATTTATTAAATTAATATTACACCTTTTGTCTCGTATAGGTAAGGTATCTAATTTAATAATTAATACTTTGCTGTTCACCTTATTCCTCTCTAAATTAAATAAATACGCTAATTTATTTAATTTAGTCATTTTTCCCCTTTTGATTTAAAATCAATTTAAATTCCTCATTTTCTCTCTCCTTGTCACATCCTCCTACATTTTCCACTTGCCTCTAATCTTCCATTAATTAGCCTAGAATCCAATGTTTGCACAACCTTAACCAAAATCATTAGCTAAATTTAGCACCACTTTTTGGTCAATTCTTCCATTTTTCTTTTTTAGATATTGCCCCCCTTTCCCATGTGAATTTTTAATTCACATTTATTTGTCCTAGGTTCATCTCCTTTATATGTAAATTTTTAATTTACATTTCATTCTTCCAAGGCTTCTAAAACCTTGAACTTGTCACAATCTCCACATGTGACCAAGTCCCACCTTTTTGGAGCCCATCTTTTACCCTTTCGATCATCCTAGGAATGTTTATATCCCCAACCACCTTTCCTTTTCCCATGTAGATTTTTGAGGAATTCCAAAATTCCTCAAATGTCCCTTTCACTCCCACTTGGGGACAAGAAATCCCTTTTTGTGGAAATCTTCTCACTTTCCAAGGTGCATGTCCTTTTTCCACCTCATGTACCTTCTTGACAACTCATCTCCATTTCATATCCCCTTGGCCACTTCACCCTCCACATGTCAAGATGTGAGGGATTGTGGGTTCTCAACCCACCATAGCCCTTCATCTTGGCCTTGTTGGAGCAATCTTGACCATTGAATTCCCTAGAGAATTCAAATTCTCCTATAAATACCCCCTCCTCAAGGGCATTTACAACACTTTGCATTTTGATAACTACATGCTATCCATTTGAATCCTCAAGCCTTTTCAATCATTTAACCATCTTTGTTAATCATCTTGCATATTGAATCTTGCATTTTAGTTACTCAATCCATCATCTAAGGAGCACACAATCAATTCTAAGCAAGGGCCAATCAAATGGATATCAACAGCAAGGGAGGTAAAATTGTTTGTGTTTCATTTTACTCATCTTCCTTTTCGTTATATCACTCTTTTGGCTAATCTTGAGGTGTCCTTGATATTTTTTCATTCATGTTTCTTAGTTGTTTTGCACATTTAGAGTAGCATAGATATCAAGGTATCACATTTCTGGCACGTCCGGTGGGACCCACAAACGGGTCTTTGCATTTAACCCTTGTTTTGGCTAAGAACTGTGCAGGAAAAGGTCGCAAAAAGGTGGAAGGGCCCCTCTTCCTGCTGCAGAAAGGCGGAAGCGCCCTCTACCTTACCGCAGAAAGGCGGAAGCGCCCTCTACCTTACCGCAGAAAGGCGGAAGCGCCCTCTGCCTTACCACAGAAAGGCAGAAGTGCCCTCTGGTCTATTCCAGAAAGGCGGAAGCGCCCCACATCTCAAAGTTTTACTTTCCTCTAACGAGTTTGCTGCAATTAGGGATAAATTTAAGAGGTTTTTCTAACACGTTTCTTGCAGGGGAGGGGCACAACTCTCTTGTTTTCTTGGAAATTTGATAAAGTTTGCTGCAGAAAGGCTGAAGCGCCCTTTAACTTTTTGTTTCAGGAAGGCGGAAGCGCCCTCAAACCCTTTGTTGTAGAAAGGAGGAAGCACCCCCATTTTGCTGTAGAAAGGTGGCAGCGCCCCCTGCCTTACCGCAGAAAGGCGAAAGCGCCCTGATTTTTGCTGCAGAAGGGCGGAAGCACCCCAAAACAGCACAATTCAAAAGGTAAAACAGTCATTTTTGCTTCATTTTTACTCTCATTTTTTTCTTTTTTAAAATAGTAACCCTCTAACATCATTTTGGCAAGGATAGTGGTGTTTTTTGCTAACGTTTTGTAGCATTTTGTGGTGAAATTTGACCAAGGACAAAGAAGAAGATAGCTAACATTTGCTTGCAGGGCCATTTACTTGATCAAATTTTTTTTAAAAAAAAAATAAAAAATTATCTTTGTTGTTTTCAAACATAGTCTAATTAGGGGGATTGAACTTTGTTGCTTGCTGTGATTGCTTGTTTTTATGTTACCCAAAGGGGCATTAACTTGTTTTCGCTTTCCCCTTGCACTTCGTGTGAGCCTGGGGAGTAGTTGGAGACAGTTAGTGTCTTCTTCCTAGTGGGACCTGCTTGGGGATTTCATCACCCCAAGGGATGATTCCAACCACGTGTACCGACAGGGTATATAAAAGAGGGAGAACGAAAGTTGTACCCCAATCCAGTCACGTCGTAATTGGCAGAGCATCAAAGCTAGGGTGATACTTAGATAGATGTGAAGAGTTGGTCCGAGCCTTTCAGTATCTCGCTGGGGTTCCCGACTCACGCTTGTGACAGACTGGTGTTCATAGTTGTGCCTCACATATCGAGAGTATATCGAGGACTCCCTAGAAACCTTGTGCATCCTAGATGAAGACTTTTCTTTGCCATACCCTTAATAATAATCATAGGATTGTGCTTGCTTGAAGTGTTTTCTATGAAAAATCTATGAAATCTTTGATACTTTGGCCTTACTTTATCATTTTTCATCCTTGCCATAGCCTTTACCATCGAAATCAAGTTCTGTCCCACTGTAGAAAGGCAGAAGTGCCCTCTGCCCTACTACAGAAAGGCGGAAGCACCCCTGATTCTACTGCAGAAAGGCGGAAGCGCCCTCTGCCCTGCTGCAGAAAGGCGGAAGTGCCCCTCATTCTGCTGTAGAAGGGCAGAAGTGCCCCTGATTCTGCTACAGAAGGGCGGAAGCGCCCCTGATTCTATTGCAGAAAGGCGGAAGCGCCCTTGATTCACCGCAGAACGCTGTCTATGCCCTTGATTCACTGCAGAACGCTGCCTACGCCCCTGGTTTTGCTGTCAATGCCCTGAAAGTACCCCATTTGGATTCATTCAGCCTCTAAATCACCACTTAATCGTTCCCAACTATTATCCCATTATCCTAAGTCTCCATTTTATCATTCTAAGCCTCCCAAAACCTTCATTTTATCCATTTAAACCCCCATTCTATCACTCCAAATTTTCACGAATCATCCTTAATCTACCTTTTCATTGTAATTTTCCATTCACAAGTCCATACCCCCCACATAACGAACATTACAACTTTACCATTCACATCCTCAAACACCATCCATAGCCAAACCGTCCTAACCTTGTATTACAAAGTGGTTACCCAAATTGACTGTAGCACTTGAAGTTGATTATTAGTCTTTAACTTCAACCCCAATCAATTCGCTCTCATCTTGAGGTGAATTCGGCATTGTGAGTTATCATCCTCGACTGAATCAATCCATTCCTAGCTTAAGGTGGATTCGGTGTCGTAATCATCCTATTAATCAATCGAAGCTCTAGGGTCACTAAGCATAATCTCACGTGATCAAGCTTAAGGTCCCTCTCTCACATCTTTCATATCAAATCCAAATCTAACCCAAATCCAAATCAAATCCAAATCCAATCCAAATCAAATCCAAATCCAATCCAAATCAAATCCAATCCAAATCCAAATCCAAATCCAATCAAATCCAATCCAATCCAATCTAAATCCAATCCAATTGATCGAAGTCCAATTGGATCCAATCCAAACCCCATCACAAGCAAATAATTTGACAAAGACATTAACCTACTCATCTAGCATTTGCATGCCCGTTCAGACCCATTTACAAGCAAAGAAAATGGCCGACCGTCAAGCTCAAAATGCCCAACCAAACAACCCCCAAGATCCTAAAAACACAATCAACACTTCATCAGATCCTAACAAGGGTACCAATGTCCCTCATGATCCACATAATGGTACTTCATCGCACTCCAACACTGAGAACCAGAATAACTCACCGCATGGGGAAGAGAGTATGGTTAATCAACCTGAACTCACACTTGAGGAACATTTTAGTAATCCCGCTAATGTACAAATGACTGACCGTTTGCTTGAGAAACATGGGGAAGAAATCTTCGCCCACCTAATTGAGAAGGGTGTTAAACCCCCCTCCAATGTTGACCTGTCCAAATATAGGGGTGCTCCATCTAACATACTCCAAGAATCCCAAAATGCGCCTGAAGGGTCATACTTCTCCAATGTTCCTCCAATCGAGGGTTGGCATCAACCTGAATTTGGCAATGTTGTCCTTTATCAGGTCAATTATCCCCCACATGCTTTGACCTCAGCTATAGGTGAACCTCAAGTGCCTGATCCCAATAATCCTTTTGCTTATGGTATGCCACAAAGTGTTCCATAACCTCCTCCATTAACATTAAAAACACCTCCTCCTTCCAGCCAACCTCCAGTCAACATTGGGGGCACCTCCTTTGCCACACTCCTCCCACCTCCTGGGACCACCAATATACCACCTCAACATGTTCCCCCACTTACCATTCCACCTCAATTACCTTCACAAGGCATGCCCGAGCTGAACATTTCGAGCGGTGTCCAACAACCCCCTTTACAAACCACCTCTGTGCTACCTCCACCATCTCATCCGCAACAACTTATACACAATGTTTTGGCCTCTTCACAACAACCACCCCACCAATCACAAGGCAATCCATCTCAACTGCTTACCCAAACCATATCTCCCTTTCTTGCATCCCTTTTGCGTCCAAAGGTTCAACCACAACATAGTATCCCACCTCAGTCCATACAACACTCGGCGCCACAACAACAACCTCCACAACACTATTACTATCACAACCAACAACAACTTCCCCAACAACTGCTTTACACGACCTCCCAACCATCACAACAATACCCTCAATACCAACAAACTAACATGCAACGTCCTATCCAAGTTCCTCAACAACCTACCCCACATGTTTACCAAACAAATTCGTATTACGCCCCACAACAACAACCCCCATATCAGCAAAATCCCCCATCTTACCAGCAAGCCATGTCATCGACCAATCATCCAAACTTGTATTTCAACAATCTGATGCACTTTCAGCAAGATCCCTCATCCCTCCATCATCAACATCCCCCCAACCCACCACCAACTAGCTCGGATTTGTTGGAAATCAAAGCCGCCCTTAAGGATCTTCAAGCAGGGGCTACAAAACAATCATTCAAATTTGAAGATATATGCCCATATCCGTTTGATCCCTCCATCTCGTTGATCCCATTTCCTAAACATTTCAAGATTCCAAAGTTTGACAAATACAAGGGAGACAAAGACCCTAAGGCTCACTTGCAGGAGTTTTATGCACAGTGTCAAGAAGTCATGTACAGTGATAACTATCTCTTGCGCTTGTTCCCACGAAGCCTAGCAAGCCATGCCCTAGATTGGTTCATGACTCTTGAAAAGGGGACTATAAAAACTTTTGCAAACTTATCAAAGCAATTTGTATCCTACTTCTCTTTCAATTTGCAGAAGGATACGGACACCTTAGATCTCCTAAAAGAGAAACAACGGGATGGAGAAACCTTTACCAGCTACCTCCAATGGTGGCATGCATTAGCCAGTCAAATGAAAAATCCTTTGAAAGAAAAAGACATGGTCACCCTTTTCGTGGAAAATTCTCATCCTGACATGGCCCACAATTTTAGACTGCACTGTGTCACCACCTTCGCAGAAATAGTGGAAAAAGGACCTATCCTTGAACGCGCCCTTATTGCCAAAGGACACATCAAAATACACAGTCATGATAAAAGAACGATCATTCAAAGATAAATCATGATTCTGGAACAAAAACAAGAATGCAATGAATGACGGAGTGACAGACACCAAACATGTCCAAGTGGCTAATGCATCCCAAGGGCAACAACAGTCTGTACCCAACGCCATATCAGTACCCCAGGGGGCACCGCGTCCCCCTCAACAGTCAAACCAAAGAAATAAGGGGAATACCAAACGTCAATACGCCCAATTGGGTGAACCCCTGAGTGTTGTTTTTAACAAATTGTTACAAATCAATTACCCCATCACGTATCCTGTCACCAAACCATTCGATGAGTCCAAACCCAAGCCGGCATGGTTTAAAGAAAATGAGTATTGTGATTTCCATAAAATCAAGGGACACTCCTTGAATAAGTGTTAGGGTTTGAAAAATTATGTCCAAGATCTCATCGATCAAGGAGATATCAAGGTTGACCCCATTCAACCTTCGTCGTCCAATGCTCAACTACAAATCTATCAAAACACCTTCCCAAACCATAGTCAAGGTCCTAGCACCTCCACTAGTCATCCCCAAAACAATAGCACCAATAATGTGAATTACAAGAATGTGCCTTTCAACTACGAAGGTGTTATTCATTACATTGAGCAGGTGGAACCCCGAGTATCCATGATACACATTAAAGCCAAAGACCCTCAATGTGCTGTGACTACATGACGAGCCCGCATCACCGTCCCTACAGCCTCTACACCCATCCAACCCACTCCTGTAAACTCTTAATATCACATCCTTGATCACCTAAGGAAGACCCCCGCTCACATATCCATTTTGGATTTGCTTAGGTCTTCCCCGGTACATCAAGAGATCCTCAATAGAGCCTTGCAAGAGACCCATGTACCAAATGACATCGACCCCACACAATTCCAAGCTTTGGTGGGACACTTGGCTTTCTCTCATCACCTTCACTTTAGCCAAGATGATATGCCCAATATCGATGCCAATCACAACCGCCCCCTACATATCGAAGTCATAGTCGCCCGCCATAAAATAAAAAGGGTTTTGGTAGATAATGGCTCTGCCCTTAATCTATGTACTTTGAAATTCATAAAATAGATAGGGTATTCTCAAGCAGACCTAAGCAACCAGATAATTACAATCAAAGCTTATGACAATGCAGAGAGAAATTCAGAAGGAATCATCAGTCTTCCTATCCAAGTGGGACCTGTGCTCCAATATACTACCTATCATGTCCTTGATCTGGACTTACCGTATAATCTCCTCCTTGGCCGCCCATGGCTCCATGCTATGCAAGCTGTCCCATCCACGTACCATCAATGCCTCAAATTCCCAGTCAATCGATAGGAGGTCACCATCTATGCTGACCCCCAACCGTTTGAGTATTGTCGAGCTTTAGAAGCATCTTTTCCGCATTTACATTATTGCTTAGGGGTCGAAATGGGGGCATCCCAGTCATCACCCTCCAATCCATCATCCTCCAATCCATCATCCACTGTAATCACCACTCCATCCTCCGCCACTAATCCTTCAGTCACTAGAGTCTAGATCATTAACAAAGGGTGCGGTGAGTATGAGATGCATACGACTCTCAATGTATCCACCATGCCACCGACACCACATGAATACGGTCAACCTTCACATGCTATACAAAAGGAAGACAAGATCATCACCTTCAGTGGTAAAAACATTCCTACTACCACTTTCAGGTCCCCGAGTGTCAAGATCGATGCGCCAGAGGAAGACATAAGTCAGTGGGTCTACCGAGAAGAGCCCGAACCAGAAACTCCTCTAAAGAAATATTTTCAGGAAAAGTATCCTTGGCCAACAAAGTTTGTGGAAAAACATAACTACCAAGGTAGAGGCCTAGGTAAAGAGGAACAAGGGCGATTGCAACCCATTGATACACAACAGTTACCAAAGAAGGTAGGAATTGGGTATGACAGCAAACAGAAAAGCCCTGCAACGTCATCTAATACTTCCAATAGTATCATCATGGACGATGGCTCATTGGAAGACATATCCGAGGAGGAATCCATCATACATGCGTACGATGATGTCGATCACACTGATTTATCCTCCATGTTCGAATGCCTATCTGTTTGCACCATCAGCCTATCCCTTCGTCACCCTGAACTCATTGATTGGGACCTACACAACACCACACCTGTCAGTATGTCTGCGGATACCTACGTCAACCTTATGGGATTGGGGGAGGATGAACACTCCAGTCGCAAAAATAAAAATAAGAAAAATAAAAAGAGGTCATCTAGTGAAGACCTCCCTGAGGCACTTCCTAACCTAGAAAAAGTAAAAATAAAGGACGCATCTGAAGGTGAAAACCTCGAAGAGGCACCGAAAGATGGAGATGTTCATCTTCCCCTTATGGGAACTCAGCTATCTGCCAGATCATCTATCCTGATTGAAGAGATGCAAGAAGTTAATTTGGGAACTGCTGAAAATCTGAAGATCACCTATTTAGCCAAGTCATTCTCTGAACAAGAGTATCTGATCTTTGTGCAGCTACTCCGAGAAGGAATCATCAACTTTGCCTGGTCATACTCAGACATGCCAGGCTTAGACCCTGCTTTAGTGGTCCACCACTTAGACATTCATCCAGATGCCAAACCTGTCAAGCAAAAACTTTGTAAGATGCATCCACAAGTTGCATTGTTAGTAAAGAAAGAGTTGGAGAAGTTACTGGACGCGGGTTTTATCAGACCTATTGACTACTCCGAATGGATCTCCAACATAGTGTCAGTTGCTAAGCCAAATGGTGACATTCGGGTTTGCATAGATTTTAGGGATCTCAACAAAGCCTACCCAAAAGATGATTTCCCTCTTCCTAATATTGACATGTTGGTTGACTTAACGACAGGACATGAGATATTGTCCCTCATGGATGGCTTCTCCGGTTACAACCAGATCCGAATTGCACCTGAAGACCAACACAAAATTGCCTTCACAACTCCTTGGGGCACCTTCTATTACAATGTTATGCCCTTCGGTCTCAAGAATGCGGGGGCAACGTATCAAAGAGCTATGACGGTTATCTTCCATGACCTCATCCATATCATCATGGAAGACTATGTTGATGACCTATTAGGGAAATCTAGAACGTGAGCAGAGCATCCCACCATTCTGAAAAAGATATTTGAGCGATTAGAGCACTATGAGTTGCAGTTGAATCCAAAAAAGTGTGTCTTTGGGGTCACATCAGGGAAATTGTTGGGTTTCATAGTCTCTCGCAGAG
>VDFB02193867.1:427429383-427539257 GCA_007258455.2 Sequoia sempervirens
AAAAATAAGCAGGCTGATGACTAGTATATCCAGGCTCAAAGCTATGACCCTACAATTTTATTAAAATAATAAAACTAAATTAGTTAATCTTGCATTTCACAATCAAAATTTAATAAACTAAATTCAATGAACATGTTGAATTTTACCTAACTATCAATACCATATGCATCATGCAGAATGTCAGCCGCCCTCTCCATCCCCATAGATGCATATGGATTAGGGTCATTAAGAAGGATAATGGATCCTGCATAGCACCCTCACGAGAAGCCGTGGGGTCATCTGAACAAGTGGCTCACGCAGATCGACACACATGGCCTCGAAGGCCACCACCTGAAGACTCACCTGGATTGCGCTGTACAATGGGGCTAGTGTGGTGGATGACACTCCGAGTCAAGGATGTGATCTCCTGCAAAGTCTCTACATCAGCACTCTCCTTTGCAACTGCAGGCATCACAATCTGCTTAGGAGGGTGCCTAGCGAGATGTCATCTCCCCTGTCATGTAGGATCCGGGTGTGCACCGGGCCTATCCTATGCTGACCCCCCACCTCTCCCCTGAAACTCCCTCATATCAAAATAATTCAAGATTTGGTTCAACACAAACTTACAGTATAATTTCCTAAGAAAATATTGGGGGACTTCACAGTTATTGCACGGTGGGTAATCAAAGACCATATACCATCTGTCATAAAAATGGTTTCTAATCTCTTGGTGGTGGCACCAATGAACAGGAAACCTCTTTGCATTGAGGGTGAGATTTTGATTTGTTTTAGGGTCAGTGAATAGAGAGCACAAATCACCTTTAGTAATCTTCAAATATTTTACTTGTTTATATGATAATTTGTCTGCATAATATTCCCTCGATGTTTCCCTCCTATTTTTCCATCGGATATTTGTTGGGTAATTGCATCTACATTTTTTAACAAATCCTTTAATGAATCTGCTATATCTATTCTTTAAGTAGTTGAAGGTGCGATCCTCAACCTACTAATAAGATCCTCAACTTCTTTTCTATTGTTTCAATTTCACTCCTCGAATTTTCTTGAGTGCTAGGAGGGTATTGAGAGAATGGTGGGGGAGGTTGATTTTGTTGAGGTTGATTTGGTTGAGGATTTTCCTCCTCTTGTTGAGGATTTCCTACAAATTAAAAAAAATCATTCATTTCTAAACTAAAATAAACAAAATCAATTTAAAACAAAAAAATTCATAACAAATACCAAACAAAACTTACCTCTTGCATCTCTTCGTCATCGTGGTGCCATATTTGTGAAGAAAATCGAACTCAAGCTGATGAAATGTGAAGAAATCACCTCCTCAACAACGCGAGCGCGTAATGCAGGGTTTTTGGCCACAGCCGGAGATGAAAACTAGTAAAAAGCAAATGAAGAATGTTCACTATTTTTTTGCTTTTAAAAAGACATAACACATTCGCGTTATAACGTGAACACGTTATGTCTCATTTTTCACTTTTTTGGCCACAAAAGTGCGACCATCTTGGTGCACTTACCCATATCATTTATATTTAGTGTTCAGAAACAACCCATTAGGTCCGCACATGGATAAAAATTCATAAAATTAGATCTCCCATACATATTTTGTTGAAACCTAGGCTTAAACCTCTCATTTCACATGCTTTTCTTCACAAAACTATTGAGGAAAGCAACTATACCTTCTTTATTTCTCATCCTACGCCCTATTCATGCATTCTATAATTACAATAGTATCCATGGTGCCTCTTACACAAGCTATAGTAATCACAAAAAGTGTAAGAGCGCCTTTATATCATGTTTGGACTACAAAACCATAAAAAAAGAGTAACTCAAATTATGATTTGTTGGTGAGCTATATGGACAAAATCATTATCACCAGCTCATTCTTGGAGTCTTTTGAAAGAGAAGTGAATCAGGTGGCAGTTAAGTACAAACCTTATAGTGTCAAGGTGAATGAGGTAATCAATTTTTATTGGCCAACTAATGAAGAGTACCATAAATGGGTAAATGTATATTTAACTGAGGAAGAGTGAAAAGGAGTAGGTTGCGAACGGTTGAAAAATCAGCTGTTGTAGTTACAACAGATTCCAGTTTTTTTTTTTGGTGACATTCTAAGTGTAGAATTCTTGAATTTTTTTGTTGATGCATCAACCATTCTTAGCGGGCATGATGAAAAAGAAGATTCTCTGAGGAGATTGTTGTTGTAACAAATTTTTGGAATATCACAAGGCGATCCAATTGGCTAGTCACACGTGTGCTTTCTGGCTTGATGCTTGTTTGCTTCTTCTTTTTCTATAAGAAAGATTTCAAGGCCAAAAGTACAAGTTAGCAAGTTAGATATTTTTGGTAGAGTCTAGATGAAGTTGTAGAGAAAATTGTAAATTCTAATGGTTTTAGGGAAAATGAAATTTAGGTTTTGAGTCATTTTGTAGTAAGTTTTGAATTCATGGGGATTTGATGTTTTATGACAGTATTGGAATTTGAATTGATATGATTAATTCAAACTCATGTCTCTCCATTGTACAAGCATATCAAAATTTTGAATAAAATGATCAAAGGTTGTTTTGTTCATCTCACTATTGTGGTGTGTATGATTCTTCTTTTAGCTTTAGTTCAAGGAATTAATTAAAATGCTTGAATAGGATTGTAGGTGGATATGTTCTGTATAAGGATTTGATAAGTAGTGTTAGCTCTCAAAAACGTAGGTTTGAACCACGAAAGATTTCCAAGCTTTCACAACATTTTAGGGTAACATAACAAGGTACGAAAAAATTAAACCTTCTACTCTTTTGGTGCTGCAAGACCAAGGTGGGTGTACCTCTCTTGAACAATGCAGACTTATCTTATGATTATCCTTCTGGAGTGCTTTGTCCACAATGGTAGATAATAGTGAACAAAATGAAACCAAACTTGATAACAATCGTTAGATCTAAATCCTAAAATGCTTAATTAACTGACAAAAGAGATTGAAGGAATTCAAATAATGAAATTGTAGAGATCAGTGCCTTGTTGGGTATCCGGAGTCGAATAAAACATAAATGGGCAACTTATTCTGGCAGAAATCAAATTGCAGGCAAATGATCTATTCATAACTTGTATGAACAATGCAAAATTATGACTACTGAGCTCTACTTTAATAATCTAGATGAATCTTCCTCATTACTATGATTATCAAAAAGGATTTAATCCCTACTTGAGAGAACCAAATCAATTAACCACACAAATTGAGCAAATGTGCATAGATAAACCAAAAATAAACTTGTTACATCAATTTAAATAACCAAAGAGAATCAACATGGAGACAACTTCAATAATTCTTTTCAATAAACTCGACATGCAATTGAAACCAAAACAAAACTACCATACAACTGAATTTCATTGAAGCCACCATTTGAAAACATGCACAAAGTCTCTGATAAGAGAAAAATTATCCTATTGTAGCCATTTCTAACCTACTATCTATGTTCTAAAATCTAATCCCTTTCAATTACAATCTAGGTGCATATTTATACACCAGCATTAGAAATCATGTCATTTCAAATTCATGTCGGCCCAACACCAAATTCAGGAAAATCTCACATGTTGGCAAGCAACTGTCCTCAAGTGTATTCATGTCGGCCTCAGCATGTTTAAAATTCTATTGTTCACCAGTGACAGTCTGCAAGACAATCATGAAAGTATGCCAAAGGCAAAATAATGTCAATCGTTGCTACCCAAGTTCCCTACCAGTATTCACCGTGACCATTCGCATGTTATATCAAAGCGCATTCCTCATGTGCTTCCATTCGCTAAGACACGGGAGTCCCTCTCACCAATGAGCTCTTTGTTTGATTCATTGTCACCATGACATTCAACCATCAGGGAGATGCTATAGAGAATACCCATTGTTTCACCGAAAGTCCACACGAAAAACTTTGGTCGCTGTGACTTAAAGTTTTTTCTCGTCGACAAGTCCATACGTATCATACATGTTGCTATAACTTCCAACCCTTGGGGGAACCTTTTGTATACTATACACTGCTTCACCGAAACCGCTGAGCACATACCAATTCGCTAAGACAACATAATACTTTTGCAAAAATCCATTCATTAGATTTTGTTGGCAAGACCCGACGGGCTCACCAAGACTTAACACCGAAGCTCATAAGTCTTACCAAAGTGTATGTTATAGTTTCCAGTTGGTGAGACACCCTTGGGTTCGCTATGACTTCCACCGAAGATCCTAACTTATGCCGATAAGAAAATTATGTTCCTCCAATCGGTGAGACATGATGAGTTCGGTGAGAGCTTCCACTGAGGGAAAAACTTACGCCGATATGTTGTATGCTTCCAACGTCATTCAACAAGACAAGATCTCGCTGAGACACAATGCCGATACTGCCTAGCTCCGCCGATGAATCCTCATATACGCAAGTTGGTGAGACCTGACCCATTCGGGGAGACCTCACACAGATGAAAATACTTATGCCAATATACCACTCCTCAGTCACCGAAACAACATGAAAGTCATGTCGATAATTTCCAGTGAGTAAACTCTAATTGTCGTGACACATAAAACATCTTTCCAATAGGAAACACAGACGTTTTATCAGAAAAATGGATCGGGGAGACCCAGATATTGTCACGCCAATAAGCCTGCAGCAAACAAATGTTAGAGAAGATGGATGACTCGATGGATTCAAAGGGGCTATATCGGCAGAAAATGAGTGAAATATGCACATGATAGGACCAATCTAGAAATTTATGAGTAAAATGAACATGTAAAACACCAGATTTTTATAATTCCAATAGTGGCTCCATCTAGGGATGAATGATAGTAAAATCATTGCAAGGATCCAAATCTTTGGGTGAGCAGACTAGACACAAAATGATGAGCAGTGAGAAAAATGGAAAAGGAAATGAAGCATGAACACATGCAAAATGAATGCAAGATGGAGATGAACCAGAACCCTAAACTACTGTGCATGGAAAGGTATTTTAAAGAGGAAAAGCAAGAGTTGTCCATACACTAGCAACCCTTAATCCTCTGTGTTGCTTCATCCGTTCTGAGCGATTTGAAACTTAGACCAAGCTTTCCCCTATCAAATACCTTATTTTCTCTTGAGTTCATCAGACTCTTCTTGAAGACACATATACAATTCATCTTGTCACTGAAAGTTTTTAAAGAATCACCATGCTCAGCTTAGACCAACTTCCCAACAGTACCAAACAGTTTATATTCTCCATCATCAAATAAAACTTTGTTATCTTCATCATACAAAATGTATTCATATGAAATACAACATTCCTCATTATCTCCCTCAGTGTTATGTATTCTGAAACACTCTCCTAGCTATATTAAAAATTCATAATCATAGTGCTTCACTTGAGAAACAAAATGTTCTATTATATCAACATTGTCTGAAACACACAAATCTAAAATTCTTTGCACCTCTTTAATATCATCATTTGGAATCAATATTAGATTATAACTCACATCTCCAATTTCTAACATATATGAATCAATCAAATCTGGAATTCTAGCATCCTTGGCATGCAAATAAATGTCTTCTTCACATGGATTAGAAAATTCAAAACCACATACCTCCTTCTGAACAAACACAGACTTCTGATCAACACCACCAATTTCACCATCATTCCAAGAAATACATAGGGAGTCATAAGAATATTTACACAAAGATTTTTCACTGTCAAAACAAAAGTAAGCTAGAGACAAAACTTCAAAATCTTCATGATGTGCATGACCCTGGTATTCAAAAGTAAACAAGTCTACATTTTGTTCACAACTAAGTGAACAAGTCTCAATATTTTCATTACTACAATCATACTCCTCACTCTTGTCATCATCAAACAGAAATTCAATACCATCAGGGAATGGGAAATCAGAAACATCATTAGTGTAGTTACTTATTCCATCATTTTGCTTGTCTGAAATTATTTCCTCCTTTTCATAGAATGGATTTGAAAATATCTGAAACTTACTCATTGACACATCTTGGCAAAAAATCATCTTATCTTCATTTAACTCTTCATCATACAATGAGTTTGAAAAAATATGGAAATCACTTTCAAATGTACAAAACTCATCATGATCAAATGAATCTTCATAACTTTCAACTACAGCCAGAGGTATTGTATACTTACTATCTAATGAATCATCATCTCCTATTTCCACTTCATCCTGATCTTCATAAGAGGTAAAAGAATCCCTTGACTATAGATAAAAATCCTCAAGTTCATCATCAACATCAGAATATTCACAGCAAACACCGCTCTCTTTGTGACAACCTGTTGTGCAAGAGAGATGCCCTGCACCTTCATCCTCCTCAACATGGTGAAAATTATCTTAAGCTAGATATACTGTGTGATCCTCTTCATTGTTTTCCATTTGCATTCCCAGTTCTTGCATCCTTTGGGCTACAACACAATAATCTGAGGAATGTGGCATATCACAAAATTCACAGAAGTAATTGTTACTTACCATATAGGTTCCTTTCTTGCTCAATGGATCAAGAATATCCTTATTTCCAGGCCTAGCTGTTATAGGTTTGTTGTCCTTCCAGTCTATATTATAAGGCATGCCATGCAACCTCTGCCTTTCGTTCCTATATGTGTTGCTTTGTTGAGAAACCCTAGGAATGTCTCTTTTACTAATTATCCTAGAAACCTTCCTATTGTTTTCAATTGTTTACGCCATCTTCTGTGCTTCAACCAAACTTCCTGGGAATTTATTTCTCAGCTCATACCCTATCTTTGGATCAAAAGCATTCAAATAAATACTTAGTGCTACAGAATCTAGCAACTTTGATCTAGGAGGTATCCTATTCTGCAACTTATTGAATCTCCGATTGAAATCATAAACTGTATCATTCTAATCTTTCTGAATGTGCAATAATTCATGAAGAGTATAATCTGGTGCAACTACATTCCCAAACTGCTCAAGGAATTGATCTTGAAATCCTTGGAGAGAATCAATAGAGACAACTGGTAAGCTATTGAACCAATCCCTAGCATCTTTAACTAGTGATATCATAAATAGCCTCATGCGTAAATATTCATAGGGCACATTCAAATCTTGGATGAATGCATCAAAACTTCTTAAATGATCTTTAGCAGTGATTGCATCACACCCTATAAAATTTGGAACAATACCTCTCCAACTGCCATCCATTAGATAAGGGGATAACTAAATCCCTGACAAATCAAACTGTTTGATCCTTATTGTATGCTGGTGAGGGGGGGCACTAGGTGGATATGAATGCTGGTACATCGGACTATAGTACTGTGTATGATAATATGGCACATATTGTTGACCATGAGGAGCTCTAGCATGACCTCCCCTGAACTAAAATCCTCCTCCATTCATGTTTAAAAAACTACAAAAATTCTTTCAGAGTCACCACCTACTTTTCCAAAAGTAGGAAAATCATTATTTCTGATCTTGTCCCAGTAGAATCGCCCTTTTTTGAAATTTCTCAAATTACAACTTTTCCTCCAATGACTCTATAATGTGGTCTTCAACCGAATTTTCAGATATAGTCCCCAGCAGAGTTGCCAATTTGTTAGCTCTCAAAAACACAGGTTTGAACCACAAAAGATTGCCAAGCTTTCACAACATTTTAGGGTAATAGAACAAGGTTCGAAACAATTAAACCTTCTACTCTTTTGGTGCTACAAGACCAAGGTGGGTGTACCTCTCTTGAACAATGCAAGCTTATCTTATGATTATCCTTCTGGAGTGCTTTGTCCACAATGGCAGATAACAGTGAACAAAATGAAACCAAAATTGATAGCAATCATCAGATCTAAATCCTAAAATGCTTAATTAAATGACAAAAGAGATTGAATGAATTCAAATAATGAAATTGCAGAGATAAGTGCCTTGTTGGGTATGCGGAGTCGAATGAAACAGAAATGGGAAACTTATTCTGGCAGAAAATCAAATTGCAGGCATATGATCTGTTCATAACTTGTATGAACAATGCAATATTATGACTACTAAGCTCTACTTTAATAATCTAGATGAATCTTCCTGATTACTGTGATTATCGAAAAGGATTTAATCCCTACTTGAGAGAACCAAATCGATTAACCACACAAATGCAGAAAATGTGCATAGATAAACTAAAAATAAACTTGTTACATCAGTTTAAATAACCAAAGATAATCAACATGGAGACAACTTCAGTAATGCTTTTCAATAAACTCGACATGCAATTGAAACCAAAACAAAACTGCCACACAACTGAATTTCATTGAAGCCACCATTTGAAAACATGCACAAAGTCTCTAATAAGAGAAAAATTATCCTATTGTAGCCATTTCTAACCTACTATCTGTGTTCTAAAATTTGATCCCTTTCAATTACAATCCAGGTGCATATTTATACACCAGCATTAGAAATCATGTCATTTCAAATTCATGTCGGCCCGACACCAAATTCGGGAAAACCTCACATGTTTGCAAGCAACGGTCCTCAAGTGTATTCATGTCAGCCTCAACATGTTTAAAATTCTATTGTTCACTAGTGACAGTCGGCAAGACAATCATGAAAGTATACCGAAGGCAAAATAATGTCAATCGCTGCTGCCCGAGTTCCCTGCCAGTATTCGCTGTGACCATCCGCATGTTATATCGAAGTGCATTCCTCACGTGCTTTCCATTCGCTAAGACATAGGAGTCCCTCTCACCAATGAGATATTTGTTTGATTCAGTGTCGCTGTGACATTCAACCATCAGGGAGATGCTATAGAGAATACCCATTGTTTCACCGAAAGTCCACACGAAAAACTTTGGTCGCTATTACTTAAATTTTTTTCTCACCAACGAGTCCATACATCTCATACATGTCGCTATAACTTCCAACCCTTGGGTAACCTCTTGTAGACTATACATTGCTTCACCGAAACACCCCGAGCACATACCAATTCGCCAAGACAACATAATACTTTTGCCAAAAGCCATTCGTTAGATTTTGTCGGCAAGATCCGACAGGGTCGCCAAGACTTAACACCGAAGCTCATAAAGTCTTACCAAAGTGTATGTTATATTTGTAGGTCAGTGAGACACCCTTGGGTTCGCTATGACTTCCACCGAAGATCCTAACTTATGTCGATAAGACAATTTTGTTCCTCCAATTGGCGAGACATGATGAGTTCGGTGAGAGCTTCCACTGAGGAAAAAACTTACACCGATATGTTGTATCCTTCCACTGTCATTTGGCAAGACAAGAAGACCTCACTGAGACACAATGCCAATACCGCCTAGCTCTGCCGATGAATCCTCATATGCGTAAGTCGGTGAGACCCAACCCATTCGGGGAGACCTCCCATAGATGAAAATACTTATGCCGATATACCACTCCTTAGTCACCGAAATAACATGAAAGTCGTGCCGATAACTTCTGGTGAGTAAACTCCAATCGTCATGACACAGAAAACGTCTTGCCAATAGGCAACACAGACGTTTTATTAGAAAAACAGATCAGGGAAACCCAGATATTGTCACGCCGATAAGCCTACAACAAACAAATGTTAGAGAAGATGCATGACTCGATGGATTCAAAGGGGCTATATGGGTAGAAAATGAGTGAAATATGCACACGGTAGGACCAATCTGGAAATTTATGAGTAAAATAAACATGTAAAACACCAAATTTTTACAATTCCAATAAGTAGTATTGGGTTAGAATACATATTGATGAGATTGTAAAGCAATGTTATCAAGGATCTTATATGTTATGTGTTAAATCTATGATAAACCCTTAGATGCTTATAAATTTGACTCCTCCAATGGATACATGGCATTGATCTAAGTTGTACTTATTCGTATGGTTCAGTATTTGTTTGCCTTTACCTAGAGCATGCTACAAATTGCAAATCAATGACTATCTTATACTGTGAAATGTTGTTGTAGTTATCTCATGCTCCAAATAGTTGATATTATTGATAAACAACCAATTCTATTTGGTATTATCCTATTATGTTGAGCTATTAGATGAGATTATCTATTTTTGTTAATGTTGTTTATGATGATGGTGCAAAAGTTGTAAACGTATTAAAGGATCACCCTCCTAGGTCTTACAGAGCCCAAATTGTAGGAGGTCTTTCAAATCCTCGTTAGTTGGTCCAAGTCCTTTGCGTTTCCCTTTATTGGAATTGGAAATTCCATAGGTAGATTAGAAGATCAATCTGCTTACCGTAAAAACAACCAACACCTTGCATATGTTTGTGGTGGAGGTATTAAAGAAGAATTGTATGCCTCTATTTCCATTCATTAGGTCTACCTTAGCCTAGCATATACTTGGGCTAAGTCTATAATTGCTTCAGACTCATGCGATGAAGGCTATGTGTGATGAAATCCTAGACCTAAACCAAGATGTGGGTAGATTATGGGAGTTTTTCCAAGACCTAAGGTTGGTCGATAAAAGTGTGAGACTAAGATATTTTATTTTTTGTCTTATCTTATACCATTTTATGAGAATGGGGGTGCCAATGTATGAGAAGATCTTTGGAAACTAGGCATGAAAATTGCAGGTTAAAGAGAATGGGGGTGCTAAACTTACAGTACTCATTGCCCCTTGGTCGTTAATTTTCCTGAGTGCCCTCAACCTCATCCTTGGTGCTAGTATTGACCTTGTTTTCACTCCTCCAAACTCTTCCTTGGCACTAATATTGACCTTTTTTTCACTCCTCCAAACTCTTTGTCAATGCTAGTATTGACCTTGTTTTAACTTCAAACTCTTCCTCGGTGTTGGCATTGACCTTATTTTCACTACTCCAAACTCTTCCTCAGCACTGGTATTGACCTTTCACTTCTCCAATTTGATGAGCTACAACCTGGTTTCGTTAGATTTTACAACATGTTAATTAAATTGAAAATTTTGGTGTCATTTAGCTAGGTTTTAATATTCTACAATATAGTCAAGTATATATTAGCTATATTTTACATAATAAATAATATATTTATTCAAATTATTATAATTATATATTATATTATGTAACAAAATTATTAAATACATATAAAATTATTATAATTAATAATTAATAATAAGTATATTTTTATATAATACAAAATATAATTAATATAATATATATTTAATATAATAGTAATATATATTAATTTGAGAGAGAGAAAGTAAATTTTTATTGGTTATTTCATGTCAACAATCCAAGGATGGCATGTTTCCTTGGGGAGTTATGCTCAAGGTAGCATGCCATTTGATTAAAGATATGATCATTCTCCTTTAATACCTCTTCAATGTACCCATTGCACACTTAAGGAGACAAAGATAAATATAGGGAAGAAAATATAGATAGAGAAGGAGATAATGACAAACATACAAATAGAAAGGGAGACACATAGATAGAGATAGGTAGAGAGATAAAGAGATAATGATGAATAGATAGAGATATAGGGAGGGTGATTGTTATATCTCTCCATGTTGCTCTCTATATCTCTTTATCTCCCACTATCTATGTCACTCCCTCTTCCCCCCTCTATCTATTGAGCTATCTCTCCCTCTCCCCCCTATCTCTCTCATTCACTCCATCTCTCCCTCCATATCTCCTACTCTATATCTCTATCTCTCTTTATCTTTTTATCTCCCTCTCACTCCTCTCTGTCTTTCTGTCATGTCTTTCTCACCTCCCTTCTCCTATCTCCTTTCCTGTCTCACCATCTCTCCCTCCTATCCCTATCAATCAGGCTCTCTATCTCACCTCTCTTCCTTTCTCTTCCCATGTATATCTCTTTCCCATATCTCTGTCTCTTTCTTGTGGCTAGAGCCATTGCTGCAGGCATGCAATGGTATGTGTTGGTGAGACTATGGCAGGTGTTTTGTTAAACAATAGAATTGGCATATTTCTAATGAAATCAGGCAGCTATTTATAAAAATGGTGTTTTGTTAAACTATAGAGTGAGATTATTGTCACCACTCTTCATTCAACATGAGAGTGCCAAATGTAGCAGTTATTTTGTTGTTTTTACAGGTTTCATTAGCAAGCTATTTATCAGGTTGAATAAAGTTTGTGTTTGACCCCTATCTCTTTAGAGTGGTGAACATATTAGCGAGATCGGGAAGGGGAGAAAACTAAACTCCTTCAAAATAGGTAGTTGTGGGTTTGTTGGTTTTCTTTGTATACTATATACTTAGTTCCTCTAGGATAAATAAGTAACTTTAGATCATTTTCTTAGTTGTGTATCCTAACTAATATAGAGTAAGATTTTTCATTTTAATTTACTACTACGTAATAGTTTATGTGTTGAAAGAATTGTTTTCATTCTTTTTAGTTTTTACATTGGAATAAAAATAATATTTAATTTCAATCCAATATATTTCTTTCATAAAGATATTTGTTTTGAAATAAGTGCTTCATAACCCATCTAATCAAATCATAATTAATCTATCAAAAAGGCAATAGGAATTTTCTAAAGAAAAGAACAATTGACCCAATCATAAGTGTATGGCCTTCGAAGAAAGGAGTGATCCACCTTAGCAATAACAACTACCTGATTTAGACTTGGGTATGTGTGAGATCATGATGGACCAAAAAGTGGCAAAATGAAAAAAGTAGTGTTTTGAACTTGCCAAAAAATGCGAAAATCTCGAGTTGACTTTTTTTTGGGTTGGGTGTTAGTACATTGCTCCATAGCAATGCCCAAGCAAAATTACTACAAATTAGATATCCGATTTGTTTTGGATATCCAATTTCTGTCTAATATCTAATTTGAAACATTTTAAAATGCAATATTTTGGTGCTATAAATCGGACTCTCTGATTTTTGCACACATATACTAAGAGTCATTAGAGGTGGGGGATTGGGCCAGAGAGAGAGAGAGAGAGAGAGAGAGAGAGAGAGAGAGAAGAGAGAGAGAGAGAGAGAAGATGGAGGGGGAAAGGGAGAGATATCCGGAAGGAGAGAGAGAGAGAGAGAGAGAGAGAGAGAGAGAGAGAGAGAGAGAGAGAGAGAGAGAGAGAGAGAGAATTCAGAGGGGGAAGGGAGAGAGAGATAGAGAGAGGGGGAAATGGAGAGGGAGAGTGAGAGAGGTGAAAAGGGAGAGAGAAATATAGAGAAAAAATTAGGAGGGAGAAGGGAGAGGGGAAGAGGGGAACAAGGGGAGAGGTAGAGAGAGACATAGAGAGAATTAGGAGGGGGAAGGGAGAGGGGAAGAGTGTTGAGGGTAGAGGATGGAAGGTTTAAGGGTTTATGATTGATGGTTTAGGGATGATGAGGGTAGGAGGGAGAGACTTGAGAGAGAGAGAGAGGGATGGAGTGGGAGAGAGATAAAGGAAGGGAGGGTTAAGGGTAGAGGGTAGAGGATTTAAGGGTTAATGGTTTAAGGTTTAGGGTATAGGGTTAAGGGGAGAGAGATAGATGGAGTGAGTGAGTGAGAGAGAGACCCTAAGAGAAGGGAGAGGGGTAGGATATTGAAGATACTTGAGAGAGAGAGGGAGGGAATGGGAGAGAGATAGAGGGAGGGAGGGTTAAGGGTAGATGGTAGATGGTTTAAGGGTGGAGGGGAGAGAGATAGAGGGAGTGAGTGAGTGAGAGAAATATCTAAGAGAGAGAGAAGGGTTAGGAGGGAGAGACTTTAGATAGAGTGAGCGAGTGAGTGAGTGAGAGACCTGAGAGAGGGAGTGGTGCTAGGAGGGAGAGACTTGAGACAAAGAGAAAGATAAGGGAGGGTTAAGGGTAGAGGTAGAGGGTAGAGGGTAGAGGGTTTAAAGGGTTAAGGGTTTAGGGTTTATGGTTTAGGGTTAAGAGATAGAGGAGTAGAGTGAGTGAGAGAAGAGACCTAAAGAGATGGAGAAGGGGGAGTAGGATAGTAGAAGATACTTGAGAGAGAGAGGGAGGGAGTGGGAGAGAGAGAGATAGAGAGGGTTAAGGGTAGAGGGTAGATGTTTTAGGGTTTAGGGTTAAGGGTGGAAGGGAGAGAGAGATAGGGAGTGAGAGAGTGAGAGAAATACCTAAGAGGGGGGAAGGGGTGGGAGGGAGAGACTTGAGATAGAGAGTGGAGTGAGTGAGTGAGAGAGACCTAAGAAAGGAGTGGTGCTAGGAGGGAGAGACTTGAAAGAGAGAGAGATAAAAGGAAGGGAGGGTTAAGGGTTTTGGGTTATGGGTAGAGGGGAGAGAGATAGAGGGATTTAGTGAGAGAGAGAGTGAGGGAGTGGGAGAGAGATAGAGAGTAGAGGGTTAAGGGTAGAGGGTAGAAAATATAGGCTTAAGGGTAGAGGGGAGGGAAGATAAGAGTGTGTGTGAGAGAGAGAGAGACCTGAGAGAGGGAGAGGGGGTAGGAGGGTGAGACTTGAGAGAGAAAAGGAAAGAGGGAGGGAGTGGGAGAGAGATAAGGGGTAGAGGGTTAAATGTAGAGGGTAGAAGTTTAATGGTTTAGAGTTTAAGGGTTAAGGGTTTAGGTTTTAGGGTAGAGGAGAGAGATAGAGGGAGTGAGAGAGAGATAGAGAGAGAGACCTGGGAGAGGGAGAGGCAGTAGGAATGAGAGACTTGAGAGAGAGAGAGAAGTTAGAGGGTTTAAGGGTTTGGGGTTTAAGGGTTTAGGGTTATGGGTAGTGATGGAACTTCAAATTTTTGTTGTGTTCTATTTTATCTTTCCTTGTGTCTCTGGTCATCTATGGTGTTTGGGAAAAGCATAAGGTTGGGGTTTTACCTTTGTTTTCATGTAAAACCCTTGTGTTCATCTTACACCTTGGATGGGATCTATTTGGCCGTTACTTTTTGGGAAGGTTTTAAAATGACTTAAGCCCCATCGCTTCGTCTAGGTTGGGCCCCCTTTTGTTTTATCATTTTATTTCCTTTGCCTAACTTTATTTTTGCTAAGTCTTTTGTTGGCCCCATGTTCCCTCGTTAAAACAACTTATGTCATTTTTTTTGTCAGCCTAGTGATGTCTCCTTATTCCTTCAGGGTAGAGGGCCCAGTAGTCATGCAGGCTAACTTTCTCAGCATGTAGCAATTGACTAGAATATCGTAGAACCTTCATTTCTTTTTGAAATGTAGACTGGTCTCTTATTTATCTATAACTAAGGTTTGGAGGTGTGACTCATCATGCAACTCACCACATCGGCAGATCTTTTGACAAGTGTCTAAAATTTGAATTTTTAAAGGTTCGACCAAAACTTAATCACGAAACCCCCAATAGTTGAACAAAAAAATATTATTTGTTTCTTGTAGAATATCATATTTTTATTTAAATTAAAATTAATATACAACCAAAGTGGACCAAATACTTATTGATAACCATAAATCTTCGATATCTCTACCTTTTATAGTCAACACATATGGACTAATAGTTGAACACAAAAAATCTATTTGTTGTTATAAAAGCAACACATAATTATTTAAAATACAACTTATATTGAACAAAAATGGACCAATAGTTGAACACTAAAACATTTTGAAAATCCTTCACATTTAATGGGAAAATACATGTTATTTATTGTGCTCACCTTTTATATATGTGATAGGACAAACTATTAATATAAATTTATCCAATGCTTGTACATTGCTACCCCAATTGTTGTACACATAAGAACAATATTTTTTCCCTATGATAACAATACTTGTTTAAATGAGTGTCTTATATTATTAAACACTAGTAGAATTTGGCAAATAAATGACTACGTGACTAAACATTTTAGTCACGTGACTAACACTAGTAGTATCTTGAAAATAAATGACTAATATAATTTAATTTGTATTATATAAAATATATATTATATATTAATTATATATTAATTTAATTTGTACAATGTAATAATTTATTAATTATTAATTTTAATAATCTTATATTTGCATTAAATATTTTTATTAAAGAATATAATATATAATAATAATAATTCATTTTTTGGGGTGGCTAAAACAACTTGCACGCAAGAGGTCACGAGGTGTAGTCTCCCCACCATCCCATGGAGGGCGTGGAGCTCTCTCTCTCTCTATAATAAATATAAATATATTATATATAATTTAGTTTTTCTTATATAAAAATACATTTTGTACTAATTATAATTTTTTTATTTATATTTAATAATTTCTAATATAAGATATAATATATTATAATAAATATAACCATAATTTTTTTTAAAAAAAATACATTATATAAAATATAGCATATAATAACAATTTTGTCTTATATAAAAATACATTTTGTACTAATTATAATTTTTTTATTTATATTTAAAAATTTCTAATATAAGATAACACAATGAATTCCATGTTATCTCTCTTATATTCACTCCATATCTCCTACTCTATTTATCTATCTCTATTTCTCTCTCATGATCTCCCTCTCACTCCTCTCTCTATCTCTTTATATCTATATCTTTCTCTTTCTCTTTCTCTTTATCTCTCCCTATCCCTCTTTATCTTTCTATATTGTGCTCTATATATCTCTCCATCTCCCTCTCCCTCTCCCACTCTATATATTTAGATATCTCTCCCTCATAGTCCCCCCTCTCTACCTATCTCTCTTACTTTTTTTGCCTCCCTCCCTCTATCTCCCACCTTTTATCTATCTGTCCCCATCTATTTCTCTCTCCCTCCTTCCCTATCCCTATGTATCTCTCTATCTCTACCTCTCTCTCCCTTTCTCTTCTCATATATCTCTCTCTCTCTCTCTCTCTCCTTGAATATCTATCTCTCCCTCTTTTTCTCTCCTCTCTCTCTCCCTCTATTTCTCTCTCCCTTTATCCATCTCTATTTGTCTTTCTCTACTCTTTATTTGTTTATCGCTTTGTCTCTCTCCCTCTCCCCATCTCTTATATCTCCTTATATCTCTATCTCTTTATCACTCTATCTCTCCATCTATATATATCTCTCCCTCTCCCTCTTCCTATATACCTCTATATGTCTCCCTCTCCATCTCCTTATCTCTCTACATTTTTATCTCTCTCTCTCTCCTCTCTAATATCTCTCTATATATTTGTCTCCCTCTTCCTCTCTCCCACTATCTTTATTTGTACCTCTATCTCCTCTCTCCCTCACTATCTCTAGACATGTCTCCCTCTTCCTCTTCCAAGACTCGTATATCTATATCAATTTTCCTCTCTTCCTTTATCTCTATCTCAATATATCACCATCTCTCTCTCTCTCTCTACCTCCATCTCTATCTCTATCTCCTTAACCCCCCCTCTCTCTTCTCCCCTCTATCTCTCCCTCTTTTTATCCCCATCTCTCCCTTCCTTTCTCTCTACCTATTTCAAACATAACATGATTCTATTGCTAATGGAACTTGATTATCTTCTTCATTGAAGGGAAGTGGACCAAATGATATAGTAGACAAGAATGACTAGATTGTTTCCTAGATCCTTGTTGATTTGAGACCTTTTTTGTACAAACAACATCAATTGCTAAATTTCCTACCATAGTGCATAAATATATGTAAAAAATAGACCATTTTCCCCTAATTTACCATCCACATCTCTACGGTGTACCCATTGCACACCAAGGTGTGATCCCTATTTTTAGTTTTCCCACAAAACTATGATAACTTGCTATGTTTTTTTTCTTACATTAAGATAATAATTTTTTTTTCTTCTAAAATAAATTTTTCATTTCCCTTCCATTCATTTTCCATCCATCATTAGACATGCATTTTCCTTTCCCCCCCCACTGGAACTTGGGTTTGCACCTACCAATCACTTTAGGTTGGAAGTTTCTCAAGTCTCGTGAACAAATCCATTTTGTGTAAATCTTGCAACCATTGCAGTCCATGAGATCATATCTATTTGTGATTCTATCAAACTCATGTGCTTTTTCTATGCTTCCACATGTGTTGTCCAAGTATTCTCGAAATGAAATTAATCCCAACTCAAAGGCAGCCATAGGTGTGGAGTTTCAAATGCAAAGTGACGGAAAGGAGATCAAAGCTTAGATTTGAGGCATTGCAAAGTCACTTCAAAGTTTTCATATTTATGAGAAAATCCACTAATTATTTTCTTCGATTTGCTTACTTGTATCACTGGATATGGATATTGTGGGAAAATTCACTCAAAATTTGAGCTTATTTCACTCCTAGGGTTTTCGCAGGTATGTGAAACCATTATTTTTCCTCAAACTTGATCCTTTCTCATCCTTATTTTTTCTTGCTTTGATATAATTCATGTCTAAATTTGCGTTGGAGGGTTTAAGTTTTCTTATAGTTTAAAATTAGGGCATGATGGAAAATTTGAGCTAGTGCTATTTGTGGATCCCCTTAGTGCAGTTCTATACAATGTTAAAATAATAAGTGCAAGTGCACCACAACTCACATCAATAGTAAATAGTATATACTACAAATCAAAGATACTAGTAGCTCACAAATTTATAGATCAAAGATAATAGTATCATGCAAATTGCATTTCTTGTGACACATATATGGTGTATATATATATCCCAAATGTTGAAGCATAGAAAATGTATATGATCTATTTGAAAAAATGAAAATGTGGGGCGAATGAGGGAAAAAAAATAGGCAGCAAAAATTCTAATTAGAAATCAAAGTGTTGCACACCAAATACAGATCTAACTAGGTAGACAACCAACAAAGTTTTTGTTACAAAATACATTGCATCCATAGACCAATGACCCAATAATTAATACTAGCACTTGCACCAGAAGGGGTGCAAGGGTTACGCTAATAGAAAAATATAAGAACACCATGTTTCCCTCTCCTTAGCCACCGCCATCTGCGACTCCTGATGATAAATCTTGACTTATAAGAGAGCAGAGCATAAGACATTAGAAACAATATTCTAGCCATTGTGGCTTTAATAAAAAGAAAAGAATATATAATTAGGGAGAATAAGGGTAGAAATACCCAACCCCTCCATATTACCACTTTTACCCGATAATGGTGTTATTAAGACTTCTCATACATTAAATCCTTAAAGTTGGAAACCATAATTCTACACACCTTCCAATTTATGCAAGATCTCAGATAGTTTTAGAAACAACAACATTAAACCTAGATATGGATTTCTTATAATATATATAATAGCAAAGAATCTATATGGGCAGCTTATAATTTGTACAATAACAAACTAGTTAAGAATAAATGAACAAACATCAAGCCATATGTCATACTAGCCAATAAAAATATAATTATTTCATCAGCTCAAATAAATTATGAACACTAATTTCATAGATTTAAAATCCACCAGGTCAAAAGTAAACTTTGAATATCTTGTTTTGCTATTTGTCTTTTGGCATAGGGTAATAGTTCTAAGATGTTGAACAATTTATAAGTGTCACTCTTTATACAATTAAAATATCTCAATTCTTGAAGAGACATGAAATGGGATCAGGTTGTTCACACTGAAAATGATTATGATTTATCTGACTGAATACTTAAACCATAGATGCAGTTTTTACCCTTATTTTCCCCCCAAGACCAATTTTCTTGCCTGCCAATAAGATGGCACTACTCCTGACCCAACACAAAAGATTAGGTCTTAGAATTCCCAACCTTGCATTCCTAGTCCTTCAAAATATTTGTTACCCACAAAACATGGCCAATATCAAGGGAATATATGTTCTAATATTTGCAATAACCAACTTAAAAACAATGTACAACTCGTCTTTGAGCACTATTCTTTTGATCATAAATAAACTGATACTTCCCATGCTTCCTTTGGAGTTCTTGCACCTATGACTCACTATTTAATTCATGCCAATCAAATTTTACATTTTACTAATACTTATGTCTGCCAATATGACAACATTGCCTTATACATAGTGTATAGATCATTTAGTGAAAACATGTTTTTCATCTGATTTTTCAATGCTATTTTGTTCCCACCATTTTAATATGGTATTAAATCAGTGAGAGCCAAGAGGGGAGACCCTATGAAGAAAAGTAAGAAGAGGAAGGAGAGAGAAGAGGTGCACACTATCAAAGAGAAAGGGTACCAGTTGTAAAGAACCACAACCAATAGCAAGAAGGCTGATACAAAAATAAGAAAAGCATAGGGATGCTAGTAGAGAAATGAAACAAGCTCTTTGTCATATAGAGCTACAACCAAAGCCAGAAGGGAAGTGAACATAAATTCAATGTAGATGATACTTGTTAGGGGATTTGCTTCATGTAGATTTGAGTAGCAAATGAGAAGAATAACTTGTAGGGCCATTCTATTCAGTAATGCACTCCATCTCATCAGACCTTGGTCCAAGTAGAGATGTCAGGAAATGATTTTTGTCAAGAGAGAATCATATGTGTTTAATGGATCTGGTGGCTTCTAGTTCAAACAACAGCACCGTGCAACAAGATCAAAGGATTTCTAGGGTTGTGAAAAAGTTTTTTGTTAATGTTGGCTATCAGAATGTTTATAAAAACTTTAGGATCAAATTATTATGTAGTTTAAACTTTAGTTAAAAGTTAAAACCTAAATATTTCTCCCTTGGGTTAATCTTTGATGAAGATCCCAAAAAAGTGCACTGGAAAGAAATGAAATAGATTGTGGATTTGTTAAAAAATTAATGACACTTTGGATTAGAGATTTGACTATGTGAAGAATGAAAAATTACTTTTGGCCATATTTACAATTCAAAGTTTCAATAGTTAATAGAAAATCAACTCCAAGATGTTGCTTTCATTTCACAAGCAGCTTCATGTGTAAAAATTATTTTACAGGTGTACTTGTAAGGTAGTTGTAGGGTAGCATACAAATCAACCTATTTGAGAAAGATTCTTAGAGCCAACACTATTTCATAATCATACATTAAGCCACAATGAAGTATATCAATATTTCATTAGGCACCTTGTACAGAGCAAATAAATTGAGCTTTGTCTGCCCAACACAGTTCCAAGTAACAAATATTTTCACTGAGCACCAAATAAAGGAAACTCCATAAATAAAATGGCCTTTAAGAGAGAAGGGGATAGGAAAAATATCCATATGTTTACATTGAAAGTCATTTAGATCATCATTCAATAAAGTGAGTGATTATGTCCTCTTAAATGTATTATTGTTTACCTAAAGCGTAGATGGGGTAAACAACTTTTATCGGTTATACATTATCTGTATTTGACACAATAGAAGCCATAGAACAAGAATTCAATCATACAAGATTTATTACTATTTCTAGTCTTGAGTCATGAATATGAAAAAACAACACAAATATGAACAAAAAAATGGAATTGTTTAATCTGATGGTCCAAACTCATATTGTTGTATGTCAGGATGGCTTATTGAACAAGAATTGATGTAGACCTTAAGAATAAATCAATCTAGATGTGTCTTACAGATGAAGAAGCTAAAGTTCTGTGATCTCAAAAATGCCTACAAGATGTGGCGAGCCATTCTCCTAGCCAAGTCAAGCTCACTAAAAAGTGCTTTTCCTTGATCCTTCAAAAAATTTCAGGGCATGAAGTGTAAACTATTTCCTGGCAATGAAAAATGAGTTAAACAAATGAACTGTTAAAAATTAAGTCATTTCACTATCATTTTTTACCACATGTTGAGATTTGATCCAAGTTTTTCCCAACAAAAGTTCAAAACTAATGAGTTAGAGGAAAATGTAAATCAATAATTGAGCAATCTGGCAGCCAACACTAAATCATGAACATTATGAGATCACAAAGTATATAATATGGATTGTGGAATTACAAAATTCATAACATTGAAACTGCAAACAAGGTGGTAATACAAAGTTTTGCATAATTACTTAAAATTCAAGGAAACAACCACACAGTTCCATCCACATATTTAGACATAAAACTAAAATAAAGTGAAAAGAAAGCATAAGACAAAGATATGATATAATATTGAACATCAAAAGTGAAAAGAAAGCATAAGGCAAAGACATGATATAATATTGAACATCAAAGCAAGCTAGTTGTGAAGCAGATTGTGCATGCAAGATATTGTTCTTAGATAAAGTAGAGTGTGAATACAAGAAATTGCCATCAGGTAAAGTAGATTGTGCATGCAATAGATTGTCACTAATTTCACCTAAGTTCAATGGTAAATTTAGTCCAATATTCATAACATACAACTTAAGACTTAACTAATTAGACATTAGCTATAGGACATCATTTCATTATGGGATAATTGAACCTGTAGCTAATCCTCTTTTGAAGGATGGATGGCATTTGGATGGAATTATGTAGTGACTTAAGAATGATAGTATAACTTTATATAATTAAATTGAGTACCCCCATTCCTTATTTCTTGATATACTCGAATGGAATTCTCCTAAAGGATCCAAAACGTATCCAATCAAATGCTTAGAAGGGAAAAATTCATACAAAAATGATAGGATGTTGTTGTACTGTAGTTGTTTCTTAATTAATGAAGTTTAAAATTAGTAAATATCTTTGGAAAAGCTCAGTAATTTCCTTTTTGAGATTTTATTTCCTCCTTTTTTGTGTGATGTTTTATGTTGAAATGCTTTCAACTTTTTTTCTGAATCAATTTGTGCCTATGATTTATTATCTTGGTTGCAAGTTCAGTATACTTAATATGATGCATATTGACTTCAATACTTATGGTTCTATAAGGTAAATGGATTAGGTAAGAGGTGCATATTTTAATTTTTTACTAATAAAGATAGAAGTAATAATTAATAGAAAAGGACAAAATAAAACCACTTGCATTGTTGTTGCTCTGTCCAATTCCTCTATTGAAGAAAATTCTAATTTTTTGGATGCATAACACATGGTTGATGGATCAATCCTATGTCAAGGAAGAGTTAGATGGAAAAGAGGAGAATGAAGAAATGCCCGCAGCTGATAGTTTCAACTCCAGTCAAACTAGTTCAACATGTTCAACCACATAAAAACTCATCAGGATGGGAACAAAATGCAGCTGACAAGTTCAGTTGTGGAAAAACTTGTCCTTATATGAGAAAATAGTAAAATAGAATTCATCTTAAGACTTGAAATTTTTAGACAATTCTTCTTAGCTGATATGGGAAAGGTTTTACTTTTCTCCCCAGTCAACTTATTTACTCATCTTCTAATATAAAGTCACCCATTGAGGTATCTACTAGTTAGTTCATCCTTTTGAAGGGGAATTCCTCCTCCATGGGAACCTTGAACGGATTGTTTAGTTAAGATACCCCTAAGAGAGTTGCATTACAACCGTGCTAGTCTTGGTCGATTAACAATTAAAGGTAAAATTCCATTGTCATGTTCCATTAGGATTGTGTGATTGCATGTAGTTATTGGAATTCACTATAATTATGTGTAAGTGAGAATACCAAAAAACAAGTGTTCTTGAATCTCTGCCCAATAATTGGTTATCACATACAACTTTTAAGAGTTTTCAAGAGAAATATCTTTGTGCTCTGTTAAAATTCAATTCCCTTCCTTGCTAGTGTGGACTGAACAAAAAAAGAAAAATAGTTGGATTATAAAGAAAAACATTGTGCTTAAAAATACCTTCAATATATGGGAAGGAGGACAAAATGCAGTAATAGAAAAAAATAATTTACCTAGAATGCACCACAACAAAAACCATAATTTTATCTTCGAACTCTCTATGTCAAGGACAATGAAAAGCCTTTACTCTCCCCACCCAAACAAAAGGGAACCACTCATAGGTGTTCCCTTATGATATTTCTAAAAAGAATAAAATAATTTATTTTGCCATGTGTTGTAGCGATATAAGTGGTGGCTTGGAGGAGCTTCCCGAAGGGCTGGAACCTTCCCTCATTTTTTGTCAGTCTAGCCCTAGTTATCTATAGTAGGAAAAACATGATAATAATAGAATTTTATAGATAAAACTATAGGAAGCCGTTTATAGAAGGATGATCCTAAAAAGTTACTTGCAATTCAAAAGCCTGAGTATACAATAAAGCAAATTTTAATGTCATAGTTGTGGTGTAATAGTTAAATGGATGAACTCTCACAAAGGAGAACAAACCTTAAATCCTCACTCATGTTGAATTGGCCACTGCAACAACCTAGGGAGATAGTAGAAGTGTGTAATTATAGTAGTATGTATAGACACCTAAAAATGACCTAGGCATGCAAGCTTCATTTTTACCACTTTCGTCCTAGCCTAATTATGACATTTAATTATGTCCTTGGTCCACATTCGACTATTGATTAAATAATTTGTAATTATTTAAATAATTCATGTCATTCATTCTTCATGATTATTAAATAAATAAATTTTATTTATTTATTAAATACGTCATTAACTGTCTAAGTCTTTCTTTAATTAAATAAATTTCTTAATTTATTTAATTCCCCTTTGTCATTTAATTCTTCTTGATTATTAAATAAATGAATTACATTTATTTATTTAATATGTCACTAACTGTCTTAATTAAATAAATAAATTAATTTATTTAATTAATTAATCTCATTTGTTAAATTAAATAATTAAATTTAATTATTTAATTGCTAATTAATATTCTTCTCATTTTGAATAAATTAAATTATTTAAAATGTCATGTCAATCTTAACTGTCAGTCCTTTTTGATAAATAACCTGAAAAAGATTATTTATTATCTCTCAAAATCCATAATTTGAATTATTTTAATTCAAATTAGTAATTAATCTTCCAGAAATCAAGTAATCGGGCAGATTCTTGATTTTTCAAATCTTATCTTCAGTCTGCATCTTATCTCTTTGATTTTTTGAATCTTGCAAATCAGGCAATCTTATCTTCTTGATTTTTTGAAAATCTTTATTTTCTAATTATTTTGTCTCATTTATTCTCCGTCGTTGATCCGATTTTATTCTGACCATTTGATAATGGATTTTTCCCTAACCCTAATTAGGGATTCTCGGGTTAAATCTGGATCATTCAATTTAGGTTCTTGTCATTAATTTATCTCGTCCGTCCGTTCGAAATGGCCTTTTCTATAAAATTCCATCTTCTTCTCATTTTTTCAGGGACACACACATGCTGGCATTTTGCATAATTACTATAGGCATTCATTTACTTTCACATATTTTGTCATAGGAATTGTAGTACTAATTATTATAGGCATTTGATTAATATTGGCATTTGTTTTAAGGCATAGACATAGGCTTTTAGACATAGGCATTTAGATTTCAAGTAAATCCTTCAAAACTTGCTTTGGTCTTGTCACTCATAGTTGCTCATACAAATCTGAGGGCATCTTCATTTACTGAAAGCTAGGATGTGTAACGAAGGTGAAGCATGGAAGATGGAGATTCTTGGTAATATCGTTCCTATTTGTTTTCATCACTCTTCCTTTGTACTTTGTTATTTCAATGGATTTTAGTGTTATTGATCTAACAATCTAACAAATCTAATTTTTCCTTTGATTACATTGGTGAACCCGACATCTTCAAATTGTCAACCATTTGTCAAACATTGTCACCAAGAAGACTCTACAAATGCGTCGAACGCGAAGGCAATTGCGGCTTACGCAAACGCATATGCATCGCGGCGCATGCGTTGACTACCCTAGAAAGCATTAAATAGCACGTAAAATGATAAAATGACAAAGTGAGTTTAAGGTACATACCGCTGGCTCTGAGCCCTCTGGCTGTCTGAAAGTCCTCACGATCTCTCTGCGGTGCTCTGACACTAGAATAACCATCCTCGCTACTGCGCCTTTCACTCTGAGCTCTCAAGTTTCACAAGGTAAATAGTAAAAGTGAATTGACTTTACCCCCTTTTTCAACCTATTTATAAGGTCAAAATGGCATTTTTCAAACAAAGTCAATATTGGAGGCTCATTTGAACACCTTTGACTTCCTCGTAAGTTGCTTTAAACATGTCAGAATCTGAAACCGACTGTGCCGTTGTTTTTCTGATCATCAAATTGATTTATCGGGACCCTTTGCAAATTTTCTGGTGCCGACCCAAAATTTGAAAATTTCCCGAGGGGGGATACTCGCCGCCGTTATTCTTGTTTATTTTTCTTTTGTCACAATACGACAAGTGACATTATGACAAAGAGGGGCAAAATGTAGACACCTAAAAATGACCTAGGCCTGCAAGCTTCATTTTTACCACTTTCGTCCTAGCCTAATTATGACATTTAATTATGTCCTTGGTCCACATTTGACTATTGATTAAATAATTCATAATTATTTAATTAATTCATGTCATTCATTCTTCATGATTAAAATAAATAAATTTTATTTATTTATTAAATATCATTAACTGTCTAAGTCTTTCTTTAATTAAATAAATTTCTTAATTTATTTAATTCCCTTTGTCATTTAATTTTTCTTGATTATTAAATAAATGAATTACATTTATTTATTTAATATGTCACTAACTGTCTTAATTAAATAAATTCATTAATTTATTTAATTAATTAATCTCATCTGTTAAATTAAATAATTAAATTTAATTATTTAATTGCTAATTAATATTCTTCTCATTTTGAATAAATTAAATTATTTAAAATGTCATGTCAATCTTAACTGTCAGTCCTTTTACGAGTATCCTTGCCCCCTCGGGAAATTTTCAAATTTTGGGTCTGCACCAAAAATTTTTGGAAAGGGTCCCGATAAATCAATTTGATGATAAAAAAACAACGGCGCAGTCGGTTTCGGATTCTAACATGTTTAAAGCAACTTACGAGGAAGTCAAAGGTGTTCAAATGAGCCTCCAGTATTGACTTTGTTTGAAAAATGCCATTTTGACCTTATAAATAGGTTGACAAAGGGGGTAAAGTCAATTCACTTTTACTATTTACCTTGTGAAACTTGAGAGCTCAGAGTGAAAGGCGCAGCAACGAGGATGGTTATTCCAGTGTCAGAGCACCGCGGAGAGATCATGAGGACTTTCAGACGGCCAAAGGGCTCAGAGCTGGTGGTATGTTCCTTAAACTTCATAGTCGAAACCTGAGGTCTTCAAATTGTCAACCATTTGTCAAACACTGTCACCAAGAAGACTCTGTCATAAATCTAACTTGAAATTGCTCAAAGTCTGGTCTATTAGCTTGCATTAGTCACCATAGGTTTCATACCTCATTCCTTTTAGTTTAATACATTCAACATTACATTGTCCCTAGGTTCATACTTGCATACTTAGGATTAGGTAAATCTTAAGCACACTTTGCAAAGTCATTGTTTTCAAAATTAGACCCTCTTGGACCAAGTTATCAAACCTCCTTTTAGTCATTGTCCTCCTTTGTGAGATTTCTTCCAACTCAAAAGTCTAGTTAGGAA
Organism: Sequoia sempervirens; assembly: GCA_007258455.2. Classification (NCBI taxonomy): domain Eukaryota; kingdom Viridiplantae; phylum Streptophyta; class Pinopsida; order Cupressales; family Cupressaceae; genus Sequoia; species Sequoia sempervirens. The sequence continues at coordinate 427,456,472 of VDFB02193867.1, forward strand.
GACTCACTAATCATTTAGACCTCATCAACTTGTCATTTCCAACAAGGTTCTTTAGCAGTCAAAATCGAAAACAAAGTTCGAGCTTAGAGTTGCTTAGATAACCTTGTCTTACATTGCATAGAAATCGCATATCCTTATTCATAAAAAATCCAAAAACATTAGTCATTCTAGTTTTCATCTTGAACCTTAGACTTCACATAGTGTCATACTTGCATTTAGTTGTCATTCCAATTTGAGCAATATCATTTCATGGTTGAAACCAGACTTCAAACACAAAAGAGACAAATGGAAAGCTTTAGGAAAGACCCCCTGTTTACTAATAGCAATCCTCCGCATGACCCAAATTGGACCTTTTATGATCCATTTACCAATCAAGACAATCAACCTCCAGTAAACAATACATTCGAACTCTACTTGCAAAGAGATGAAAATGGTCAACTACTTCAGGAAAACATAGAGGCATTGACACAAGACCCAGAGGTCTATCAGCTTGCTGAAACAATAGCTCATCAGGATAGAGACAGATTCATAGCTATGCTCTTGAGTGAAGGAGCTAAGTTACCACAAGGGTTTGACATTAACACGTTAAATTTGACACTTCATGACCCTAATGCCAACAATGCGCATAACATGTCACATAGTGGTCAACCTCTAAATACTACAAGCAATACTACCTTTGGGACCACAACAAATACCATGACAGTAAATGCCATGGGGGCATTATCAAGTCACAACAATCCCCCCTTGACAACTTCATTTACTTCCATGAACACAACTTCGACACATCCATCCAGTGGTATTTCACAAAATCCTTTGGGAGGAGCCACAGGACGTATCTTTATTCAAGGACAACAAGAAAATGTCAACATGACAACACAGTCAAATGTCATTGCCTCCCAAGGTACAAACACAAATGTTCCCCTTGTGCAAAATCAGCAATTTACACAAGGTGGTCAAATAACACAACCCATGACATCATTGATACACCATAACACGCATGGTCACAACATTCCCCAAATAATGACACACATGGCTAGGGGACATATCCCAAAATACTCATCCAACATTCATACTCATCAACATGCACCAAATCATAACTTCCAATACCAACAACACACGTCATACATACCGCAACAATCCATACCACCACAGTACACCAACATTCACGCACACCAGACAAGAACACATGGTGTACCAGGCAATCCAACATATGGAAACATAAACGACCCTACCATAGATGAACTCAAAGCAAGAATGAGTGATATGGAGAAAACTATGCAAAACATGTACATTTCAGGCAGGAAATCAGAATATCATATGACCTAGATGTATACCCATTTGACACGAACTTATATATGCCTGCATTTCTACTAGGATACATGCCACCCAACTTCACAAAATATAGAGGCAAGACAAATCCCATTGAACATGTTCGCGAATTTGAAACCAACTGTATGGATATTGCCTACGAACCAACATACTTGATGAGATTTTTTTCCAAAAGTTTGGCAGGTCAAGCCTTGGAATGGTTTTCAACTCAAAAGGATATCCAGACATGGGATGAGCTCAAAGAAAATTCATAAACAATTACGCGTACAACATTGAAATGGATACCTCTATCACTTGCTTGTGCAATCTCATGCAATAAGACTCGGGTGAGACATTTATTCCATTCTTTCAAAAATGGAGAAGCCTCGCTAGTCGATGTCACATTGACATTCCTGAAAGAGAAAAAGTCGACATGTTCGCGCAAACACTTTTAGGACCCCTAAAATTTGCATTAAAAATACATTGTTGCACAAACTTCACAGAATTGGTCGAAAAGGGGGTCCAGATTGAGAAAGCCCTTATCGCAAAGGGAGAACTGAGATATGGTTCCAAAAACATGAACACCAACCCACCCGCTGACAAAAACAAATATTGGGTTAAGAATAAGCATGTTACAAATGACGGTGTTGTGGACACCAAGACAGCAAGTCCTGTATTGGCCCTGAAAGGGGTTCAACAACAAAACAGACCAACAACAACATTGACACCTCCTCCCAATACTTCTTCAAACAATCAAAGTGGTCAAAACAGTCAAGGACAATATCGTCAAATAAGACAATTTCCTAGGGGTCGTACATACACCCATTTGGGTGAACCCATTGAAGAAGTCCTTAAGAAATGCATCCAGCATGGGGTCATCACACTTCTGGAAATAAAACCTTATGACCCAGGACAATTCAAACCAGCATGGTGGAATGACAATGCACTTTGCGAATACCATTGGGCCAAAGGACATACAACCTCTAACTGTCGACAATTGAAAAACATCATACAAGACCTTATCAAAAATTGAACCATCGAAGTAGGTGGATCACAATTCACCTCCAACTCAGATCATACTATCCATAAGAATCCACTGCAAGACCATGGTTCTCATAAAGCTTCCACTTCAGGGTCACAGAATCAAGCTAACTTTGCCCAAGTCAAGTACGACTATTCGGTGGACCTATCATAAACAATGTCTGAACCGAAGAGGAATACATCAATACCATTATGGTCAAGAGAGAACCCCAGTGTAATGCTACTACTCGCAGTGGCAAGGTCACCATAGCTGGTCCACCTCCCCCTAGACAAGCCAAAATCACTATACCGGGCCCATCTGTTAAACAATCACAACCTGCTTCATCGGCTAAATAGCCAAAACCTATCTCAACCCCACAACAGTGGAAACCAAAAAGTCAGTTCAACCTCATTGACCAACTAGGAAAGACTCCCGCACAAATATCTATCCTTGAGCTGCTTCGTATCTCTCCTGTGCATAAAGAAATCCTAGACAAAACTCTCCTAGAGTCGTCAGTCCCTAAGGACATCGATGTCAATCAGTTTGAAACTATGGTGGGATATCTCACCATGCCACACCACATCACCTTCTCACATCAAGACTACTCATCACATAAAACCAGCCACAATGACGCATTACACATAGAAACTTTTGTCGACAAGCACAAAGTTAGACAGGTTTTAGTAGATGGCAAAGCAAGGTTGAACATATGCTCCCTAAAATTGGTTAAAGCTCTAGGGTTCTCTGATGCGTGCGTAGACCCAACAAAAAGCATAGTGATTAAAGCATATGATGACGAGGAATGCTCTTCATGGGGTGTTATCTCTCTCCCTATTAGAGTGGGACCAGTCATTATAGACACAACCTGCCAGGTCCTGGATTTGGAATTACCATATAACATTTTACTTGGCCGTCCATGGATCCACGCCTTAAAATCCGTTCCGTCTACATACCATCAATGCCTCAAGTTTCCTTTTGATGGCACAGAAGTAACCATATACGGAGACCCCAACCCTTTCCAATATTGTACCAATTTAAGGGGTATCTTTGAAAACTAAGTACCTACTAACCGAGAAGCACCTGGCTCCTCGACATCCAAATACGTCGACCCTTCCACACTCATGTCATCTTCCACATCCACTCCATCCATGTCTTCTGCCATAGCACCACCTTCCACTAGCCATACAACTAAACCTACTGGAGAAATCCAGAACCTCGGCTGTGGAGAGTTCAAACTAGATACAGCATACAACATAACCACAATACCCACTCCTCCAAAGATATATGGTCTGCCATGTTTTAGAATGGAACCTCAAGAAACCTTCAAAGTTCCACTGATTACAGTTTTTATCAAGTGGGGAGACATGAGTGATGAAGACCTTGCTGACATCACATGATGGATCTATAAGGATACTGTCACATTACCTCCGTTACCAGTTCAAAGATATGGCAAAGGTTACAACATCATGAAGGCTAAAGGCTACGATGGTACTAGTGGCCTTGGAAAAAATAAAACTGGTTGAAGGGAACCCATAGAAACTTTTCAAACTCCAAAGTATCTTGGATTAGGGTTTGGATCACTCGACAATCATGATCAACGTACCTCTGGACTTTCAAATGAGCGAGTACATGCTTCTGATAGTGTCGAGACTACTAGGGAAACCCTCACTAAAACAGACTCCCATGAGTGGGAATTTGGCTCAGAACGATTCCTAAGTGACTGTTGTCTTGATGATTTGTTTGTTGAACCTAGAGAATTGACCTCTGAACAACGGTTTTGACAAACATTCAAAATTGAACAGGCACCAAACAGTCAAAGTCCTACTACCACTTTGCATGACACACAACAACCATCATCTGAACCCCCTCAGTCTAATCCATCCGACGTGTCAGATAATATTGATAAACATGGCTCTAAAACCTTTACTCCTTATTACGACAACAAATATGACACTAGTGAAGGAGAATATTGGATAGACTCCGATGTAGAGTTGGATGATGATAACCTCATCTACAACATCACTGAATCCATCTGCATGCTGTCTGCATCCTCACCCCAATTCACTAGCCTTGACGATGGCATCTCCTTAGTTTACCCTGAACTAGTCGATTGGGACCAACAAGGACCGCCAGTTTTGGACACATTTCAGAATGATGAGGCAATTGCCGAATTCATGGGATTACGAGAAGGCATACCCAGTGGGGACCACAAATCAGGATTTTCCATTGATTTAGACTGCATGGCATACTTCGACGAGACTGTTCAGTCCTCTAGTCGCAAAAGTAAAAATAAAGTAAAAAATGAAACGTCTCTAGGTGAAAACTGAAAGGCACCTCTTGACGATAAAATAGTAAAAATAAAGGATGAATTTGTGGGTGAAAACCTCTCTGAGGCACCCAAAGATGGAGGATTGGACTTTCTCCCCATGCAACAAGAGAAGTCGGCCATGCTTATTGAGGACACAATAGAGGATAACATTTCAACTATAGAAGACCCCTAGATGGTCCTATTTGTTGCATCATTGATTGATGAGGAGAAACCAGAGTTTCATAAATTCTTTATAGAATGGAAAATAAACTTTGCATGGTCCTATGCAGACATGCCAGGATTGGACACCAAACTGGTTCTACATCATCTGCCACTATTACCCAATGCTAAACCAGTCAAGCAGAAGTTGCGCAAAATGCACCCTCAAGTTGCTCTATTGGTCAAGGTAGAGTTAAAGAAATTACTAGATGCTGGATTCATAAGGTCTATAGATTATGCTGAATGGATTTCCAACCTAGTGTCGGTGACAAAGCCAAATGGACTGATTCGGGTATGTACAGATTTCTGAGACCTAAATAAAGCATGTCCAAAGGATGACTTTCCTTTGCCCAACATTGACATCATAGTCGACCTAACTGCAGGACATGAGATGCTATCCCTCATGGATGGTTTCTCCAGCTATAATCAAATCTGCATTACTCTTGAGGATCAGCATAAAATAGCATTTACTTTCCTGTGGGGTACATACTGTTGGAACATCATGTCCTTCGGTCTCAAAAATGCAAGGGCCACATACCAAAGGGCTATGACCACGATCTTCCATGACATGATGCACAATATAATGGAAGATTATGTAGATGACTTATTGGCCAAATCAGCAACAAGGAAAGATCATTTGAAGGTACTCGACAAAATTTTCAAGAGACTGGAAGAGTACAAAATTTGGCTAAACCCTAAGAAGTGTGTTTTTGGGGTCACATCACGTAAACAATTGGGGTACATAGTTTCTCGAAGAGGCATAGAGGTCGATCTGGCAAAGGTCAAAGCAATCATAGACATTCCTCTGCCCAGAGGGATCAGTGAACTCAGAACTCTGCAAGGCAGAGTGCAATCTATTCACCGTTTCATAGCCCAATTGGCAGATAAGTGCCACCCATTCTAGTACCTATTGCGCAAAGGTGTCCCCTTTGTATGGATGAATAAATGTCAAGAAGCCTTCCAGCAAATCAAAGATTACCTGCTGTCAACACCAGTCCTCATGCCGCCCATTCATGGAAAGCCATTGATTATGTACATCTCAACTACTAGTTTAGCACTGGGGGCATTGCTGGCCCAAAATGATCATGAAGGAAAAGAAAGAGCAATCTATTACATTAGCCGCACACTAATAGGCTATGAGTTGAACTACACATACATTGAACGGGCATGCCTCACTGTTGTGTTTGCATCCCAAAAACTAAGACACTATATGCTCAATCATCAGACACAACTGGTTGCAAAGATTGATCCATTGAAATATCTACTAAGCCGAGCAGCCTTAACAGGCTGGTTGGAAAAATGGGTCATGATACTAAGCGAGTATGACATACAGTATGTTGAGCGTAAGGCAATAAAAGGGCAAGTAATAGAAAATCAACTGGCGGATGCACCAATTCAAGCCACTCATCCATTAGTAACTGACTTTCTTGATGAGTCTATTTTTCATGTAGAACCGGCATCACCATGGAAATTGTATTTTGATGGGTCTCATACTAGTCATGGCTCAAGTGCTAGAATCTTGTTTATCACACCATAGGGGGATTCAATTCCCAAGTCATTCAAGATCGCTTTCCCTTGTACAAATAATATTGCCGAATATGAAGCACTAGTCATAGGTCTCAAGTTGGCAATCAAATGGAAAATTCAGATATTGCTTGTATTCGGGGATTCCCAGCTAGTAATCAACCAAGTGAACGATGACTATGAAACAAAGGATGAGAAGTTGCTTCCCTACAAGAGGATGGTGGACAATTTCCTAACATACTTTCAATCGATTTCTTTTGAACAAATCCCTAGGGTATAGAATAAGGCAGCTGATGCAATGGCTACTATTAGTTCTCTCTTGGATATTCCTAAAAATGTGCCACAATTTGAGTTTTTAGTAGAACAACTTTTGATACCGGCATATGATATCCCAGAATCGGAAATGGTTTGCGAATTTGTTGGTCCCAACTCTTCTTGGTATCAGGACATTTACGACTACTTAAAATCTCAAACTCTTCCATCAAACCTATCCAATAACCAAAGGAAGTCCTTCATTAGGAAATCTACAAGATATGCCATTATCAGTGACACCCTATACTGCCGTAGTTTTGACGATACCCTCCTTAGATGTCTTGACATCGACGAAGCATGTACAACCTTATGCGAGGTACACGACGGTATATGCGGATCTCATTCGAGTGGTCCTACACTAGCTAAGAAACTAACGAGACTTGGGTATTATTGGCCGACAATGGAAATAGATGTGATTGAATATGTTAGGACTTGTCGCAAATGTCAAATACACAGTGATTTGGTCCATGCTCCAGCACAAGAACTCTGGCTGATCACTTCTCTGTGGCCCTTCACTCAATGGGGACTCGACCTCATGGGTAAGATTCACCCAACCTCATCCAACGACCATAAATTCATTATTATCGCCACTAAGTATTTCACAAAGTGGATTGAAGCCATCCCATTAACATACATTACCAGCAAACAAATATCAAAATTCATCCTTAATTACATCATTTGCCGGTATGGCCTTCCATAGTCCATCATCATTGACAACAGATGTCTGTTCAAAAACCAAGACATACGTGAGTTATGTGAGCGATTCCATATCCAACACCACTTTTCATCTCCATACTGGCTGGGTCCATATATTATCATATCTTCTTTTGGTTTTGGAGCTTATCAATTAGCAACTCCAGATGGGGAATAGTTGACAGAGCCCATCAATAGTTTACATCTCTGAAATTTCTACACATAGCATCAGAGGACGGAGTTGAAAGCCATAAAATACAAAAAAAAAATAATAATAAAAATCGTCACCTTGATGAAAACATGGCAAACAGGCGTCTTGGTGACACCAAAAAAATCAAAAAAAATCATGAAAGGAAAGAGAAAAATGATTCGTTCAATAGTGAAAACCTAGAAAATAGGCACTTTGGACAAGTACCATGGTGAAAACCTGGAAAATAGGCGCCATGCGTAATCAATCATTGCTCTGCCATCTACTGTCACTTGGTCTAAACTTGGCTTAGGATGAAAGGTATCTTTGCTACTATTCCGTAAATTGCCACCACATCCTACCTGACCTGTCATAGTAGCTAAATGATTGACATCAGGTCCTGATGACTGTTTTTCTAACAAGTCAGCAGCATCCTGTCCTTATCCCTTGCAAGTGGCCAAGTCTTAGACCTGACTGGGGGAAAAATGTTTACCATACAACTGTAGTGGATATCACGTATGATCACAAAAACATCATAAAAAGTCCTAAAAAAGACAAAAACATCATAAAATGTCCTGAAAAAAGACAAAAAACATCATAAAATGTCTTGAAAAAAGAAAAAACATTATAAAAAGACAAAAACATCATAAAAAAAAAGAAAAGACAAAATCAAAAAATGTCCTGAAGAAAGACCAAAAACATTGCAAAATGTCCTAAAAAAAGACCTAAAAATCATAAAACGTCCTGAAGAAAACCAAACAAAATATCAGACTGCTCGAAGCACACAAGCACACTGTCATCTCTGGTCAAAGTCAATCAAGTCAATTAGTCTTTGTCATATGTCTGAACTATGTTGTCTCTGTGCATTTGCTACGTAGGTAAGACTCATACTTGAGTCCCCGAGACATTAGGTCAGTCCTTTTAGGTTTTTCAAAATAAAATCATGGCACAATCTTTGCTCATCAAGACAAAGTCATTGGTCGTGTCGAACTACGAGGTCTCTGAGTGTATGACGTAGGCAAGGCCATCTATCGATGAGCCCCTGAGGACACACTAGGTTAGTCCATTAGGGTTCATGGCACTACACTGGCACACACGTCAAAGGTCTTCAATCATTTTCCGCATGGGAAAAGTCCTAAAAAAAGTAGAACAATCTTTTATTCAGTATGACAATCTCATCAGTGCAATCTCATATCATCAAGGCAATATTGGCATATAGTCAAACACAAGTCAAATTCGGTTAACGCAAGTCAAATCATCAAAAACCTGTCAAACTATCAAATTTCGGTTAGTCTTCAGATGAATCCTTCTGAACGATAACCTCTGTCATTTACGCCTTAGGATGTGTCATTCCTAGGCATCGTCATCATCATTCGACATTTTGAGTGATCCCCTTGACACCTAAAGATCACTCTTCCTGGCATAAGTGTTTCTTTAGATATGTCCTTCTGAAGAACCAACTCTGTCATTTCTGCCCTAGGATATGTCCTTCCTAAGCATCGTCATTATTTTGATGGACCCCTTACGACCATTAGGGATCAAATCCTCTCAATGTCAACATTATTCAAGATGTGTCCTTCATGAATTCACCAAGTCTCGACATTTTTCAAGATCATCAAAACTTTAAACATTCAGGGATCTCGACATTATCAATCATGGCATCTTGACATCAGAACAATGAATATCCAGACGCACTTGGCAAACACTTGACAATTGTCTTTTAATCTTTTATCATGTTATTAGTTTTTCAACGAGATCGCACTAAGCAGGATTTAGAGAAGCAACAACATAGCATGACTACTAGCTTCTCAGCGAGGTCCTGATTATGGGATTTAGAAAAGCAACGACATATCATGATAGGGATTTTATTTTTGTATTTTGGCAATCATGTCACTAGTTTCTCAAGGATGTCCTGGAAACAGGATTTAGAGAAGCAACGACGTTTCATGATCTGTCCTTGTCTTTTGTTGCTTGTGGTTGATTATGACAACAAGACTGGGGCAATCACGCTCGTAGTATGAGTCATGATCATCCTTGTCTGTGACTGTTTGTCTTATGTAATGGTACGACCTTGCACACCTTGATCTATGTCATATCATGGTGTTTGTTGGCCATTACAACAGTTTGCCCAATGATGATTAAGAGCAATAAATATTAAGTCCTACAGTAAAGTTTTGAAGGATTTGGTCTAGGAATTAACATGCATTTTCACAGGTCTCATGTCTTCTCCTCTTTGGTCTGATCATCTTCTCTTGTCAGTCTCATCATCTTCTCTTGTCCATCCCACGATGATATCCTATGACATCAAAAAACATAAGTGCATACATGATCATATACATTGCATTAGGTCCATACATACATCATCCATGACATTAAATCATATACATAAGCACAAACATTGCATTAACATAATAATCAGTATTGCATCTTTTACATAAATACATTATGCACATCATTAACATAATCATATAAATAAGCATTATCATAATCATCATCATGGCATCAAAATCACAAATAGGCATACATGGCATCATAAGTTAAGCATCATACATATCATAATACATAAAGCAAAGAGCATCACATAACACATGTAGGCCACATCAAAACTGCATCATCATATAGTATCATCTCAAAAAGGTACAATGTCACAGGATAATGTCATGGAATATCCCAAAAATGGAGCTCGCAGGCTCAAATCATATACATAGTGTGTCATAATACAAAATGCCCCTAGGGTAGACCCTCATCATCCCCTCAAGGCAAAGAATGTGGCAGAGGCAACTCTGTCACAGGCACGGAAACAATAGGTGGTCCTGTAATGGCCTTTATCTGTGACGCTGTCGGAATCGAGGAGGCAGGTGTCATCTCAATAGTATAGAACACCTGTGAGGTCACTGCGGCTGGACTCTGAGAGATAGAAGGATCTGTAACTGGTGGCTATACCTGTCCTGACCTTCGCACAGAACCAGTCGACCCATGGTTGTGACCTGTGACTTGAAGTATGTCCCGTCGAGGTAGACCCCCTGACACTGGTGTGACTCCTGGTACCACTCCCACTGCTTGACCTGTGTCCGCTACCTGTCCTCGTCTGTGACTGGGACAAGGTAGGATCCCGTCACTCTGGCAGCACTACCTGCTCATATAGAGTCCTGTACTGCCCTAATCTGGTGCTCACTTTGGCCAACTCCCGAGCCATTCCCCCATAGGTCCTGTGCACAAAGCTGCAAACTCGGTACACCAATAGGCTGCATCCTGCTGGCAGATCACTGCCTGATCCCGCTCTACCCAGGCTACCTCCAAAGTTGACTGTAAAGACCTGACCTACGCCAAGCTGGCATCCAATCTCTACTGAAGGTCTGCCACTCTCTGATCTACTGTGGCATCTGGCGGCAACCCTAAAGAGGACGATATCTCCTCCTCCCCCTCCACCATCTTCCATCTGAGAAGCCTCTCAGCCTCATCCATGGCGTCGTCCTCCTCATCGTCATCATCGGCCTCCTCCTGTCTAGCCACCTCCACCTCCACCTCCACCTTCTCTCCCCTCACCTCCGTCTCCTCCTCCTGTCCCCTCACCTCTGCCTCCTCCTCTCCCTTCACCTCCACCTCCTCCTCTTGCCCCCTCACCTTTGGCTCCTCACCCTCACCCTCCTCACCAACATCAGGGATAACATCTAACGCCACCCTCGCCACTCGTGGGCACACCCTCCGGACCTGTCTCTGTCCATCTCGCCATCGCCTCCCGCCATCTCCACCATCATCTCCACCTCGGCCTCCATCCCCACCCCTGCCTCCATCCTTGCCTCCATCTCCACCCCTGCCTCCACCTCTGTCTCCATCATCCCCACCCCTCCCTCCATCTCCACCCCTCCCTTCGTCTCCACCCCTCCCTCCATCTTCGTCCTTGCCTTTGCCTTTGCCTCAGCCTCCATCTCTGCTTTTGCCACCTCGTCTGACCTGTGGCACTCATGGAATAACTGACTGCCCGTCAACTAGTGCTGGCCCGTCAGGATCTGTCAAGGGCACTGGTCAGCATGCCTGCCACCATAGATCATATGCTGACGTCGTACTAGGATCTGCTGCTCCTCCTCTCCAACCCCAAGCCTGGGATACTAACCCATCTATCTATTGTGTCATAAAGGCCACTGGGATGGTCGGCCCCCATGCATACTCTCTGGATGACCTGGCATACTCTGCTATCCCCAAAGGAACATCCTGCTACTCTCCAAACTACCTAAGGACACATTGTGTGAGGTACATCTCAATGATCAGTGACGTCTGAACTATCTTGCCAATCAGATATCTGTACTACCTGCAGAAGCTGAGGTGCTCATCCTCATTGTCCCATGTTGCACAGTCTCTATACGGTCTCCAGATGAATGTCACCATGGTGTCAATCCTGTGTCGCCACCACCCTGTCTCGCCCATATGGGTCTGTTGTAATGCGCTAGCATAGTAGTAAGAGGAGGGCATCCCCTCAGCTAGCTGCGGTCTGTCAATGGGAGGGTGGAATATAGCAATGTGCTGCCATGCCCAGATCATCATATGAGTGGTCCTGCACAAGATACTCTCTCCTCTCCTATACACGATGTCATGAAGCTGATGATAAAGCATCCCTAGCAGGCAAGGACCCCATGCATAAACTCTCCTGTCTCGCCTGATGCCGACCAGGATGTCCCCCCAACTAATCGGAAATCCATGTCCTTGCTGGTCAGGAATTGGGATACCTGCAATCATCACCGCCAGAAATGCATCGAAGCGACCGTAGTGCTCCACCAGGAACTCCCATCGGATCTCATAGCCCAGAATCCCTAGTCCTACACCCTGATCCCGATAATAGGCACGGAAGGTCTGCTCACAATGCTATGGATCATAGACAATCCGCTCCCCTTGAATAGGAATCCAGAGAATTTGGTAGACGTCCTCCAAGGTAATGGTGGCCTCACCTGTTGGCAGGTGGAAGGAATAGGTCTCATAGTGCCATTGCTCGCATAGTGCGGTCAATAATCCCCTATTCGCCTGAATGGCGGGCATGAACGCAACACAGAATAAGCCCAGTCGCATCAATCACCGTCGCTCTTATGGGCCTAACTGATCAGCAAAATGAAAGGTGATTGATCTACTCTCTCTCGTGTAGATAGGGGCAAGCTGCCTCTGCAAAAAGATGAACATTGCATTAGCACTTTTTGGGACAACTGTAAACATCGGGAAAGCATCTAGGGTCACACAAACATCAAAACAATTTTTATTAAAGAAACAGGCAAATGCGTTGCAAACAAGCAATTGCGTTGTGAAAAGACAACTGCATCATTCAAAACATCAAATGCGTCACTAAAATGCGAATGCGTCGCAACATGGATCTTGCATCACAATCTGCCAATTGTGGTGTTTAACATAGCGATTGTGTCGTACACTGATAATTGTGGCATTCCAACAGTCAAATGCGACTTGACAAGTCACTTGCGTTGCACGAATTGTCAAATGCGCTGCGATCAACTGGTGAATTCAATTTGGTCTTTACACTTGCGTCGCGACACATCAAATGCGTCGAACGTGAAGGCAATTGCGGCTTACGCAAATGCATATGCGTCGCAGCGCATGCGTTGACTACCCTAGAAAGCATTAAATGGCACATAAAATGATAAAATGACAAAGCGAGTTTAAGGTACACACCACCGACTCTGAGCCCTCTGGTTGTCTGAAAGTCCTTACAATCTCTCCGCGGTGCTCTGACACTGGAATAACCATCCTCGCTGCTGCGCCTTTCGCTCTGAGCTCTCAAGTTTCACAAGGTAAATAGTAAAAGTGAATTGACTTTACCCTCTTTGTCAACCTATTTATAAGGTCAAAATGGAATTTTTCAAACAAAGTCAATATTGGAGGCTCATTTGAACACCTTTGAATTCCTCGTAAGTTACTTTAAACATGTCAGAATTTGAAACTGACTGCGCCGTTGTTTTTCTGATCATCAAATTGATTTATCGGGACCCTTTGCAAATTTTCTGAGGGGGCAAGGATACTCCATACCTTCGCTGGGGCATATTCTTGGCTTATTTTTCTTTGTCACAATGTGACAAGTGACATTATGACAAAGAGGGGCAAAATGTAGACACCTAAAAATGACCTAGGCCTACAAGCTTCATTTTTACCACTTTCGTCCTAGCCTAATTATGACATTTAATTATGTCCTTGGTCCACATTCGACTATTGATTAAATAATTTGTAATTATTTAATTAATTCATGTCATTCATTCTTCATGATTATTAAACAAATAAATTTTATTTATTTATTAAATACGTCATTAACTATCTAAGTCTTTCTTTAATTAAATAAATTTCTTAATTTATTTAATTCCCCTTTGTCATTTAATTCTTCTTGATTATTAAATAAATGAATTACATTTATTTATTTAATATGTCATTAACTGTCTTAATTAAATAAATTCATTAATTTATTTAATTAATTAATCTCATCTGTTAAATTAAATAATTAAATTTAATTATTTAATTGCTAATTAATATTCTTCTCATTTTGAATAAATTAAATTATTTAAAATGTCATGTCAATCTTAACTATCAGTCCTTTTCGATAAATAATCTGAAAAAGATTATTTATTATCTTTCAAAATCCATATTTGAATTATTTTAATTCAAATTAGTAATTAATCTTCCAAAAATCAAGTAATCGGGCAGATTCTTGATTTTCCAAATCTTATCTTCAGTCTGCATCTTATCTCTTTGATTTTTTGAATCTTGCAAATCAGACAATCTTATCTTCTTGATTTTTCGAAAATCTTTATTTTCTAATTAATTTGTCTCATTTATTCTTCGCCGTCAATCCGATTTTATTCTGACCATTTGATTATGGATTTTGCCCTAACCCTAATTAGGGATTCTCAGGTTAAATCTGGATCGTTCATTTTAGGTTCTTGTCATTAAGTTATCTCATTTGTCCGTTTGAAATGGCCTTTTCTATAAAATGCCATCTTCTTCTCATTTTTCAGGGACACGCACATGCTGACATTTTGTGTAATTACTATAGGCATTCATTTACTTTCACATATTTTGTCATAGGCAATTGTAGTACTAATTATTATAGGCATTTGATTAATATTGGCATTTGTTTTAAGGCATAGACATAGGCTTTTAGACATAGGCATTTAGATTTCAAGTAAATCCTTCAAAACTTGCTTTGGTCTTGTCACTCATCATAGTTGCTCATACAAATCTGAGGGCATCTTCGTTTATTGCAAGCTAGGAGGTGTAACGAAGGTGAAGCATGGAAGATGGAGATTCTTGGTAATATCGTTCCTATTGGTTTTCATCACTCTTCCTTTGTACTTCGTTATTTCAATGGATTTTAGTGTTATTGATCTAACAATCTAACAAATCTGATTTTTCCTTTGATTACAGTATGCTGATATCGTGTCCAGAGATGATGACCCAGAATTACCAAATAAATACAATGTATAAAGACAAATTTTAATGGTAAGACCTCTCGAGAAGATAATAGCTCAGAATCCTTAAAAAACTAAATGAAAACTTGAAAAATAAATACTTGCAAATTCCCACTTCTGCTCAATTGGCGCTTTGGAAATCAACAATAGTTGAATCCCAAATATAAATGATGATAGCTGCTAATGGATTCTCAAAAATAAAACTCACTAAGACTAAGGAAAGTGACTTACCTCAAGATTCTACTCAAATTGTGTCGTGCTGTCAACAATCTGATAAGAAAAAATGGACAGACTTTGTAGGAAAAGTTTACGAAGCCTTGCCAAAGCAGAGATTTTAAAAATCAGACCCAGTGAAACCAATCTCCCTAAAACTGCTGCTTCAATCTAGTCATAGTAAAGGCAAAGTGGATTTGATATTATCAGAGTTAAGGCCAAAAAATACAGCAATGAATAAAGCGGTGGAGATAAGACCTACTAATATTTGTTTTCACACGTGTAGTCAAGAAATAAGATTTGATAAAATCATATATGATATGAAGATTTGATGACAACAAATGAAAGTCAGTTGTTTCACTGCAATCCACTAATTGTGTGCCAGCATGAGAAGGTATCGGCACAAATCTCACACTATATATAGCCTATCAGCTAACAAGATCAGTAAAAACTGGTCATTCTTCACTTTTCAGGTTATATTTTGATGAGCAATGAGCTCAACAAATTCCCAATCAATATGAGAGTTGTGCAACTATGTTTGAATGGTGTATAATTATAGGGGCAGAAACCAGTGCAAATCATTAGAACACTTAAAAGTGCTTATAAGTAAGAAAATAAATGAAAAATAGGTATACTGAAAGTTGACTTCATCTATATGTCCCTCTACAGTTTTAAAATGCAGATTGGATTGACATTTTATGTATAGACCCTTATAATTTAGTATGCTATAGACCCGTATAATTTAGTATGTAGACTGTATTCTTGAATAAATCATTTCTTAGTGTATGCATATAGGCTGATATAGCAATATTATGTTTGTAATTGTTAAAAATGATCAGATTATTTATGTAGACACCTAAAAATGACCTAGACCTGCAAGCTTCATTTTTACCGCTTTCGTCCTAGCATAATTAAGTCATTTAATTATTTCCTTGGTCCACATTCGAATATTGATTAAATAATTCATAATTATTTAATTAATTCATGTCATTTGTTCCTCATGATTATTAAATAAATAAATTTTATTTATTTATCTAATACGTCATTAATTATCTAAGTCTTCCTTTAATTAAATAAATTTCTTAATTTATTTAATCCCCCTTTTGTCATTTATTTCTCCTTGATTATTAAATAAATAAATTTTATTTATTTATCTAATACGTCATTAATTACCTAGGTCTTCCTCTAATTAAATAAATTTCTTAATTTATTTAATTCCCCTTGGTCATTTATTTCTTCTTGGTTATTAAATAAATAAATTTTATTTATTTAATTACGTCACTAATTAGGTCCCCTTATTTCCAAAATTAAATAGATTCTAATTTATTTAATTTTTGTCCACTTTCCACTATAATTAAATAATTATTTTAATCATTTAATTATTCATTAGCCTTTTCTCTCATTAAATTAAATAAATTTTATTTATTTAATTTGGTCCACTCTCTTGAATTTTGAATTAAATCATTATTTAATTCAAAATGATTCCTTTTGTCACATTCCTCTATAATTTAATAATATCTTTATTATTTAATTATTCACTGGTCACCTGGAATAAATAAATTTTATTATTTAATTTCTCCAGCAACCTCTTTGTCCGTGCCAATCTTATCTTCCAAATCAAATCTTATCTGTTGACATCTCATTTAATTTCGACCCTTGATTGAATTATCTTATAATTCAATCTTGGCCATTCATTTCTTGTCATTGCCCTAATTTTGACCTAACCCTAATTCATACTGCAACATTCAATCTTGACCATTGATTCTAGGGTATTTGTCATCTTCTCATCCTGGCCACACATTCAAAATTGCAGTTTTTATAAAATGGCAATTTTGTTCTTATTCCAGGACCTCATGCTCATTCTGTCAACTTAGGTTATTATTGTCATTTGTAGTCATTGTCATTTTAGTCTATTGTGAGGTCATTTCTTCCAATAAAATCCTTCAAAACTTGCTTTAGTCTTGTCATTTGTCATAGTTGCTCATACAAATCCGAGGGCATCTCTATTTACTGCAAGCTAGGAGGTGTAACAAAGGTGAAGCATGGAAGATGAAGACTTAGGGTAACTTTGTTCCTTTTGTCTTCATGTTTATTTCCTTTGTACTTTGTTATTTCAATGGATTTTTAATGTTATTGCACTAACCCCTTTAACAAATCTGATTTTCCCTTGATTACAATTTATATAAAAAAAATGGCAGATAGTTAGGCACTCTAGACACTGCAGCTGTAGCAGTGTAACATGAGTGCCAGATACAATGATCAACTGCATTGATGTTGGTTTGCTTGGTTGCTTGGAAAAAATAGCTATGAAGTACTGGTCAAAGTAATTAAAACAACTCATCTCAAATCTAATATCAGAAGACCAAAAATGTTGTGGGGAAAATCACCCTATTCTGCTGGCAATGGTGGTGGCACAAGAATCAATCCTTTCAATGGTGAAAAAGAAGAAATCTGGCATGTCAATTAAATTGAATATTTCTAGAAATAATAGAGGAAATTGGTATTTTTGAATTTTCTCTTCTAGGTGGTAGGGGCCTTCAGTTTAATAGAGTGTAATGTACCCATTTGGATAGAGTGATCTTTCAACATACACTTAGGATACATGGTTGTGTTTGTGGTTTTTGTTAGATAGTTAGGACTGAAATAAGATGGCCATGTGGTCACATTGTTAGGTCTACAATGGACAACATTACTAGTACCCAGTTTCTTCAATCCAGTGACAACTGCTCCTACCAAACCATGTACACGTTTTACATGTTTTTTAAATCCTTCTAGAGCATGTTAGATTGCATACATAGCAGACATGTTAGCAAGCTGTGCTTGGATCCATACAATCAATAATTTAAATTAGTTCAAGTAACCTAAAAATCTTTGGATAGGAACTATTCAAAATTGTTGTAAAAGCACAAATAGCTACTCTTTCACATTTTTATCCTATTCTTCAATGTTCCATTATATCTCACTATAAGAGGGATATAGTTCCATAAGTGTTCCAATATCAGAACAAATCCAACTCTATATATCTTAACCAAATTAATGCAATTACACAGCCACAAAAAGCTGGAAAGCTGGATTTTTTTCCTACTATCTATTTTTTTTTGTTTAAGTTGAGCATCACAACCCAGAGGAGTAATGTCTAACAAATGCAATGACACCTGACCATATACAACTTTATATGGTATAAATTTCAAACATGGCATAAACAGAGTTATACGTGTATAGATTCACATAAAAGTGCAACTGCATCTTTCAATGTTTATGTTTTTCTCGCTGACATCTGCAACAAGCTTCCCACTGAAAGTGTAGCCAGAGGAAGTTGATCATCAGCTCTAATATTTCTTGAATTAACCCCATCTCATCTCCTAGTCAAAATAGGTATAAATGGCCCTCCAGACTGCAAAACAAAATCATATCAACCATCAACCAAAAAAGCCAATCACTAAACATGGCAAAATAAAAAATGTACACAAGGTCTCCACAGTTCATTAGATTGAAGTAAGAGGTTCTGAAAAGAGAATTTATTTTCATATAAATCACAAATCCCCTAACTAGAAACTTTGATGTAAACTAAAATCACAGCTTTTTCTAGAAGCATTACAAAAACCACAACATCTCTAGCAGCCATTTGGATGATATCTACACAAGAAACGGTTAGTGGGCATGCTCATTCTAGTGCTGATTTAATATTATCAATCAAATCCAAACGCCTGAAACCAAAATTATGCTCTGAAATAGTCTTAGCAACAATGCTAGAAGGAGAGGATTGCAATAGAACAGATGCATCACAACCCTAAAAAAATAGAACAATTACTACATATTATAGAAACAGAGTACCATCAATATGTCTCTGTGAACAAGATTGAATAAAAGAAAAAGATTGCAATTAAATTACATCTACTTGACAATCATGAAAAGAAAAATGCAGCTCTGTTTATGCCCTGTTGTATGGTCTGTTGCTTGATGTCATTGGTATATTTCTCTTGCACATATCATTACCGTATGTGCTTCTACTTAAGTTGCAAGAAAACTGTGGTAAAAGGTCAATGGAATTTGTGGGTTTTAGGGTATTTTTTGAAATCTGTTGCATGGTAGAAACTGTGCTTTATTCTAGCATGCATGAAATGCAAAACATGGAAGCACCAACAAGGAACGTCAACCATTTTTTACAGTGCCACGTATTCAGCTATAGTACCATGTCCCCTCTGCGAAAAAATGGGCAAAACATTAGGAAGCCGTGTGTAATACTTTCCCCTCTTTGTTTTTATTGGATGGGCTTCTTAATTTTTTTTTAGAGATCTAAACCCCCAGGATATTAGCTGCTAGCCAACATCGAGCTAAATAAATCTGCAATTTTTATGCAAGAAAATAGTGCAAAACAAACAGACTTTGGTTTAAGCCCATGTATAACTACCCACATGATTCCCAATGCATCAACTAATGCAATTTTTTCTCCATCGAAAAAATTAGTCTCTGCCTAAAAGGAAAGGACTAATAATAAAATGAAAGCAATAGTTTTCCCTACTTTATTTCTTCATCCCATGAACCTGCAATCTACCAATAGGAAAAAAGAAACTGAACTATTTGTAATGTTTGAATCTGTGTTTATTTTCTCTGTGTGATTTATGAGTCTTGTAGAACATGCCAATTTTTTAAATTAGTGTCTCAAAGAAATGTCATGTCATGGAATACAATGATTACAATGTATGCTAAAAAACCATGCAATAAAAACATTCATGCAATAAAAGCATTCACGGATGAAAATATTACAAATAGTTCAATTTTTTATTATTGGAAAATTTGAAAAGCATGGGATGAATTAGATGAAGTCCTCAATGGTTGAGATAATTTCTCTCAAGGTCAATAAATATTTGTTGTTTCAGAGAGATTTTTTCTATTACATCCTGTATAGAAATGAAGCATTGTCAATCGAGGCAGTTAACCTCCTATAATAAACTTGAATAATATAAAGATGATATTCCTTAGTAATAGCTAGAAAAAATAAAATGGAATAGTATTACTCACTTTGATTACCATATCCGCATTTCTAAACACTAGATATAAACATAGTTTTTTGAAGGACCAGACATAAGCACATATAGTCATTCTGTAAGGTTAAGTTGTAGCCAGAGAGGTCGGCCAGAAAGTGTCATAATTGAAAGAGATGAGTCTCAAAAGAAGCCAATAGAAACTACAACAATACCCCTTCCATACTCTAAAATATATTTCATTGTATATTGAAAAAGATGCTCCAATCTTAATGACTATTCAAATACAATTTTAAAATTTGCATGGCATGGCATTTTACTATGATTAAGAGAGAACCAAATAAGCATACGATGACCATGTTGAATATTGAATGGAGAGAAGTGCAAAGAAAAGTTCTAAGCTAGTCACATTACAAAATGAAATAATTACAATTTGACAATGTGGACTAAAAGAAAAATGGGAAACAAGAAATCACAGTAGAGTGCAATTAGGATTTGTTAAAAATTTATATATTAAAATTGGAATTTGAGATAATACACCTGATTTCTTTGGTGCAACTTTCCTTCTATTTGGTTGCAGTTGGGCTAGAGGATCTTTTGCTTCATGAGCAACACGCTTTGCTAAATTTGTCTAATGTCTCTTTCCTTGAGTATGTGCCAAATAATTGCTTTCATTATTGTGTAGGGTCAAACATAGTTTGCATTCATAACTGCAAAATTCAACCATAAACATGAGTTTAAAAACCTAAGGCCTCTCCAATAGAGAAAATCTAGATGTTAAAATGGCATATTAAAATTGTAGAAAATGTCAATTGTAATGATAATTTAAACTAGAAAAGATAGCAACAATAAACATCTGTGGGGTAAATGAGTCCCCACATTTGAAGCATGAGATACACAAAGAATGAAGTTAGAGAACACAATAGTGTATTTTGATTATCAATTTGTCATAGTTCAAAGATAACATGTCTTATGACCCTTGAGCATTCAAAATTCAAAATTTCAATGTTCCAAACATTGTATAATTGTATAACAACCAACTACAATTTACAACTTCTTCCCCCTCCTATTACTAGTACTATCTATCTTTGAACTAGAAGGTAAACCTAAATCGTCATGAGGTGTGTGTTGGTTGTTTTTCTTGCAAACTAGGTTGGTCTCCTATTCTACCTATGGAATAGCCAACTCCAATCATGGGCAGCTCGGAGGACCTGGACCAACTAACAAGATTTAGTTAGAGACTAAGATCTTTTGCTCTTTAGGCTCTGCAGAACTAAGGCGGGTATACCCACACAATGCCTCAAAGAAGACCAAACATTTCTTTTTATAGCAGATAACTCCTGATGCCAAGTATTGAGAACCTCAAATATGGCTTTGATTCTCAGTAACATAGTACTTGCAAAAACTAGGAGGTAGGGAAAGACATCAAACAAGACTGATTAAATAAAATGAATGTTCTTAAGCAAGATAACTAAAACCCTAAAGACAAATAGCATATATCAAATCAGTGCCACATCCATTGGGCTAGGAGTCAAGACAATATGCAAATAGAAGAAATGATTACTTGGACAAATAAAGCCTATGTGAAACTAACCTTATTCATCCCACAGCTAGTGATCAGATCTTAAAGACTACTTATCAAATCCTTCAATCATACATATAAATTTCTAAGATGATGAAAGCAATTTAACCTGTTCCTTGAACAAGGGCTATTATCAAAACGGACAATGCAAGAAAGTATTAGAAAGGCTAATGGAATAATCCTTGATCAATTTCATTAACAATTCAAATGTACAATCAAAAGGAGAGACTCAAAGACCTAAACAAATACATTTGGGTTTTGGTATGCATCCAAGAACCTTACAATTTACAGACTGTAACCCTAGACCTCAAAATATAGTAAAAACCTGACTCTGTGACTTAGTGCTCTTTTTGTTCTTATTTTAGTATCTGGTCGAAGACCCTCACAAATGATTCAAAAATTCCTTTTAAAAAGTCCAGGGATTTCCATCCAGCTTAGAGCCACATCAACATGCTACATTAGACCCCAATTGCATCGTGACCAATCAAAACCCACGCTATGACCTTCAACAACTTCCCTAGTCACATAAATGCCTCTGGTTGAATTTCTATTAGGAGGGACACTCCTACACAGATAGAGATCAATCAACTTGCACCAAATCCACCACCAAATCCATGCGTCCATACTCGAGCCATGCTGTCCTTGTCCCAGAGTCACGTCACCATGAATGCTAGTTCGGCGGATCCAACAACCTTCCATCTGTCACCATGAATGCTCCAGGCTTTTGATTTTCATGTGCACCGTCAATACCAAACCTTGACTGTGGTTTAGTTCGAAACTCGACCATTGATCGTCCATGATTAGATGACTGCCTTTTAAATCTCCATTTAGCTGTTGAAGCAAGCTACCACATATGACTCTCGCGCCCACCGTCGATCATCTGAGATCAGACGACCATCGCAATCCTTGCAGGATGAATTGATCGACCACTTTGTATCGGCAAGCTGAATGAGAGCCCTTGATCTCTATCATCAGCCACCGCGGGCCATTGATCTATGTGGTCCTTTGCATTGCATACCTAACATTCGGCCATTGATAACCATCAAGCATTTGTATCATTCTGATTAAAACATCACCATTCACATTTGGCACATGCACATTTGCAACCTTTAAGTTGCTCAGGGGGCGAGGGTGGAGAAGTCACAAAGAGATAGTCGGGTCAGCCAAACATCATGGCAAAGTCAGCGTGGTCAAAGGGAGTCATATCGAAGTCATCAAGCACATCGGCCAGATAGAAGGAACTCAGGGAGACGTCAGGCTGAAGGATGGATGCTACATCGAACACTCATCATAGTCGACAAGAGATCACAATGTCAGCGAGACATCTCGTAGATGATGCTTCGTTATACTGAAAGACATCCTTTCATTCCATGTCGCCAAGACATAACACTTTCAGGGAGACACCACATAGACTATCCCATGTTTTGCTGAAACATCCTGAGCTCACAATAGATCACCAAGACATCAATGATCTCACACCGACTGAATTTTTTTTCCTTTTGTGCATTGCTATAACAATTATATATCAGGAAGACATCCTACAGAGCACACCATGTCTTTCTGAAAGTCTCCATTCATCTGATGTCGCTGAAACAACTCAAAGCTTATGCCGACGAAGACCCTTTATGTTCCATCGGCGAGACCGAAGGTCACTCGCCGAGACCTCTCAAATTCAGCAAGTCATTATATCAAAAACCTAGACTCCTTCCAATACGCTTCCATCCACCATCGGTCGGTGTGACCAAGAGGAATTCGCCAAGATGTCACCTGAGAACCAAAAGTCATGCCGAAGAGAAAGATGGGCGGAAAGGGAACTAGACTGAGGCAGAGCCAAAACCAAGAAAGATAAGGAGTTGGAGCCAGAGCAGGGAACAAAAAGGAAAAAAAGAGACCGGGACCGAAAAACATCCTGCCCCCGCCTTCGCAAAAGACCACGGAGGCAGAGCTAGAACCAAAACAAAACCAAAAATCCGTGGGGGTGGAGACAAAAAGGAAAACCAACGCAAGCAGAGCTAGGGCCAGAATGAAACCAGAAAGTGGAACACGTGCAAGGTTCTGAAATCAGTTTCCATTTCGATCCTGCCTCCGCCAGACAAGGAAAAACATAAGGCAAGGAAGAAAAGGAAAATCTGGCCACCCGAGACATGAACACTTAGCACGCTGAGCTCAACCCTGGTGGGAGCCCATTTACCCCACATGCCAAAATTACAGAAAATTCCCAAGCTAAAGATTTGTCAAGAAAATCAAAGGAAAACAACTGGAAAATGAGAGATAACCAAAATAGGCACTAACATAGGCTCCAGTTGAGGATGTATACCCGTGGTGGGCATAGCAAGAATTCAGATCACTGGGAGAGCAGACCACAGAGACAAAAGGCCAAAAACAAACTAGGAGCTAACCGGACAGGGTTAGCAAATGCAACAATAAGGAAGAGACCAGGAAACCAAACCCTAAAACTATAGTTCATGGAAAAAAGATATACTTCAGGTGAAGTACCCTCATGAATTTTCCATGAATAGGAAATTCAAGAGTCACTTGATTCATTCCTTTGTTTCATCTAATGACACTAGGCCACCAAATGAAAAATGAGAGCCAGCTTTTACCTCTGTCAAAAACTTGATTCTTTGTTGCCTTCCATAGACAAAATATGATAACACTATCATGAATTGTCCACAAACTAGCTTGGTCACTGGCCAGTCCCATTGAATCACTGTGTTTTCCAATGTCACCAACTGTCTTGTCAAACTGCAACATGCAATTAGACATTGATTTGAGATCATAATCATCATGGCATATCTCCTTGGACAATTCATGGTTATGTTTTACTGAATGCTCATTTGCTGGGACTGGGAAATAAAAACATTCATAGTCCACTTGATCCTTGACATCACAAAATTTGTCATCAAAATCAGTCTGCAGATCAAACTGAAAGCTCAGATAAACAACTTCTTCCATGGCATGCAAATCAACATTGCACATGTCAATGGAAAAAAACTCATATTCAGGAGTATCTGTGTACTGGTTACTGCAACATGGGCACATCTTCTTCATCCCAGGTTCAATGGTGTGCAATGATTCATTATTCACATCAGCATTTAGCTCAAAGCCAAATACCCCAAGTGAGGGCTCAAGTAAATCAACATCATTAGGGACAACAGGGAGACAACCAAGTGCATTGGTACTCAGAAGATTAGGAGCATCAAATAGGAAGCAATTGTATTCAGCTTCACACTCCTCAACATGACATTCATCAGTATGCCCATTCCTCAGCTGCCCCACACATGGATCAAGTGTTTCTACAATGTCAATGCAACCTGTAGTTTTATCTTCATATGGGTCATCAAGCCATTTCTTGTTAGCACCATCATCATACTCAAGATTATTTCTTGAATCAACACACTGATCATACACATGTTTTTCTTCAAATTATGCATCTCTCTCACCATGAATATGCTTCAGTGATTGTGAAACTAAGTCACATTCCCTATAGTCACCATAAGCATCTATACTAATGTACTCTTCATCTGAGGAGTATGCTTCCATATTATCTTCAGAAAAGAAATCATAATCCTCAGGACAACAATCAAAGATGTCAGCCTCACCATTACTTTCATCACAAGACAAATCATCAGTATATGAACTATGCTCAAACTCCTCAGAATGAGTACTTGAGATTTTACTTGCATCATCATGATCATTGATCACACCATGGCATGGGATAATACCTTGTTCCTCATCTGCTTCTCCATCCTTCGAGATACAACAAGAAAAATATTCTTGCATGTCTACTCTGTCATCATCCCATGTGTCATCAACTTCATCACTGCTGCAAGGACTTGCACATGTATCAACTGTGGGCTGAATGTAATGCTTTTCTTCTAACATGTTCCCTTCACTTATTTGCATTGTTGTCTGACTTTCCTCAAGGGGATAGTTGTTGTCTTCACCTTGAGAGTCTACATTTTGTGCATAACCATACTTAGCTGATTCGATCATCCATATCCAGTCAGGGACCTGGTCAAAGCTACGGGGCTTCAGATCCTCCAAAAAAATATTCAGCCCAAGTTCATAAATCTCACAGAACAAATCAATGCACATAGAATCATCGGGTCTGAAATCTTCTAGAATTTCTACCAAGTGGTCCAAAATTCTCAAAAACAACATATATGGTGATTCTCCTTCTTGTCTCTTTACATCATATAATCTTTGAACCAAATATTTTTGATCAGTGTTGCTCAAATTTTGATGACACTTGACATGGGGCTCACTATGATCTTCACATCGTGATGATGGAGAAATCACAACAATAGATACATTGCCATCTTGAGAAGCACTTCCTTTATCCGCTCCTAGAACTCCACTATTATGGAATGTGCCGGGAAGACCAACACTTGCAGCCAGATGCCCTTTCATCATAGAGTATCTTAGATTATTCTCAATCTCTATGGTACTTTGAAATGCCTGTTGTAATGTTGCAGGTTCCTTGTCCCTTAACAAGAAACTCATCTTTTTGTCAAATGCTCCTAAATACACAACCAAACATTTGACATCATTTGGCCTTATGTATTCAGGGATCTCCCTTATTGCCTTTGTGAAGTGGAGGTTGAATGCAGGGACTAATTCACCATTGTTTATATGGATCTTCATGAAGTTCTTTCTTACCAAACTCAGATCCACCCTTTCACCGAATTGCTCATTAAAGGCTATCATGAACTAACTCCATGAGGATATAGAACATGTTGGTAAATATGAGAACCAATCCCTGGCATCATCCTTCAAGGATTGAACAAACAGTTTCATGATAATGTTCTCATGATTTACCTCAAAATCCCCCATCACAACACAAATGCTCGCCGATGTTTAAAGGCTGATTTTGAATTTTTCCCTGTGAATTTGGGCAAATTCTTACTGACATTTTTAGGAATAAGGTTCGGGAAACCTTTGATACCACTAAGAACCAATGGTATGTACCTTTCAACAACAAAATCCCTTTGAGGGCTTGGTGCAACTTGTCTTCCTTGCATATTTTTACTTTCCATCTCACATGGAAACCCTCATGAACTGATACTCAATCATTACTAAACTCATACAAGGTTCTCAGTTACAACATTCATGAATCCAAAATATTGATTGAATAAAAATGCCCTAAGATTATTAGAGGCACAAAAAAAACTTCACTAAATGTAATAGACATTACATATTATGCACTTTGAAGTATGTATAAAACTACTATTATCCTTTCCCTTTGGTAGTGCTAAATCACTAGATAGGGAATCATCATTTCTTTCTAAAGTGTTCAAAAATGTGAAGAATACCTAGAATCATTGCAGATCTGGAACTTTTCTTCAAATGTTCAATAGGTTCACCTTGACAAAGTCGCCCTCTTTGCAGAGGATAGAACTTCAAATGATATCAAGTTCACTTACATATAAGTCTTTCTCTGAGCTTGTTCCACCAGAAGAGCACCATAAATATTTCAGGCTGACTGCAACAAAACTTTCTATAGGCCAACAATCCTTAAAACTTTGAACATAACCAACATGGCACACAATATGACTCTTTGATAAGGCACTTATAACAGGATTTCTGAGTAAATTTCCCAGCGGAGTCCCCAATCTGTTTGTTTTTTTTCTTGCAAACTAGGTTGGTCTCCTATTCTACCTATGGAATAGCCAACTCCAATCATGGGTAGCTCAGAGGATTTGGAACAACTGACAAGATTTAGTCAAAGACTGAGATATTCTGCACTTTAGGCTCTGCAGAACCAAGGTGGGTATACCCACACAATGCCTCAAAGAAGACCAGACATTTCTTTTTATAGTAGATAACTCCTGATGCCAAGTATTGAGAACCTCAAATATGGCTTTGATTCTTAGTAACATAGTACTTGCAACAACCAGGAGGTAGGGTAAGACATCAAACAAGACTGATTAAATAAAATGAATGTTCTTAAGTAAGATAACTGAAACCCTAAAGACAAATAGCATATATCAAATCAGTGCCACATCCATTGGGCTAGGAGTCAAGACAATATGCAAACAGAAGGAATGATTACTTGGAAAAATAAAGCCTATGTGAAACTAACCTTATTAATCCCATAGCTAGTGATCAGATCTTAAAGACTACTTATCAAATCCTTCAATCATACATATAAATTTCTAAGATAATGAAAGCAATTTAACCTATTCCTTGAACAAGGGCTATTATCAAAACATACAATGCAAGAAAGTATTAGAAAGGCTAATGGAATAATCCTTGATCAGTTTCATAAACAATTCAAATGTACAATCGAAAGGAGAGACTCAGAGACCTACACAAATACATTTGGGTTCTAGTATGCATCCAAGAACCTTACAATTTACAGACTGTAACCCTAGACCTCAAAATCTAGTAAAAACCTGACTCTGTGACTCAGTGCTCTTTTTGTTCTTATTTCAGTATCTAGCTGAAGACCCTCACAAATGATTTAGAAATTCCTTTTAAAAAGTCCAATGATTTCCATCCAACTCAGAGCCACATCAACATGCTATGTCAGACCCCAACTACATCATGACCAATCAAAACCCATGTTGTGACCTTCAACAACTTCCTAGTCACATAAATGCCTCTAGTTGGATTTTTGTCAAGAGGGACACTCCTGCACAGATAGAGATCAATCAACTTGCACCAAATCTTCTGCCAAATCCGTGCATCAATACTCGAGCCATGTCGTCCTTATCCCAGAGTCACGTCACCATGAATGCTAGTTCGGCAGATCCAACAACCTTCCATCTGTCACCATGAATGCTCCACGCTTTTGATTTTTGCGCGCACCATCAATACCAAACCCTGACTATGGTTTAGTTTGAAACTCGACCATTGATCATCCATGATTAGATGACCGCCTTTTAAATCTCCATTTAGCCATTGAAGCAAGCTACCACATATGACTCCTGCACCCACCGTCGATCATCCGAGATCGGATGGCCATCGCAATCCTCACAGGATGAATTGATCGATCACTTTGTATCGGCAAGCTGAACGAGAGCCATTGATCTCTATCATTGGCCACCGTGGGCCATTGATCTATGTGGTCCTTTGCATGGCATACTTGACATTCAGCCATTGATAACCATCAAGCATCTGTATCGTTCTAATTAAAACATCACCATTCACATTTGGCACATGCACATTTGTGACCTTTTTGTTGCTCGGGGGGCAAGGGTGGAGAAGTCGCAGAGAGATGGCCAGGTCAGCCAAACATCATGGCGAAGTCACCGCGGCCAAAGGGAGTCATACCGAAGTCATCAAGCACATCGGCTAGACAGAGGGAACTCGGGGAGATGTCAGGCCAAAGGATGGTTGCTACACCAAACACTCATCATAGTTAGCAAGAGATCACAATGTTGGTGAAACATCTTGTAGATGATGCTTCGTTATACTGAAAGACATCCTTTCATTCCATGTCGCCAAGACATAAGACTTTTGGGGAGACACCACATAGTCTATCCCGTGTTTTGCCAAAACATCCCAAGCTCACAATAGATCGCCAAGACATCAATGATCTCACACCGACTGAAACCTTTTTTTCCTTTTGTGCATCGTTGTAACAATTAGATATAGGGAAGACCTCCTGCAGAGCACACCATGTCTTTCTGAAAGTATCCATTCATCTGATGTCATTCAAACAAATCAAAGCTTATGCCGGCAAAGACCCTTTATGTTCCATCAGCGAGACCGAAGGTCACTCACCGAGACCTCTCGAATTTGGCAAGATGTTATATCACAAACCTAGACTCTTGCCGGTACGCTTCCATCCACCATCAGTCGGTGTGACCAAGAGGAGTTCGCCAAGATTTCACCCCAAGAACTAAAAGTCATGCTAAAGAGAAAGACAGGTGGAAAGGGAACCAGACTGAGGTAGATCTGAAATCAAGATAGAGAAGGAGTTGGAACCAGAGTGGGGAATAAAAAGGAACAAAAGAGACCGGGACAGAAAACCATCCTTCCCCCACCTCCGCAAAAGACCATGGAGGCAGAGCCAGAACCAAAACAAAACCAAAAAGCCATGGGGGCGGAGACAAAAAGGGAAACCAGCGCAAGCAGAGCCAGGGCCAGAACAAAACTAGAAATTGAAACACGAGCAAGGTTCTGAAACCGGTTTCCATTCCAATCCCGCCTTCGCCAGACAAGGAAAAACACAAGGCAAGGAAGAAAAGGAAAATCTGGCCACTCAAGACATGAACAATTAGCACGCTGAGCTCAACCCTGGTGGGAGCCCATTTACCCCATGTGCCAAAACTATAGAAAATTCCCAAGCTAAAGATTTGTCAGGAAAATCAAAGGCAAACAACTGGAAAATGAGAGAACCAAAATAGGCACTAACAGTGTGAATGATTCCTCAAGTATGTCTTCCTTTAATGCTTCCGATGAACACCAATTGTCGATAAGCCCTTCAGATCACTCTCCCAATGAGTCAATAATCAATTTGATACCCTAAGATTAACTATTGGAAGACAAGAATTCTAAAAACTAAAGAAGAGGGTTTTAATTGCTTCTGGTATGGTTTTTTCAGACATCAAGTTTTTTCAAAAACTTGCTGATTCTGAGCAAGTTACTTGGCAAGTATCACCTAGAAATTTGTGATTTTCTCTACAATATTTGGCATGGGAGTCTCTGCCAAGTTACTCACCCAAGAGTAAAACTTGTTAGTATGGAAGTAACTCGATGAGTTTGCAAACTATGGTATATCCTCAAAGGCATGGGTCTCCTTCCATAGGGAATATTAGGTTCTATAAATTATATACCAATAATACTTAAATAGGGAAAGTATTAATGCTAATTCTATAACATTTATCTTGTTTTGATGTAATTTTAGCGTGGAAAGTTGGTTTCACAAACAAAAATACATAATAGTTCAATATGATAGAAATAAATATCATACTCAAAATGTAAAGGACAAATCTTCAGTTATCTTTTAAAGTTTCTAATTTAATGTTGTTAAACCTTTTGTATGCTAAAGAGAAGCCTATTAAGGCATCATAAGCTTATGAATGGAATGAAATTTTTTGATGTTTTCCAAATAGTTACCATTCTTTGTAATAATTTCCTCCATTGTTTGAACAAAAAATTTCAAATCTTTTCTATTAAAATTGTGATTGAAAATTTTAAGGATTTAAACTCTCATTAAATATGTTTCTAGTGGAGATACAAGATCCTTGCAAGAGGAGTTCAATACATTAATTGAAGGTTCTCAATCTAAGAAAAGTATGGATATTGACACTTGTGGGAAATCTTTACATTTTGATGGCATAGATATTTCTCTCAAAACTTAAAAGAAGAAAAAGTCAAAGTAGTTTGGTATGGGACCCTCTTCAACTACCATGGATGCTAGAGGGACTTTAGGTTTACCTAGAAATGTATGGCACAATTCTCTGTTGCTTCCTTGAAATTAACTATGACTGCTACCTAGTTTTGATTTGATATACTTGTTAAATATCCAGTCTTTTTGTTGTTGTAAATGCAGGGTTTGGGATATTAACCTAAGTGGCAACAAGTTGTTACTTCTCAGCTTGATCAGGTATCATTATCTTTCATTGTGGTACCCTGCTTATGAATATTGTGATAAATTACTTTTCTTTTTAGGTTTTAGACACTAATGAGAAATCACTGAACTTTGAGGTCAACATTAAACACACTAGAATCAAATCATTTGCTATTATTTTGGGGAGCGATTTCTTCTGGCATTTTGAGAATGAATTTTAACAAAGAAACATTGTAATAGAAGTATTTTTTCATCCCAAATTCATACTTGGATGCTTTGGAAAAAAGTGTTTATGTTTCTAGGATTCCCAACACTTCATCCAAGTGCCTAATATCTTCTCCCAAGTTCTACTATAAACAAGGATATTATCAAAGAAAACAAGAATAAACTTTCTTAGGTTTTGTTAAAAACCTCTTTCATACATGATTGGAAAGTAGCCAAACATTAGTCAAGATGTAAAATACATGAACAAAAACTTGTACCCATAGTGGCATATGAAATTTATCTTATGGATGTTTTCATCCTACACTTAATTCGGTGAATACTCTAATATGAGATCTATTTTTTTTTAAATAGATCGCACCACATAACTCATCAATCAATTCAATATTTTGGGAATTAAGTATATATTTTTATGGTTTTTAATTTAAGATCTTGTAGTCAATGCACATTCTCATTGTCCCATATTCATTCTTGACCAATACCATAGATGAGGCAAAAGGACTTGAGCTATATTTGATGTGATCCATATTGAGTAGCTCCTCGATGGATTTCTCATTCTCTTATTTATGCCTAATAATATGGTCTATTGATTCAAACTATTAAAGCCAAAATTCAAAGATTTTACAAATTAATTGAGATTGTTTTACTTGCCAACTATTGTTTTGGGTAGTCTAGTGAGCTGAGTTGCAGAGAAAACTACTCATGCATGGTTAAAAATTTTGCAATACTATTTCTAGGTTTTTTCCTCCATTATCCCAACATTCTAGAACAATTTGAATTTTGAAATTTGGATTAGTAACATAAGTTATGATAATTTAAAATTAGCTCTGTTTTGCTGCAATTTAGCTGTTTGAATAGTTACTATTTTGATTTCATAGAATCTATTTGACTTCAATATTGTTTAGCATATTGTGGACTTTCATAGGTGTTACTTCTTAGAGCTCATGTTCTATATCATATTAGAAAGAGATAAATATATTTATAATGTATTCCTTATTGTCTCCATATTAAGATATTTCATTATATGAGTATTATGTTTTATTTATTCAATTTGTAATATTCATGAATGGGTTTTATCAAATCATCATAGAATGATTAAGACTTGTCATTATGCTCATTTGTAGGATTAATAGCAAGGAAATATTCTTTTAAGATGTTATGTTCATGATAGATATTTAACAAATGCAAACAATTTTAACTGATAATGACCTGTGGAAGTCACTATCTTGATGTAATTCATTAATCTTTCTAGGATATGAACATGGTAGAAAATCTAAAATCTCCTTAATGCTTTGGTACTTTAGTATAGACCCATGGAATTGTTTCAAATTTAAGGTTATTGTTTACACTAACCATGGATGCACTTTCTTTGCTTACATTTATATTGGTTTTATTGATTGTAGCATTGAGGGACTTTGCTTCTCCTTGTGTAGGAAGGGAACGGGTATGATAAGAGCTTCTAGAGGTAAGGGATGGGCTGGTGGAGGTGGTGGCAGAGTTTCCATAAAGAGCTACAATAGGCAAGAGAGTTTGAATATCTTTGTGCATGGTTAGTTTCTTGTCCTTTTCTATTTGCAAAGAAAAAAATTGTTACCTGAGAAAAGCAATTGAGTTGTTCTAATTGAAAATACTAACTTTGAGTATTTTGGTTAAACATAAACTCATGCATCATAGATTATTGGTTATTATTTTCTAGGTTATTATATGGGTATATTTTCTTCTGTATCAAGTTACCTTTTGAATGAGAAATAAAGTATATATGTGGGTTTAAGAGTCTTTTACAAGCTAGATACATGGAAATTCTGTATGATAGGAATCTTTATATGTGAAGTGTAGTCTATCTTTTTCCATTCACTCAGAGGGTTTTATATGAGACTTTCAAATTTAGTTTCTTCCAGCACATCTAAAACCAGAGAATTCTAAAAAGAACAAGTTTGATCTACTTGTGTACGTAATGGCATATATGATTCACAATCCAAGTCATCTCTTTTAGTTATTATTTTTTAGATGCCCTAAACACTGTTTCATTTCCAAATTTTATAGGGAAAAAGTTACCTTGAAGGAGCTAGTATTTTTATTTTATCGAGGGAGATTTTAATGATCTTTAGTTAAGCATAGAACAACTCACCAACCTGTAAAAAAATGACACAAGAACTATGAAAACCTTAGTATACAGAAGGCTCTAAATGATATTATGTACATGTTTTTAATTTGACAACACAAGTTCTATAATTAATACTTAGTTTTTATTTTGTCATTCTCAACTTTTTAATTTCTTATACATATTCTTATTCCTTCATTTTTCTTTTTGAATGGTAAGCATCTAGAAGAGTTTGAATGAATAGGTAATGATCAAATCATGAATATATTCATTAACCTAGTTATTGAACCTACCTCCTGCAATCTGTATTTTCAACAACCACATTTGCAATAAATTGAATTTGAGCAACACATAGTCTTTCTGTAAGCTGAATTGATAGTTTGGGAACATGATTATAAACACAAGTTGTTTGTGTACTCTTTTAACTAAATTCTATTATTAAGAGAATATATTTTAGTGATATAAATGAGCAGCTTGTTGAAATAAATAAAACAAACATGTGGGATTCAAAAAATTCTACGTGTTGTCCTAATCCATCATGAATAGCTTTTCTTGATGTTTTCTTCCTTAATGAAAATAGATGTTTGTGAATGAAATATATTGCACCTTATTATGTAAAGACATGTATCTAGATGGGTAAAAAATATGTCACAATGACTATTACTATCGTGGGATATTTGGATCATAAACCTCACAATCCATTTTTTAAATATAATATTTGATGTTAGAGATCCCATCTGTTTTTTAAACTAAATATTCTTCACTTTTTGTCTCTTATTTGCTTTCTATCAAACTACTCTCTTTCTAATCTAGTAATAGTATATTTTTAAATTTATGCTTGTGAATACAGTCCAGGAAGTGTTCTTGTTCAGTATTTACTTTTGTTGTTGTCAGCATATGAAGTTTTTTGTCCTTTATTATTTTGTGGGGATTCTAACTTGGTTCACATGCTTTTTGTTTTGGACCAGGTGGAGAAAGCCGATGTTGTATAGAAAATGCAGGTGCCAATTGCAGTTGAATGTCTTCAACATCCTTTCTTCCAAGTTCTTTTTTAATTTTTTTTTTAGTACTATGCAATTTTATATTTTTCTTGTTTCTATTTTATGACTACATGGTAAATGGAAGTTTCTAGGACATCCTACATGGTGAGGAAATTATGTTATGAAGAAACATGATAGATTTATGAAATATGAGTCAATCAATATTTCTACCATTTGATCAAAATAGATTAGGGATAACCTAACAAACATTTTAAATTTTTGTGTAGGAACATCAAAAAAGATTAAATTAGACTGGGATACTCATCTAAAGATAGCCTATGGTGCTACAAAAGGATTAACATATCTTCATCGTGATTGTAACGAATGCATTGTTCACAGGGATGTAAAGATATCTAACATTCTTTTAGATGAAAACTTCAAAGCACATTATTCAAAATTTGGCACTGCCAAGTGCATTTCTTCGGCCAAAACTCACACTTCCACCTATGTTATGGGTACTATTTATTATATTGACCCTGAATATGCAAGAACCTCAAGGCTTAATGAGAAATCTAATGTTTATAGCTATGGTATTGTTATTCTGGAGTTGTTGATAGGTAGGAAAGTTGTGGAAAACGACTCAAATTTACTTCAATTGGTAGGATTCGTGATTGGTGATAAAGAAACCAGCAAGATATGAAGATGAAGAGGTAAATGATTAAATTTTTTAAGGGGTAGTTCAATGGTAAGAGAAACAATGAAGTAACAATTAACATGGTCATAAGATGATAGTAATCAGAATGAGGGAAACCTACAGATGATTGAAGCTTTATCACAATCATTGAATGAAAGTTCCTTTGCAAAGATGTATAATGTACTTATGAATTACAAGGGTAAGAGACTGTAGGTTATGATATAAAAGAATAGTCATGTTCCTATTCTTTTGTAAGCTATTGAACAACATAAAGACAAGATTTTGGAGTAGATTTTAGCTAGTTTTTTTCTCTCTCAACAATATATTGCAATCTTTCAAGTTCTTTCATGTTGGGACAACAAATTGTAACTCCATTTTCAAGCTTACACAATTGTATGTAACATATTTTTGATTAATAAAACAAGTTATTTTTACCTTCTCATTGTTGTTTTATTGTGCAAATCTTTTAGATAGTTGATAAGTAATATTTTTGATTAATAAAATAAACTACCAAATGACGACAATTAAAAATGCATTAAATATACTACTAAATCAATGACTAAATATATGAGTAAATGACTAAATTAATGATTAAATATATGACTAAATTAATGACAATATATGACTAAATTAATGACTAAATATGATTAAAGTAATGACTAAATATATGACTAAATTAATGACCAAATATATGACTAAATAAATTACTACCATGACTAAATAAATGACCAGTTAACAACAATCAATGACTAAATTAATGACTAAATCAATGACCAAATCAATGACTAGATAAATGACTAAAATAGTTTAGTCATAAATTTGGTCACATTATAAATGACCGGAAATAAACTACTAATGGTCACGTGACCAAAATTAGTCATTTATATGCAATTTTTAGTAGTTTATTTAGTCATATATTGTTGTTTTTGTACTAGTGAAATGAGCATTTTATTTTTTAAATGATATACTTATAGTGGAGAGTTATGATATTTTATTTGAAACAAAAAAATACTTATTTCACTTCTTCATGAATGTATTTATGTTTTTTTCATATGACATTTAGAGGTTCTCATGTGTTCAAGTATGGGTCCATTTTTTATTAACATTTGGTTTTATCTTTATTTACATTTGGACTATTTATTTACAATATATAGTTTAAATATGTGGTAAGACTAGGTATTATCATCACAATTGAGTGCACAACTATTGGACCCCACACGACTACTACGCCCTCTCCCATAATAATTTTTTTTATTTTGCAGAGGGACAAGTTCACATGGCTGTAGATCAATCATCGTGTGATCTCAGTCGTTCCTCGCCATCCTGTGATGACCCCACCACACTATCTTTGTTGATTGTGATATCACAGGCGAGTGCCATGTGCCTCATCTAGTGAAGCCGAAGGAATGATAAATAATTTGTTGCATCTTTAATACATTATGTCATGGGTTACTAAAGCAGTTATAAGATGCATGTGTTTTAAATCAACATAGATGTTATAATCTCGATAGAAAGGTGCTCGATGGTTAATAACAAGGCTGGCGACTTTGTTGAACGAACAATATTGTCGATGGTTGAGATCCACTGTTTCCCACCATCACGTGATCAAAAGTTGTGAGGTATTTATTGATTGCAATATCATGGGTGGGCGCCACATGGATCTCCTTGGAAATGAGTAGTATGGTGGGCCCCTTATTTCCATGATGGAGACTATGTCAATTAGCTTTGAAGGAAGTCATTTGATGATTTGACCAAGGTGAAGGATCGATGACTAATATTTGAATCTACATCAAATGCTATTAGAGTCATTTGTGCAATGCGTGAGTAAGCTTTAATGGTAGACATGACATCTACTACCATGGTTTGATCAAAATAAAGCAAATATTCTTCTACTTTTGGTATCACAAAGCATTCAAAACATCTTAAATGGGGATTGTAGGTGGATATGTTATGTATAAGGATTTGATAAGTGGTATTGGGTTAGAATACATGTTGATGTAATTGTAAAGCAATTGTCTCAAGGATCTTATATGTTATGTGTTAAATTTGTCATAAACCCTTAGATGTTTATGAATTTTCCTCCCTCAATGGATATATGGCACTGATGTAAGTTGTAGTAATTTGTATGGTTCAGTATTTTGTTTGTCTTTACCTAGCACTTGCTAATAATTGAAAATCAATGACTATTTTACACTGTGGAATGTGTTGTAGTTATCTCATCCTCAAAATAGTTGATATTATTGATGAACGACCAATTCTATTCAGTATTATGCTATTATGTTGAGCTATTAAATGAGATTATTTGTTGTTGTTAATGTTTTTTACGATAATGGTGCAGAGGTTGTAAACGCATTAAGGAATCACCTCCTAGGTCTTCAGAGCCCAAAGTGTAGGACGTCTTTAAAATCCTCATCATTTGGTCCAAGTCCTTCGAGCTTCCCTTGATTGGAATTGGAAATTCCATAGGTAAATTAGAAGACCAACCTGGTTATAGTAAAAGCAACCAATAAGTAGAGGGGAGAGAGATAGAGGGATTCAGTGAGAGAGAGAGAGGGAGGGAGTGGGAGAGAGATAGAGGGTAGAGGGGAGATAGATAAGAGTGAGTGAGGGAGAGGGGGTAGGAGGGTGAGACTTGAGAAAGAGAGAGGGAGGGAGGGAGTGGGAGAGAGATAGAGGGTAGAGGGCTAAGGGTTTAGGAGTTTAAGGGTTAATGGTTTAGGGTCAGGTTGGACAGATGAGAGAGATAGAGGGAGGAGAGAGAGAGACCCGAGAAAGGGAGAGGGGGTAGGAGGGAGAGTCTTGAGAGAGAGGAGGGAGGGAGGAGAGATAAAGGCAGAGGGTACATAGGGTAGAGGGTTTAAGGGGGAGAAGGGGTTGGGTTAAGGGTTAAGGGTTTAGGTTAAAGGTAGAGGGAGAGAGATAGAGGAGGAGTGAGAGAGAGACCTGAGAGAGGTAGAGGGGGTAGGAGGGAGAGTCTTGAGAGAGGAGAGGGAGGGAGTGGGAGAGAGATAGAGGGTAGTGGATTTAAGGATTTAAGGGTTAAGGGTAGAGGCCTAAGGGTAGAGTGGAGAGACTTAGGAGTGAGAGAGTGATAGAGAGTTAGGAGGGAGAGGGGAGGAGGGAAGGAAGGGGAGAGAGAGATACCTAAGAGATTGAGTGGTGCTAGGACAAAGAGACTTTAGAGAGAGAGAGGGAGGGAGTGGGAGATAGATAGAGGGAGAAAGGTTTAGGGTAGAGGGTAGAGGGTTTAAGTGTTTAGGGTTTAAGGCTTAAGGTTTTAGGGTTTAGAGTTTAAGGGTATAGGGGAGACACATAGAGGGAGTGAGTGAGAGATAGAGAGAGACCTAAGAGAGGGAGAGGGGGTAGGTGGGAGAGACATGAGAGAGAGAGAGGGTAGAGGGTAGAGGGTTTAAGGATTTTGGGTTTAAGGGTTAAGGTTTAGGGTTATGGGTAGAGGGGAGAGAGATAGAGGGATAATGAGGGAGAGGGAGGGAGTAGGAGAGATAGAGGCAGAGGGTAGAAGTTAGATAGTTAATGGTAGAGGGACAAAGATAGGAGGAGTGAGAGAGAGAGAAATGAGAAGGAGAGGTGATAGGAGGGTGAGACTTGATAGAGAGGGAGGGAGGGAGGGAGTACTGGGAGAGAGATAAAGGGTATATGGTTTAAGGGTTTAGAGTTTAAGCGTTAAAAGTTTAATGTTTAGGGTTAAGGGTAGAGGGGAGAGAGATAGAGTGAGTGAGAGAGAGAGAGAGACTTGGGAGAGGGAGAGGGGGTAGGAGGGAGAGTCTTGAGAGAGAGATGGTAGAGGGTTTAAGGATTAAGAGTTTAGGGTTTATGGTTATGGGTAGAGGGGAGAGAGATAGAGGGATTCAGTGAGAGAGGGAGGGAGTGGGAGAGAGATAGAGGGTTAAGGGTTAAGGGTAATGTTGGTTGATTTTACTATAACCACATCGGTCTTCTAATCTACCTATTGAATTTCCAATTCCAATCAAGTGAAGCTCGAAGGACCTAGACCAACTGACGAAGACATTAAAATATTCCTACACTTTGGGCTTTGCAAGACCCGGGAGGGTGATCCCTTAATGTGTTTACAACTATTGACGTGTCTGATGGCACAACAACATGTAAATAGAATACTACTATTTTGTTTCTCCTGAAAGAGAAAGAAAACACATGGATATCTTAGCTCCCAAGGTCCTTGTAGTTGGTTCTCAACTGCACTGATGTTGCTCAATGGTCAATGTAATAGTAATGTTCAAGGGGCCTACTGGTGTAGAGCTTCTAGATTGTTCTAAGATCAAACATAAACATAAACCTATTCTAACTGGGGTTTTTAAAGAAATGGAAAAAGATAGGTCAAAGCTTGGAACTAAAAAGAATAATAATTCATCCAATTTAACTAGACTTATTACCTTTCAAGGAATTCATAGCTAAAATTGTAGAACAAAATTAACTTGTGAATAACACATAGTTTCATTCATTCACAGTGTTGATTTCAATAGTAGATTGCAAGTCACCATTTAAACAAAACACAAAATCAAACTTCATTCCTTGAAAACTTTTCAAATCAAATGATTAACTCAGGATAAACACCATTCTGGAACACAACATGAAGTAGATTTTAATTTGGTTGCTTCTAATATTAGTGAAACATATAAGAAACATTTACAAATTTGGCACAATAACCAGTGTATAGAAAATCCATGACTCCAAATTGTTTCCATCTATACTAAGGAAATTGGAAAGATACATTACTAGCTTTTGTTGAATCTAACTCCTAACTAAGAAGATAGAAGAAGCTCCCATTAGAAAGAATCAGGATGTAGCTATGTCTCCTCTATCCTTCAAAAAATTCCTACTCTTGAAAATCTCTCTAGACCTGTCTACTCTATTTCTTCTTCCTCTTTTTATTCTCTATATCCCTGTATATGTTACAAAAAGGCCAAAAATACCATATATACTAGATCTGCCCAAAATAATGCATTGGCCCCTGCCTTATGGTTTACAAAATATCTCCCTCCAGAAAGGTCAACCCTCAAATCTTTTGAATAGAGTTAATGTTGTGTTGAATGGAATCCCCGCTGTCCATGTTGGTGAAAGATAATTCAGGGGATGATCTATAGATCTTTTGTAACTACAACATTTACTTCCGGCCTCCATGTCCATCCTCAATCTTCCTTGAAGAGTTGCCTTGAATGCTCTAAAGCATTGTCATTAATGCAGATCCATCTCTACCAGTGGACACCACAGTTGTCCCTAAGACTCGCAGCTTCCTCTTTCTTCCTGCCTTTCTCCTTGCTCCAGAACCTTCTGCAAGTTGACCTTTCTTGAGAGAGAACATCTGACTTCTTGTTCAGATTCAAACACCACTATTCCCAGGCTGATCCATTAGCTCATTCACAGAGTAAGTTCATGTCATTCACATTTTGTTGATTTCCTTCACAAGGGTAGTCAATCAGTCAAACTATCAATGGTCTCCCCTTTTAGCTTCTTCTGATTGGTGGAACAAACTCCATGTAAGACCCCCGGGCGGTCAAAAGTTATTAACACATAATCACATGTTGGTGAGACACCATCAGTGTCTCCTTGATGTGATTACATTCCACAACAGTTATCGGCATGACCCACGAAGGTTGGCAAGAGTTCATGTCAAGCTGCATAAGCTATATCGATACCATAAAAACCATCGACAGGACTGCATTCCCTTGGCAAGACCTCATATTGAGCCTCTCTTCCTTTGGTGAGCACACCCATCTCAGGGAGACTTCTTCATGTTCGGGAAGACCTCTCCCTGAACTCACGTCCTGTTGCCGAGACACCTCTAGGCCGTTGAGACCTTTCATTGAGTGCATTCCACTACACCAAAGGGGAAAAACACATTGGCAAGGCTACCGCTAGTCGGCAAGACCAACATCAGTCAGGGACACATCACAGCGAGTTCATTTCAGTCATCCTGAGCTAGGCCTGAGCCCCTTTCATTTTGGTAAGACTCCCCACAGTTGGTAGGACATCAAGGTGAGCCCCCTGCCCTGTTCTCCCCAAGCTCACTTTTGTTTCGATGAGAGCTTTCTTGGTTGGTGAGACCTTTCGCCGAGCTCAAATTTTCCACTGAGACTCCCTCGTGTGGGACCACTATTCCATGTCAGTGAGACCAACCCCCTTTGCCGAGACATTACACCAAAGGGAGAACCCTTTGGTGAAACCTCCATGCTTCGGCCAAACCTCCTGGTGAATACAAATATTTCTCCCTAATGTGGCCCTTTGAACAACTGTTGGGGAGAACTTATCCGTCAGCATGACATTACACCGAACGCCAATCTTTCACTCAGAGTCTCCCCGAAATCAACCTTTGAACTGCTATCGATAGGAGATTACGTTGAAGGCATAACCTTCGATGAGACATTCACTAGTCTAGATGACATCACAGCGAAGCAATTCCCTCTTGCCAAAATTTTATGTCAGTGAGACTTTTCCCATTCGGCCAGACCTCATGTCGAACTTAAATCTTTTGGAAAGACTCCCCATGTTGGTAGGACATTTTGGTGAAAGCACAACCCTATACCAAAGGAATCCTTTCGGTGAGACATCACTTAGTCACCGAGACTTCTCAGCGAGCCCAAACCGCTACACCGATGATGCTTCACCTCGCCAAGAGTCCACCCTATCGGTGAGACATCACCCCGAAGCCACCTTTGTCACCGAGACTCTACGTCTTTGGCCAGACATCATGCTAAAGGTATAACCCTTCATTGAAACCTAATGGGTCGGCAAGACCTTTTATCAAGCATAAATCTTTCATCGACGCTAACCTTGTGTGCAATCGGTCAGTAGGACTTTAGCATGTTGGGGAGACATATGAAAACTTACGGTGATTAAAATTGTCTGGCTGATCAGGGCATTTCAAAATGAATAGAACCACTGCTAGTCGAAAAGACATCTAGAAGGTCTGGTCGACTCTTGCCTTAGAGGAATTTTATGCCAAACTAGATTGGGGGATTCTTTCCAACTGAGCTCCC
Source organism: Sequoia sempervirens (assembly GCA_007258455.2). Lineage (NCBI taxonomy): Eukaryota > Viridiplantae > Streptophyta > Pinopsida > Cupressales > Cupressaceae > Sequoia > Sequoia sempervirens. Next base: position 427,498,814 of record VDFB02193867.1, read on the forward strand.
TGACAAATATCATCATGTGCATGATTTAATCCTATAAAAAAAATTCTTCATTAGTCCTTAGAAGCGTATAAGATACATTATTATAAACTACACTATTTCTTATGATTACTTCATTCAATTTTTTAGCAAGAATAAAACCAACCCAAGGTGAGACAACCAAACTCTAATAAAACAAAATATAGACCTAGGAGGAAAACAAAGAAAATTCCCAAGACCAAAGCCAATAAACAAAGGCAACAAAAAGAAAAAAATAGAAAGGGGACCCATTTTGTTCCAAAATAAAATGGGGTGGTTATGCAAGGCATAAAAACAAACTCTGCACCATTATCATAAACAACATTAATATACAATAGACAATCTCATTTAATAGCTCAACACAATAGGATAATACCAAATAGAATTGGTTGTTCATCAGTATTATCAACTATTTGGAGCATGAGATAACTACAACACATTTCATAGTATAAGATATTCATTGATTTGCAATTATTAGCAAGCTCCAAGTAAAGGAAAACAAATACTGAATTATACGAATAAACACAAGTCAGATCAGTGCCATATATCCATTGTTGGAGTCAAATTCATAAGTATCTAAGGGTTTATGACAAATTTAACACATAACATATAAGATCCTTGATAACATTGCATTACAATCTTATCAATATGCATTCTAACCCAATACTACTTATCAAATCCTTATACAGAGCATATCTACCTATAATCCCATTCAAGAATTTTAATTAATCCCTTGAAAGCTAAAATAAGGATCATACACACCACAATGGTGAGATGAATGAAACAACCCTAAGTCATCTTACTCAAAATTTAGATATGCATGTACAATGGAGATACATGAGTTTGAATTTATCATTTCAACTCAAATGCTAGTACTGTTATACAACACTAAATCCCCATGAATTCAAAACCTATTATAGAATGACTCAGAACATAAATTGAATTTCCCTTGAAACCATCAAACTTTACAATTTGATCTACAACTTCACCTAGACTTGACCCAAAATTATCTAACTTGCTAACCTGTAATTTTAGCCTTGAAATCCTTCTTATAGAAAATGAAGGAGCAAACAAGCATCAGGCTAGAAAGTACACATGTCACTAGCCAAATGGAGCACTTGGTGATATTCCAAAAATCATTACAACAACCATCACCCTAGAGAATATTTTTATTCATCATGCCTACTGAGAAAGGTTGATGCAACAACAAAAGAGCGTCAAGAATCTCGTGCCAAGACTGCCAACAAAAACAAAATTAGAATCCGTTGTAACTGTAATAGCTAACTTTCCAACCATTAGCAGCCCACTCTTTTACTCCTACTCAGTTAAATAGTTATTTACCCATTTCTGATATTCCTCATCAGTTGGCTAGTCAAAATTAATTACCTCATTCACCTTGACATTATAAGGTGTGTATTTAACTGCTACCTAATTTTCCTCGCTTTCAAAAGATTCCAAAAATGAGTTGGTACTAATGATTTTTTCCATACAACTCACTAACAAATCATAATCTAAGTCATCACAAATTAATTTAATTTGATCATTGATGACCTCATTTTCCTAATCCTGCCACTGTTGGAGTGACCTGATATTCCATTGCTCATCAATTATGTCAAGTAACAATGTGTTACCACAATCATCAAAATTCTTCACCAACTCTTTGATCTTCCTACTCAAGTCATCTGGTAAGGTTTGAATACCTTGCAATGATCACAACTAACACTTGAGTAGGCCTTAATGATTGGGGTGTATTATTTATATCAAACCTTGAGGCCTTATACATTATATCTAAATCACTAGCCCTAGGGATCCAATTTTCAATTAATGGTATAACTACCTCCCAATCCCTATCAATATTCTTTATTGCATCTAATAATAAAGAATATAAAGAATATATAGATCATAATCTATTATCAACTTTCTCATTCAAATGCCTTAATACAACAGTAACAATCTCCTTTTTCTTTAAAAGGGATCCCTCCTCACTTACCTTCAATGATGCCTATAATTCTTTAGTTTTGTGCATTAGCTGCTTCTTCATAGGATCAATAGAGCATTCTACCTCTTCAATAATTTTTTCTAAAGAAGGGGTGAGGGAAGGATTTTGACTAGGAGACCCTGGTGTGGAAACAATAGGAGAAGTAGGAGGCACTGACCCTAGTGTAGAAGGCAATGTACTAATCCTTGGAGCACTTGATGTTTCCCCAATCTATTTGTACCTTACCCTATCCACCTTAGTCTACAATTCAATATTCCTTTGTTGTATCTTACTATACTCCTCAATTAAAAGATTATATTTCTCCATTAGGCTTTTCTTTTTAGCCTCCTCTCTTTCAACAGTCTTTTGGCTCAATTTGGCCACATTTATAGTTAAATTAGTAGCCTTTGTGGTTGAGGTTTCTGAAGCCCTCTTTATTATTAACCCTCCTCTAAAATTTGGGTTAATATCAATAATATTTGGCTTTTTCCCTTGAGGGGCCAATGCCCAAATTGCCAAGGTCTCATATTTTCATTGAAGGCAGAATCTTGCAACACTTCCTTGACCTCTTCTTCAAAGTCTTGCAAGGGATTCTTGGAATTTAGAATAGCATTAAAAGATACAACATCTGCAATGTCCCATTCAGGTAAAATCAAGACACTATCCTGACTTACCAGTTTTCTTCCTTCTTTAGGAGTGATGTTCTTGAATTCATCCATTAATTCAGCTTTCACTTCATCACCATTCCCTTGGTTTGACCTATCAGGCCTCAATTCTCTTCTCTTCTTACACTTATCCTAGTATTCTTCAAATTTCATCCTCCATACCAATTGCAAGAAGACATGAGTTTTTGCAAATGCATCATCATCTAGAAACTCCTTACATGCTTCCATCCTTGCATCTTGCACATATTTACCTTTCATATCCAAGTCAGATAAAACCAACTCAGCTGGCCTAGGAGGGGAAGGCATACCAATCTACATATCCTAATCAGTAATAGCAATTTCATCTATCAAATCCTCTTGTGGTTGATCAGTTCTTGCCTCTTAGGGCTTGGATCTGATGGTGGTAATGAGGGACTATCCTCAGGTGATGATTCCAAATCAATGATTTTAATTTCCCTAGGCATTTTGAATTTTGGACCTAGCTGTGTAGGCAATTTCATTATTTGTTTTCCTTTTCTATTCACTTCCTCCTCATCACTGATGTCATCCTTTTTTCTCTTGTAAATGGGCCACCTTTCTGTAGGTTGGTATGTTGGCCTTGTCTCAATTGGCCTGACACCTTGTTCCTGTACACCCAGACTCAATTCTAAGTTTATCTTCTTGGTCATTAAGGTGCCCATAATTTCTTTGAAGTTCTCCATCAAAAAGTTAATTTTCTTATGGTGTGGACTAAAATCCAACAATGGATCATACTTTGGATCCATTTTGTGCAAAATATCCAATATCTTATCATAAGATATGAATTTCTCCTTGTTCAACTCCTACCTATTTATGTCAAATTCATTTCTAATCAAAACCTCAGGAAATTTGAACTCATGCACAAACTTTCCACCTTTTATTTTTTGTCTGAAAAGGGAAAATAAACCCTCAAGATCATGCTACCACTTTGGACCACACCTCAAATGTCAATCTTCAAAGAATTCTCCAAAATTCACCTAGCCTCCTTTTGAAAATACAAAATCTAATACCACTATATAATCTAGGAAAAATTTCCTTTACCCTTCCCAGTAAGGTTATCCTCATGGATACAACCAATATGCCACATAACCTCTACAAACGCCACTCTTGGTGGCATATTTTATGGCAATATATGAGGGGTCCCTTGAAAATTGTACACCCTCAAAATAGTGTTGACTAGGTATGGAATAATGTCACCCTACTTATGGTAGACTTTCAATTCTGGCCTGCTCCCCTTTGGTATGAGGAAATCATACAATTCCTCAAGAATCTTGGGTACATTCACCATCAGTCTGGCCCTCAATCTAGAAGCAAAAAAAATATTAAATTGCACATAACTGGTACTTTCCTTATGACAAGATAAATCTACAATTTGTAGACACTTAAAAATGACCTGGGCCTGCAAGCTTCATTTTTACCACTTTAGTCCTAACATAATTGTGACATTTAATTATGTCCTTGGTCCACATTCGACTATTAATTAAATAATTTATAATTTTTTAATTAATTCATGTCTTTGTATTCTTCATGATTATTAAATAAATAAATTTTTACTTATTTATTAAATACGTCATTAATTGTCTAAGTCTTCCCTTAATTAAATAAATTTCTTAATTTATTTAATTACCCTTTGTCATATATTTCTTCCTAATTATTAAATAAATAAGTTTTATTTATCTATTTATTTAATATGTCACTAACTGTCATAATTAAATGAATTGATTAATTTATTTAATTAATTAATTTTATCTACTAAATTAAATAATTATCTTTAATTATTTAATTGTCAAAATTAATATTCCTCTCATTTTAAATAAATGAAATTATTTAAAATGTCATCACTTTCTTAACTGCCAGTCCATTTTGGTAAATAATCTGAAAAAGATTATTTATTGTCTCACAAAATCATTATTTTGAATTAATTTAATTCAAAATGGTAACGAATCTTCCAGAAATCAAGTAATCGGGTAGATTCTTGATTTTCCAAATCTGATCTCCAGTCCACCTTTTATCTTTTTGATTTTTGGAATCTCACAAAGCAGGCTATTTTTATCTTCTTAATTTTGAAACTTTATTTTTGAAATTAATTATTTCATATTTTCTCCACCGCCGATTCGATTTTCTCAGATGACATCTTGATCACTCACTTAAGGATTTTACCCTAACCCTGATTAGGGATTATCAGATTTAATCTTGTCCGCTGATTTTAGGTCTCTGTCGAAAATCAATCTCGTTCGTTCATTCAAAATGGCATTTTCTATAAAATGCTATTTTGCTCTCATTTCTAGATTACACACATTGATTACAATATTCTGGTATATTAATATTTAGATTAATTTGGCATTTTAGAGTCATTTTGTCATAGACATAGGCATAGGAATTTTATGCAAATCCTTCAAAGCTTGGTGTAGGACATAGGCATTATATTTGAAGATTTCTCACATGACGAATTTGAGGGCAAAGCATCATCTAGCAAGTAAGAAGGTACTATGGAGGTAATCATGGAAGCTTCGCGAATTGGGTATAATCATTCTTGTTTAGCTTTCATTGTACTTCATATCTCTTTGGGTTTTATTATTATGTTTTCAATTTATTAAATCTAACCTAAATTTTACCCTTAGTTACATTGGTGAACTTGACATGAATCCTTTGATATAGCTTGTTATTTTGCAGGTTTTATTGACATTTTGTTACAAATCTACCAGTTTTTGGACAAAACCACAAGTTTTACAAATTTCTTCATATCTTCTACACAGTTGTGAATTTTTCCACAAGATTTACAAAAAGTCTTTTGCATCATCTCAAAAGGCTACAATAAACAAATCGAGGGTTTGTGATTACTTTTGTAGGAGTTATTGTAATTTTATTTTTTTTCATAAAATTGATTTTTTGGAAGAAAATCGGTGAATTTTTTAGAAATTTTTATATTTTTGGAAAGCTCTTGAAATTCTAATGGGGTTCTATGTTTTACAGATTTAGTTTGGAGGTCAAATACAATGTGCAAAAATCTGATCTCCATTTTCTGTATAGTTTTCACAAATCCACATTTTTGAGAGTAAAATAGGGAATTTTTTTTACTTCTTTACATTTTTGGAAAGCTATTAGAAAATTAGTAGGGATCACTTCTTTGATTTTTCATTTTTTAGATCAATAAAATTGTCAAATAATGAAATCTAATTCGGCTGTCAAAAACATGTATCTAAAATTGCAATTTTTTGATGAGCTTATTTTTTCTTATGGTTCCATTATAATATCATTTTTTCATCTTGTAGGTGATCATAAGGAGCTATAGTAGCAGAAATATCAGTTATAGATAGAAGATTGGAAAATGAAAACTTCCAGGTGCACTCGTTTAATCTTTCACCTCTTAATCATTGTTTGTCACACATTTGGATTTGGGCTCTTAAAACGAATCTTGTTTTCAATCACATATCAAAAATTGAGGCTAAAATTAACCATTGTCTTCAATCACACATCTTGATTTGGGGTTAAAAAGGACAAGTGTTTGAATTTTTTTACACACATTTCAATTTTCTAAAATGAAATTAATCACCATGAGTGTGAATCAAGTGTGTGTGTGATCACAAACACCTCACTTGGTTTGCTTTTGTCAAACCCTTCCTAGGAGGCCTGCTAGGGGATTTCATCATCCATGGGGATGACCTCAATTGAAGTGTGAATCGAAAGACACGCTTGTTTGGGAGTTAAAATCTTATCACTCTTGGCTAAGCCCCAAAGAACTTTATACCTTTGGGAAGTGAAGGTGAAGGGTGGGTTACCCCTTTCTGCCAGCTGTGTGGCAAGATTTTTCTTTCAAATCATCCTTAGTCAACCTTGTGTAGACTAGCTTGAGACCTAATTGGCCATACCCCACTTGACTAGTCATAGGGCTTGTTGTTGTGTATTCAAGTGTTTACTTAATCATAACATTTAATCTTCAAAGACAAATTTATCATTGTGTTTGGTGTGTGTGTTCATGCATTTACATGTGAAATATTGTGTTTGATAGTGCCCAAGTCAACTTCCAATAAACACTCACCACATCATCCAAATAATTCAATCTTGTCATTCCACATCATATCCTAATCACTGTCATTTCTTTAATCTAATCAACATCATTTTACACCATGAAAACATTAGAAGATGTAGCACAAGAGCTTGTTCACATGCTTCACGTGGCTAAAACAAGTCAAGCACCTTTACCCCAACAACTCATTCAAAGAGTCCATGACATAATACAAAAACTTCAAGCAAATAAGTCACTTCAAATGCAACAACTCATAGCTCAAATCCAATACCTCAAGGCCACTTGTCAAATCCAACAAGCACATCACCAAGTCCAATCACCACATCAACAAATTTCACCTATCAATCCTGTCAATGTCTACATGCCCTATCAACCATCTATCAACTCATTTCAAGTCCCCACATCATACCATATCAATCCAGTCCAAGTCTCCATGTCCTATTTTAGTCAACCTTACACTAATCTAGTCCAAGACTCCATGGCATATCCGGTTGAGGTCCCCATGTCACATCCTATTCTATCACATCCTAATCTAGTCCAAAACTCCATGTCATATCCGGTCCAAGTCTCCATGTCATACCCTTGTCCTTCACATACTTGTACAATGCAAGTACCCATGTCATATCCTATTCCTTCACATACTAGTCCACTCCAAGTCCCCATATCCTATCCTAGTTTGTCATTCGTTAATCCTTTTCAAGTCATCCCCTCACAAGCCACATCTAGTCATGAAAACTCTATCATAGTCCAAAGTCAAATCCCATTTAATAAACTTGAGGATACATGTCAAAATGAAAGTCCAAAGCATGATCTTATAATGTCACCCTCATGTCAAGAACAAGGTAGTCCATCCCATGACCATATCTTTCAGTCCATCCAAGAAGTCCTTCAAGACAATCATGACATCCAAAATACACCTACCATTGACCAAGAAGTACAAATCCACAACAACCCCATCTTTGACCAAGACCCTACCATTGACCAACAAGTCCAAATCCATGACAACCCAATCTTTAACCAAGACCCTACTATTGACCAACAAGTCCAAAATGATCCACTCCTTGACCTTTATGCCATTTATGATCAAACACTTGCCAACCCTATAAAGGCCCCGACTATTGACACTTCCCACGATGAGACACTTGCCTCCATGGGACAGATAGATGATATTCCTCTAGAACAAGAATCTCCCACTAGGGACATGCTTGCATATGATCAAATTAAAGCTAAAATCATTGGACTCTATGACACTAAACATAATGATGGCTTCGACATTGCCTTGGAAGCACCAACAAAATCATCTGAACTTGACATGTCACACGATCAGACTAAAGATATCAGTCAAGAATATGTCCAACATGAAAATGAAAATAAGACACTTTATCAACTAGGGTCATCTATCTTTGTCAGAGCAGGCTTTCTTGCAGATGAAAATATTACAAGTGACAATGTCCATAGACATCATGATGGGTTAGCATCTTGCTTTCAAAACAATAAATACCCCATTGCAAATAGAATCTTTCAAAGCATGCAATATCAAGGCAAAGGACTAGGCATACACAAGCAAGGCATTCTAGAACCAATACAACTTTAGGAAAATTACAAATATCAAGGTCTTGGGTATTCTTCAGTCAGCAAATCAAATGATGTTAGTGGTACTTCCTCGATATTGGGGGCAACCTTGTCAGATACAAATGTCAAAATGGAGTCCATAAGAAATCCTTGTCATAAAATTGCTGCTAACACCCCCTCCACCCACACCATGAACTTCCATTCCATCATAAATAAACCTTCCCTTTGGAACCAACAAAAACAAAAGTCTTACAAGTCAAAAGATCAAAATCAAATGTCAAAGGCCATTGAATTAAACAAAAGGACAAGTGGACAAATGAAATTAAAATGGACCCCAAAGAAAGATGGATCAAACAAAGACACCAAGTCAAATACAAAAGTCAATCACAATGTGGAGCCACAAGACAAGAGGACTCCCACATATAACACATGTCCACCTCCTTCAAAATGGTCATCAATAAAGGAATATAAAAGTGTTGGTTCCAAACACCATCCCTCCAAAATTCATCATCCATCGTCCCAAGTTTGGAAAATAAAAAGTCATTCATCCAAATGTCCAAACAATCTTTCCACGTCTACCATCATTCGTCATAACCCTACATCTCGTCTAAAATCCAATGATCCCATGTCACAAATCCATCACATCTTGGCAGCAACTCTTTACTGCAAGGACTCTCATGGAACTCTATTGCGATGTGCGTATTCTGATAAGGTCAACTCTAGTATCAGAAAGGACCACAATGACATCGATCAGTTGTATACAAGTGCTACAATCCTAACAAGACAACTACTTCAGATAGGACATTATTGGCATATCATGGCACTAGTATCTACATCAGAACCATCAATGGATTTAGAACAATCAATGGTTATCTAAAGCATTCAGGCTATCCACAAAATCAGAAATATAAAAGAATTTTAAAAAAAATTGAAAAATTAAAAAATCATCACCCTGATGAAAACTTGGCAAACAGGCGTCTTGGTGACACTAAAAAAATAAAAAAGTCAAGAAAATAGTAAAGAGAAAAATTTCATCCAATGGTGAAAGCCTGGAAAATAGGTGCCGTAGATAAGTACCATGATGAAAACCTAAAAAATAGGCGTCATGCGTAAAATAAATCATCTGTGGAATTTTATACTTGGGGGCAAGTCATCTCATTTTCCCATGCCTTCCTCATGACATTGACATCCATCTAAGCCCTATCATTTGGGTCCATTTTCCCACTTACCTTGGTCTTGACATAAAACTAGCACACATAAATCATGCTTTGGGAAAACTCTTGACATGTCTATCCTTCAGTCATACATTATTCACGAAACATCATGTAATTGACCATCATTGTCTTATTGTCTTTATACGACATAGTCCTTGAAAATCATATGACAATTCCCTTAGTCTCATGTCCCCTATCTTTTACCAAGGCCACCCCCTATCCTTTCATGCATGTAACCTATCTTGGCTTTCCCTTGTCAAACGGTCTAAGGATAATCATTATCCCATCTAGTCCTAACCAAGTCATTCCAAATGCAAAAATTCTAATCCATATAGGCACATTATCTAATATTTTACTTGACTGTGTTCTTGGCCAAGCTGTAGACCTCCATACTTTCATCATATTATCATCATCGTTCTCACATTGTTTCGGGATGCATCCTTCCCACGTCAAACAAAATTGTCATCACTTGTCAATTGGTATTCAGCTTGACTAGGGGCACAATCATGTTTGTCCTTGGATTCTCATGTGTAGGCATCAGTCACATGCATTTGTCGTGATCCTCTTAAACCATTCAAAAAGACCAAAAACATGGAAAAAATCCCTACAAAAAGACAAAAATGTCACAAAATGTCCTAAAAAAAAGACAAAAACATCATAAAATGTTCTGAAGAAAAACCTAAAAATCATAAAATGACTTGAAGAAAGATCTAAAAATTATAAAATGTCCTGAAGAAAAACACAAAAACATCCAAATCAATGTCAAAATCCTAAAAATGAAGTCAAAGTCAGTCATGTTAGTCAGTCCATATCATTGTCGAACTACGTTGTCTCTGTGCATTTGCTGCATAGGCAAGGCCATCAGTCGATGAGTCCCCGAGACATTAGGTCAGTCCTTTTAGGTTGGTCCAAATAAAATCATGACATTTGTCACAATCATCACATCAGTCAAATAAGTCAGAGATAGTCAAACTTAGATACAAGACAGTCATTTGAAACGTCAATGTCAAAATTGGTCAAAATCAGATAGCACAATCCAATCAATCATATAGTCAACATCAATCAACTTGCCAAAACATATTAGTCAAAACAATGCTAGTCTCATCACTCTTTGGTCCTCTTCAAGATGTGTCCTTCTTGGAGTTAGACCTTGTCAAAATGTCATTTTCCTTTTTAGGATGTGTCCTTCCTGACAATAGGCCTTGTCAACATCGTCAAATTGGCAAAACTCTTAAACTGTTAAACTGTCAAACCGACAAGAAATCAATCTTTGGAAAACAAACATTGGCAAACAAAATTAAATGGCTATTAATTTTTCTAGTCTATCTTGTCTTATATTTTGACTATTTTGTCTATTTTTGTCTTATCTTTTCACTTTCTTTTTGTGGTCATGTTACTAGCTACCTCGAAGATGTCCCATGAAGGATTTAGAGGTGCGATGACATCTCCTAGCCTATTTTATTTTCTTTGACTGCTGTCTGTGGATTGTCTTGACAAAAAGACTAGGGAAACTTCACCCTTAGTATGAGTCAGGACATTCCTTGTCTGTGACTGTCTATTTTTCAAGTGGATGACCTTGCACACCTTGGTCTATGTCATATCATGGTGTTTGTTGTCCATTTGTGTCATTTTTACTGCCCAATGATGATTAAGAGCAATAAATATTAGTCCTATGGCAATGTTTTGAAGGATTTGGTCTAGGAACTAACATGCATATCTTTTTGTCTTGTCATCTTCTCTCTCCCATCTCATATAGGAATTGCATCCATATCATCATCCATATCTTTTGCACTAACATTTCTTTGTCTCTTCATATTCTAGTCTTCTCACCAATTTCAAGAACACACCCATGTTCTTGGAACCTATCTGTCCTCTGGAGGGGGCATACCGTAACCCTCCTCATCATTCTTCCTCATCTTATTTTGCACTGGGGCATATTTTTGACTTATTTTCATTGTCACAATGTGACAAATAACATTATGACAAAGAGGGGAAAAATATAGACACTTAAAAATGACCTAGGCCTGCAAGCTTCATTTTTCCACTTTCGTCCTAACATAATTGTGACATTTAATTATGTCCTTGGTCCACATTCGATTATTAATTAAATAACTTATAATTGTTTAATTAATTCATGTCTTTGTATTCTTCATGATTATTAAATAAATAAATTTTTACTTATTTATTAAATACGTCATTAATTGTCTAAGTCTTCCCTTAATTAAATAAATTTCTTAATTTATTTAATTACCCTTTGTCATATATTTCTTCCTGATTATTAAATAAATAAGTTTTATTTATTTATTTATTTAATATGTCACTAACTGTCATAATTAAATGAATTGATTAATTTATTTAATTAACTAATCTTATCTGCTAAATTAAATAATTATCTTTAATTATTTAATTGTCAAAATTAATATTCCTCTCATTTTAAATAAATGAAATTAATTAAAATGTCATCACTTTCTTAATTGTTAGTCCATTTTGGTAAATAATTTGAAAAAGATTATTTATTGTCTCACAAAATCATTATTTTGAATTAATTTAATTCAAAATGGTAACTAATCTTCCAAAAATCAAGTATTCAAGCAGATTCTTGATTTTCCAAATTTAATCTCCAGTCCACCTTTTATCTTTTTGATTTTTGGAATCTCACAAAGTAGGGTATCTTTATCTTCTTAATTTTGAAAATCTTTATTTTTGAAATTAATTATTTCATCTTTTCTCCACTGCCGATTTGATTTTCTCAGATGACATCTTGATCACTCACTTAAGGATTTTACCCTAACCCTGATTAGGGATTATCAGATTTAATCTTGTCCATTGATTTTAGGTCTCTGTCGAAAGTCAATCTCGTCCATCCATTCAAAATGGAATTTTATATAAAATGCTATTTTGCTCTCATTTCTAGATTACGCACATAGATTACAATATTCTGGAATATTAATATTTAGATTAATTTGGCATTTTAGAGTCATTTTGTCATAGACATAGGCATAGGAATTTTATGCAAATCCTTCAAAGCTTGGTGTAGGACATAGGCATTATATTTGTAGATTGCTCGCATGATGAATTTGAGGGAAAAACATCATCTAGCAAGTAAGAAGGTACTATGGAGGTAATCATGGAAGTTTCAGGAAACTGGTATAACTATTTTGTTATTTAATTTCCTTTGTACTCGATAGGTCTTTGGGTTTCTATTATCTTCCTTGATTTACTGCGTATAACACTTAATCCTAAACCTTAAAATAAATCCTCAGTTACACAATCCATATCTGTATTGGCAATCTTTCTCCATCAACTAATTTCCTTAATTCCATCTTCTTAGAGAAAAATACATCATTCTTGAACAAGAACATATACATTAACAAAGAATACCAAAAGAATTGAGTTCCTATATCATTTTTTTGCAACTTCGATAACCCTTCATGTATCCTTTCAACCAAGAAAGAAGCAAAATCATAAGTTACAGAGAAGTTAGGGTGTTGTATTTGTACCCCCATGAACATGTAAGCAATGGGAATCACAGTACTAGGATTGAAACCTATAATTTGGAATAATGAATAAAAAGTGGCCAAGAAATGATTTTCAAAATAGTTTAATCTGAAAGGTTCTTGGTCACTAGGGCTAATATGAAATCTTCAACCTCTTGCACTAGCCAAATGAGGTGGGGGAAACTTGGCTCTAAAAAGTGACTTCAACTTCCCATTTTCCTTCTTCATCTCCTCAAGATTGATCATAACCAAGTACACACTAGGCTCACTCAAATAAAAAACCTATTGGAATTCTTCTTTGTTAATGCATAACATAACCCTTCCATCATTATCTTTGATTACTCATGTGATAGGGTCATATCGTGTAGCAACTACCCTAAGCAAGTCTACATTAAGGAACACATTTGGCACCACTAGCTTCCCCAAATCATAAAACCAGCCATTCAAAAAGGGGTGAGGAAAATTCCTCTGTCCATACCACATTCTGAAAATCTCCAAACCTATGAGAGGAACCTTAACATTGGCTATATTGGAACAATTATATACTAACCCTTCCCCTAGAATTTTTCCTCGCATCAAAACCAATCCCTTCTTCCTATCATTTGTTGACAAGGGAAATTGATCTAGGAAGTCATCATATAGGTTCCTAGTTAAATAATCAATTTGGCCAGAATGTTTCTTTTGTAGTGCCATCTTAGATAAACTAGGGCCTCTACAATTTCAAACTTTAAACAACTAGGACTAACCAGAAATATGAAATTATAGGATAAAACCCTATAATTTCTCACAATTCAGTTAACCTATAGCCCTAAAACATGTACCAACAAGCCTTACGATAGGCACACAACAAATTTTCCCAAATTCAGGTTCAAAATAACTAGGAGATGCATAAATTAACTCATGGATTTGTGTTTCCAGAAACTCCAACTTCTTGTTGTAGCAATTTTTAACTTCATCTTCGGCTTCGATACTGCTTCACAAAGATACTTTAATGCTTTATGATACAATAAAAGTAGGAGAATTTTTTTTATTTTGATCAAATTATGCCATTAAGTGTCTCATCCACCATTAAAACTTTCTCATGCACTGCATGAATGGCTACAATCATATTTGATGCAGATTTAAATATTAGTCATCGATCCTTCACTTTGATCATATCATCAAATGACTACCTTCAAAATAAATCACACAATTGTCCACATGGCCATAAGGGCCCACCATACCATACGATGCCAAGGAAATCCACGCAGGGTTCACCCGTGACATCGCAATCGGTAAAGACCTTGCAACTTCTGATCACACAATAGTGGCAAACCATAGATCTTGATCATCAATAATCTTGTTCTTTCAATATCATCACCAGCTTTGCCATTAACCGTCGAGCATCTTCCCTACTAAGATCATAACATATCCGCTAATTTGAAACATGTGTATCTCACGAAAAATTTAGTAACCTGCTACATAATGTATTAAAGCCAAATTAATTTACCAAAGTATTTTATTGTTCCTTCAGCTTCACCAGATGAGACACGTGGTGATTTGTGTGATATCACAATCAACCAAAGTGGTGTTTTAAAAGAATGAGGGGACATCACTAGGCAGACGATAAACAATGACATAAGTTGTTTTAAAATGATGAAGCACAGGGCCATCCAAGACTTAGGGAAAAATAAAATCAAGTGAAAGAATTAAAACAATAAGACCAAAAGGATGCAACATAGATGAAATGGTGGGGCGTAAGTTGTTTTTAAAACCCCTCCAAAAGTAATAGAAAATTAGATCCCACCCAAAGTGTAAGATAAAGAATAGGGTTTAACATGAAGAAAAAGACAAAACCCTAACCTTAGGATTTTCCGAACACCATAAAAGACCAGTAACATAAGATAGGATATGAAATGAACACAAGGAGAAAAAATTGAAGCTTCATTAGGCTATGTTGGAACAATTATACACTAATCCCTCCCCTAGGGTTTTTCCTTGCATCAAAACCAATCCCTTTTTCCTATCATTTGTTGAAAATGGTAATTGATCCAGGAAGTCATCATATAGGTTCCTACTTAAATAATCAATTTGGCCAGAGTGTTGCTTTATCGGTGCCATCTTGAGTAAACTAGGGCTTCCTTGCTATCTCAAACCTTAGAAAAACTAGACCTAAACAAAATATGAAATTACAGAATAGAACTTTGCAATTTACCACAATTCTCCCTCTCTCAGGTCTCTCTCTCTCTCTCACTCCCTCCATGTCTCTCCCCTCTACCCTTAAACCCTAAACCCTTAAACCCTCTACCCTCTACCCTTAACCTTGTCTCCGTCTATCTCTCTCCCACTCCCTCCCTCTCTCTTTGTCAAGTCTCTCCCTCCTAGCACCACTCCCTCTCTCAAGTCTCTCTCTCTCTCACACTAACTCAGTCATTCTATCTCAAGTCTCTCCCTCCTACCCCCTCTCCCTCTCTTAGGTCTCTCTCTCACTCACTCACTCCCTCTATCTCTCTTCCTAATGGAACTTCAAATTTTGTTCCTTATTTTCCTTTCTTGTCATGCCTTATGTCTCTGGTTTTTCATGGTGTTTGGGAAAATCCTAAGGTTGGGGTTTTAGCTTTGTCTTCATGTAAAATCCTAGTGTTTGTCTTACACCTTGGGTGGGATCTATTTCACTGTTACTTTTGGAGGATCTCTAAAACATCTTATGCCCCATCGTTTTGCCTAAGGTTGGGTTCCTTTGGTCTTAATATTTTATTTCCTCTGCAGGATTTTATTTTTCCCTAAGTCTTGGTCAACCCTATGTTTCATCATTTTAAAACAGATTATGTCAATCATTTATCATCCGCCTAGTGATGTCCTCCTCGTTCTTTTAATAAATGTTTTATTTTGCATAGGGTAATTTGTGTGACCATTGATTGACTATTGTTTGATCTCATCCATTCCCTACCATCTCGTGATGACCCCACCACACTACTTTGGCTGATCGTGATATTGTGGGTGGGCACCTCGTGTCCCATCTAATGAAGCCGAAGGGGATGAGTTTGTGTGACTGTTGATCAATCATCGTTTGATCTCAATGGTTGCCCACCATTGCATGATCATAAATCACAAGGTCTTTATTGATCACGTTATCATGGGTGACCGCCACATGTCTTATTTGGTAAAGCCGAAGGAATAAGGGAAATACCTTGGTAAATTAATCTGGCTTTAATATGTTATGTAGTGGGTTACTAAAATGTTCTTTAGATGCACATGTTTCAAATGTACGCAGATGTTATAATCTCAGTGGGAAAGTTGGTAGATGGCTAATGATAAAGTAATTGACTCTTTTGAAGGAACATGATCACTGATGATCAGGATCTATGGTAGCCCGCTATCACGTGATCAAAAGTTGCAAGGTCTTTATTGATTGTGATATTGCAGGAGACTGCCACATGGATTTCCTTGGCTACGTATGGTATGGTGGGCCCCTTATTACCATGTTGGAAATTGTGTTATCTTGTTTTGGAGGCAGTCATTTGATGATTTGATCAAACTGATGGATTGATGACTAATATTTAAATCAGCATCAAATATGATTGGAGACATTCGTGTGGCGTGCAAGTAAGCTTTAATGGTGATGAGACACTTGTTGTCATGATTTGATCAAAATAAAAACAATTATCCTACTTTTATTGTATCACAAATCATTCAAGCATTTTGCGAAGTAGTATCAGAGCCAAAAGCGAAGTTATGAGTTTCTATAGCAAATAATTGGGATTTCTGCAAACACAAAAGCTGTGAGTTAATTTTTGTGTTGCCTAGTTATTCTGCACTTGAATTTGATAAAAGTTTTATTGTATGCTTGTTATTGGGCTTGTTGATAAATGTTTTAGGTTTGTGGGTTGATTAAATTGTGGGGAATTGTAGGGTTTTATTCTGTAATTTCATTTTTTAGTTAGTCCTAATTATTTGAAGTGTGAAATAGTAAGCCATAGTTTATCCAAGATGGCACCTACAAAGCAACACTCTGGCCAAATTGATTATTTGAGTAGGAACCTATATGATGATTTCTTGGATCAATTGCCATTGTCAACAAATGATAGGAAGATGGGGTTGATTTTGATGTGAGCAAAAATCCTAGGGGAGGGATTGGTATATAATTATTCAAATATAGTTGATACTAGGGTTCCTCTTACAGGTTTGGAGATGTTTACACTATGGTATGGATAGAGGAATTTTCCTCACCCCTTCTCAAACAGTTGGATGTATGATATGGGGAAGCTGGTTGTGCCAAATGTGTTCCTTGATATAGATTTTCTTAGGGTCGTGGCTACGAGATATGACCCTGTCACACGGGTAATCAGGGACAATGATGGAAGGGTTATGTTGAGAATTAACATAGAAGAGTTCCAATAGGTTTTTTATTTGATTGAGCTGAGTGTATACTTGGTTCCTATTAATCTTGAGGAAATGAAGTAGGACTATGGAAAATTAAAGTCTCTTTTCAAAGCTAAGTTGCTTCCACCTCATTTGGCTAGGGCAGGGGGTTCAATATTTCATATTAGCCCTAGTGACCAAGAACCATTCAAAGTAAATTACTTTGCAAATCATTTCTTGGACACTTCTTATTCATTGTGCTAGAATTTAGGTTTCAATCCTATCATGGTGATTCCCATTTCCTACATGTTCATGCGGGTGCAAATACAATACCCCAATTTCTCTGTGACATATGATTTTACCTCCTTGGCTGAAAAGATACACGAAGGGTTGTTGAAGTTGTAGTGGAATGATACATGAACTCAATTCTTTTGGTATTCTATGTTGGTGAATATGTTCTTGTGCAAGAATGTTGACTTCTTTTTTGAGAAGATGGAATTAAGGAAATTTGTTGATGGAGAAAGATTGCCTATACAGATATGGACTACATACTTATTGTGTAATAAAGAAGGTACCAATTATGTGTGATTTGATAATTTCTTTGCTTCTAGATTGAGAGCCAGACTGATGGTGAATGTACCCAGGATCCCTGAGGAATTGCATGATTTCCTTAGACCAAAGGGGAGGAGGCTAGGATTAAAAGTCTACCATAACTGGGGTGACATTATTCCATACCTAGTCAACACTGTTTTGAGGGTATATCATTTTCAAGGAACCCCCCATATATTGCCATATAATGTGCCACCAAGAGTTCGATTTGGAAAGGTTATGTGGCAAATAGGTTGTATCCATGAGGATAACCTCACTGAGAGGGGTAAGAGAATCTTTTTCCAGGTTTATACAGTGGTATTAGATTTTGTATTTTCAAAGGGAGGATGGGTACACTTTGGAAAATTCTTTGAAGATTACCACTTAAGGTGTGGTCCAAATAGGAAACATGATCCTGAGGGCTTCTTTTCCCTTTTCAGATAGAGAATAAAGGGTGGCAAGTTTGTGCATGAGTTCAACTTTCCTGAGGACTTGATTAGAAACAAATTTGATCTAAATAGGTAGGAGTTGAACAAGGAGAAATGGATAGCTTATGATAGGATATTAGATATTGTGCACAAAATGGATCCAAAGTATGATCCATTGTTGGAGTTCAGTCCATATCATAAGAAAATTGATTTTCTGATGGAGAACTTCAAAGAAATTATGGGCACTTTGAGGACCAAAAAGATAAACTTGGAATTGAGTCTGGGTGTGTAGGGACAAGGTGTCAGGCCAATGGAAACCAGGCCAACATACCAGACTATAGAAAGGTGGCCCATTTATAGGAGGAAAAAGGATGACAATAGTGATGAAGAAGTGGACAAAAAAGGTAAACAAATAATGAAATTTCCTACACAGCTAGGTCCAAAGCTCAAAACACTTGGGGGAATTACGATTATTGATTTGGAATCATCACCAGAAGATAGTCCTTCATCACCACCATTTGAACCAAGCCTAAGAGGCAAAGGACTGATCAACCACTAGAGGATGTGATGGATGAGATTGTTGTTACTGATCAAGATATGCAGATTGGCATGCCTTCCCCTCCTAGGCAAGCTGAATTGGGTTTATCTTATTTGGATATGAGAGGAAAATATGTACAAGATGCAAGAATGGAGGCATGTAAGGTGTTTCTTGATGATGATGCATTTATAAAAACTCATGTCTTCTTGCAATTTGTCTGGAGGATGAAATTTGAGGAATATCAAGATAAATGTAAAAAGATGAGAGAGTTGAGACCTGACAGGTCAGACCAAGAGAATGATGAGGAAGTGAAAGTTGAATTAATGGAAGAATTCAAGAACATTACTCCTGAGGAAGGAAGAAAACTGGTGACTCAGGCGGGTGTATTGATTCTTCCTGAATAGGACATTATAGATGATGTAGCATTTAATTCTATTCTAAAGTCCAAGCATCCCTTGCAAGACTCTGAAGAAGAGGTCAAGACAGTGTTGTGCAATTTTTGCACACACACCTCGCTTAAGGCAGGGACCCTCTTTAACTTTAGTTTTGGTATCTTGCCCCCTTAAATTTTTAGGTTTTATCCTATTTTTGCATGTACTTAAAAGTCTATTTTTATGGCCTAAGTGTTCCCCCTAGGTTATTCATTGAAAATCTTAAGTTCAAGATAAATTTTGGGTTTTTACCCTAATTCGAGATTTTCCTCACTAGGCAGATTTTCCTGGATCCTATTTGGATTTCGATTGTGCACTGTGGTTCAGGGATTTTTAGTGTCTATGGAATTCTGTGTGGACTAGATTTTCCCAGATTCTGTTTGGTCGTCAGGTCCCCAATTTTTTCTCACTATCCTGTCAATGGCATTAATGTCTTTGTACGAGCTATGAATGAGGTATTTAATGGATTTTTGAAGTCTTTTGTGTCATCGTGCTTATTGTTGCTATTGACTGAGCTAAGTATTTGTTCTTAAGGAATGCTTGATCAAATTTAGGGCCTTTGAAATTTTGAATTGTGAATTTAAAGTGACAATTTCTTGTGCATCCCTGCATCTATTCTTTGTGGATGCCAGTGAGCTTCGTGTTTCCTAATTTTGGGATCGGTTCCTGTGTTGCAATGGTATGTCTTTATTGTCCTGCTTTTGATTGAGAATTATGAATAGCATTTTTGATGTCATGAAAGCTTGTGGGATTCAAATTCCTACGTACTTGATCATTTCATGACTAGGGTTGTTCAACATTGTGTTATTTGTCATCTCTTAGGTGAGTTTTGAGTTCATTTATCTATCTTCATTTTGATGAATCTTTCCTGAGAGTAATTAGTGAACCCTAGTAATGACTTAGTGGTTGAAATAATTGAGTTCTGAGCTTTCTTGTGTGCTAATAGCGGATGAATAAGTTTTGAAACCTAAGGCAATGCCATTTCAAGTTGTTTCACCTTAAAATTGACCTAGAATGCAAAGAAATTCTATGAATGGCCCATGCCTGACTTACCTTGAGCTTATATCATTGAAATTCATGATTAACGAGATGCTGTGTGTGAAATTGTGATTTCATTTTGCAATATAGCTTGTGGCCTCAGTCTGGGATTTCTCATTCCTTTAGGATAATCCATCTCTAGCGGATTTTCTAGGAATTTCGTGAGGTGCAGTAAATCTATCGCTATCATATACACCATTACCAAGATAAAAATTCATCGGCAAGAGGTCATAGTGGGCTCCATTAGTCATATCGATGTTCTTTTCCATCGCTGGGACCCGCATCCTTTAGCAAGACCTTTCATTGAGCACATTCTACTCTCATTGAGCTCCCTTCATTTTAGTCAGAGAGACCTTGCTTGGTTGGTGAGACCTTTCGGCGAGCCCACAACTCTTGCCGAGACCTTCACTTTTGCTGAGACTTCATAATGAAGCCTTCCTTTCTTGGCGAGCTTGGTTCTTCTTTTGGGGAGATCACTTGTTGTTCGCCAGAGGTTATACCGATGAGACCCCATGTCAGCGAAACATTACGTAGTTGACATGACCTCTAGCCGAATTAAAACCCTATCACTGAAACATCCATTTTCTTTGATAAGGCTCCCCCTCATCAGCGAGACGTTACACCGAAACCCCCCTAAGTTCATATTTTATCGCTGTGACAATCTCATCTCTCACATCGAAAAGTATTTTGTATTCTGTTAGCAAGACAAAAAACATTTGCAGAGACTTTACCTCAACTACCTGTTAGTCATATCGATGTGTTTGTTACATCGCTAGTTGGTGAGACACAACGAATTCGCCAGGACTTATAATGAAAACCTTGTGTCTGGCCGAAATCCTCGGTAGTCAGTGAGGTAAGAAAATTTGTTGAGACCTTACCTTGACTACTTGTTAGTCATACCGATGTATTTGTTATATCGCTAGTCGATGAGACAAAGAACATTCACCGAGAATTTACCCCAACCACCCACTAGTCATATTGATATGTTTATTACATCGACGTTTGGCAAGACACTGCAAGTTTGCTGAGACCTCCTATCGAGAAATTTTAGTTTGGTTGAAGTATTCGTTTAATCTCGATAGTTGAAGAGACAAAGAGGATTCACCGTGACCTCACCTAGAAGAGAAAGTCTCTCATCGACATGTGTATCCCCCATTGTCGGTTGGTAGGGCATGCCCCACTCAGTGTGACCTCATTTCGAATGAAATTTGTTTGACCGAAGTGCATACTCCTGTGCCCATCGGTTTGGAGTTTTTCCTTACCCATGGATTTCCGTCGAGCCCGGATTTCTTTGAAGTTTGGTGTCTCTCAGATTTTTTTAAACTTGCAATCAGGCTCATTCTTTGCAGGAATCCATCCCTCATGGATTTTCCTGAACTCTGATGAAATGTAAAGAAACATGAGACAATTGGATTTGTTTATGGTTTATGATGCATTTAATGATTATTTCATGTCATATTTGGATTTCCCAAGTGGTTTATGGATTGACTATGATCAGGTTTGATGGTTAAGTAGGTGTTTCTTGGTTAATTTTTTGGAATCCGATCAATCTGGAATTTCTCAAAATTCCTCTTTGGCTCAAATTCGTCGAATGGTCTTGAAACCCAAAATTTATTGTGAGCATTTTATGTGATATTTAATGAAACCTTGACTATAGGAGATGCATTATAATGATGTATTGATGAATCAACCTTGCTTTCATGTGGTCTTTATTATGGTTTTCTTGATGAATATAGGTTGAATCTCGCAAGGTAGCAAAGGGAAATTCATTTCCATAAGCATAACAGATCAAAATGGACATTAAAAGCAAGATTCCTGAGAGTAAGATCACATCAATCTGGTCAAAGGTGACTGATACAAATGTCAAATCATGGGATTATGAGGAATTCAAAGAAAGAATGGTAGCTAGAGACCTCCCCTTGGTGGCTAGAAGGATGATGGAATCAAGCTTGTCCCAGGTAGCTGGCTTCCCTTCCATGGTGCAGTGTTATGAGTTGGTTCTTGAGTGTGCCAGACACTATGACTAGGGCACTCAAAACATTATCAGTCCTTAAGGGAGAGTGATAGCAAATATTAACCCTATCTCTATTGCTCAAACTTTTGATATGCCTGACAAATCTCATGTGGTTGCATTCAACATGTGGTATACCAAGGAGTTCTACGATGAGTAGACTATGAAGGCACAAAAATTTATCAATTCTTGGCTAGAGAAGCCCAAGTATCATTATTCCAAACTGCCCAAACAACTTTTTAGGATTAAGTTCAAGAAGGAGTATTATGACACCATCACTCTTCTTAGCAGGGTGGTTGGATTAAAGAATGTTGGTACATTTGAGAATTAGATGTGCCATGTGATTATGAGGATGGAGAAAGAATTGATTGATTATCATTGGGATGGTTTGATTAGCAAAGTGCTCCAAGAACAATTATCCAATGTATTGCAGACCAAGACTTTCACAATGACTTCATATCTGGTTTATGTGCTTGCAAGATTCCATCCCTACAAAGGATTGGATACAAAGGGAATTTTTGGACAAGATGTTATTTATGAAGTCTTCCCTTAGTTGCATCTAGGAAGTTCAAACTATAGGAGGGAAAATGATGCATTTTCCATGTATATCACATGAATGCTTCAGGAAGTAGAGCATGTCAGAATTTCAGATCAGGCCAAGGAGCTCATCAAGAAGTATGGAGCTTGGTTTATATAGTTCCCAACCTTCTCCTACATCTGGATTGATGGCTGCTAGAGGGACCCATATAGACTTCCAAGGTATCCCACTAATCACATTATATTGTTGGAAGTAACTAGGAAAATTTGTGACTTTGATGCCATTGTCAAGAAGGACAAACACAAGACAGGATTTGGTGGAGATTTTACCCTAAGGATTGGCACTAGAGAAGCATGTCCTTCTATTATTTCTACCCAAGCTTCAGAGGAATAAATGAGTACCCTTGATCTATCTCTTCATTCTAAGAGATCAAGGTTTGATATCACAGGAGAAGCACAAAAGAAGGCCAATAGAGAATATAGCCATAGGGTTGATCTGGAAGACTATTGGGCCAATTGTAGTGATGAGTATGAGAAAAAGAAGAAGAAATTCTCTCGGCTTCCAGTAGAAGTAGTTCATTTATATAATGTGAGGACAGTTCCTGATCACTTGGAGGATGATGGAAACCTAATCCAGGATCAAACTTATGAGGCAGTAAAGGATAGACCAATTGGTGATGTGGATTGGTTAGAGGAGGAGAAAATAGAACCAAAACAATTAATGGATCATGTTATCAATGTTACTAAGATGTGGCTCAAGCATACGATATGGGAATTGGAAAATAAAGGAGTCAAATGTACTTACATCCTGATGGGAGATTTAGATCCTCAATCTACGTCTGAGGAATCAAATGAACATGATCCTAAGGGTAAAGGTAAGTTAGACTCTCCATCCAAGATTAAGATAAAAGGTGTTCGAGAAGAAAAAAGTCTGAGAAATAGAAAAATAGAGAAAGCCAAAGGCTAAGAAAAGGACAAGGACTAACAGGACTGAACAAAAAGAAATGGAAGAAAAAAATCCTGAGGTTGATGCTCCCATACTTAAGAGAAGAAGAATTATAAAGTTGGTAGAGAAAGGAAGTTCCAAAGAACAAGAAAGTATTGCCTCACTTGTGGTAGAAGTAGAAAGTTTAGGGGAGAAGGCAAAGGTGTATACTAGGAAATCTAGGACTCCATCCCCTAAGGACAGTGTACCCAAGGAAGATCTACCTCCTGTCATTTATTAAGAGAAGCAACAAGATGATGTTATTTCCATTCATGAAGCCCAAAGTGAACCTGACAAAGCTAAAGAAGTTGATGAACATCTAGACATTGAGGGGTAGGAATTCCATGAAGGAGAACTTTACAGTGCAAAGGCTGAAATTGAAAATGTAATGAAATCTCCCTTAAATGCAAATGTAGAATCACCAGTTACAAATAAGGAGGTTGAGTCTCCTCCAAGGGAGGAAGAGGCAGAAAGGATCCCTTCTCCTAGAAATGAAAAAGAACATGTTGGAGAGGAAGGTAAGATAGATGAGACCCCTGAAAAACTGAATTTGGAAGAAGAGATATCAGAAGTTCAACAAGAAGGAATAGGAAAGAGTCAAGTGCAATTGAACCCTACTATTCCAGAGTAGTTAGACAGAGAAATTAAGAGAAAAAACATTGTAGAAGAGGACACACCACCTAATTGGGATGAGTTACTAGCAAATATTGGCAAGGATAAAGATAAAAATAAATCCATAGTGATCTCAAGAATTGAAAGAGATGAAACTCATAATAGGGTTGTTCATATTGCTACCCCTACTCCAGATAAGAAAAGGAATCATGTGGTCAAAAATGATTACAACATTCAAACTATCAATCTGGGGCCTACGTCCATTGAGCAGGACACTGAAGATTATAAAGGTTCTAGTGCAATCATCTTGGACAAACTAAGGAAGGAGATAAGGGTGAAGTAGGATTTAAAGAAGGAAAATGAGAATCTTAGGAAGTTCTTGGAGGATTTAATGAAACAACTATAGTCCATTAACACTTCCTCCTCTGCTGCAAATCCTCTACCTCAAGAGACCACATTGAGCTTGAGAAGATGAAGGCCTCCACTCTTGCCACTGTGAATTGGTTGAAAGGGATACAAATAAAAGGTGATGAAGCTATTAAAGACATCCTTTCAATAGGAAAGGATGCTACAAGGACAATGGATTGGTTGAAGTAGGTGTTAGCACAAGACAAGGAGGATACAGACCTATTGCTATAGAAAACCAAGAATGTCATGGAATACACCAAGGATAAACTAGTAATTGGCAAGATCCTCCCCTTCTCTAAAGCTACTGAACCTTGGGAATGGTTTGAGGCACTATAGATTAGATAGAAGGTGTTGAAGAGGATTTACAAACAAAGAAGGCAGATTGATGATACCCTAAGTAGTGTATATAATGGCTCTATGGCCTTTTTGAGATCATGACAGGAAGAAGGAAGACCGCTCCCCAATATTTGAATCTAGAATAGTTGAGAGAATTGTGGCAGGATGCTTATGCACCACTTGATGATGATTCTTTTTCTAAGCACTAGTTGGATGATGCAGCCACCTACCTTACAGTTATTGATAAGTATATGACGTACAAGGTGGATTGGGATAAGTCGGTCAAATAGTCAAGAGAGGAAATTGCATCAATAGAGAATTGACTTATGGTCTTTTCTTTTCCACCAGTGACCGACTTGGATGGGGTGTTCTCGAAAGTTCATGAAATGTTGGATCGGAATAAAGATAAAGGGGAAGGTAGTCAATGATTGGCTACTACATCGAGATTTGTGCTTCCTCATTATGTTGCCATGCTTTAGTCTGAGCTGTAGTGGGATCCCACACCAACTGGGATGGAACACATGCATTTAATTCATTTTTATTCTATTTCAAATTTCTCCCAGTAGGCTCATCATGCGTTGTTGCTATTATAAAACTTATCCAGGTCGACAGGTTTTTTTTTAAGGGGGGTTTTTCTACAAATATGGGATTTTGCCTCATTTGTATGGGAGAGTAGATAAATTTAGAGATAGAAAAATAGAGAGCTAGGGTAAAATTACTGGAGTAGAGTAAAGTTAGCATGTAGTAGTGCTCAAGCAAGTGTTGTAACAAAAGGCTAGAATTGTTGCTCTAGTTGATAATTTGAAGCAAGTAATGACATTGTGATTTGGTGCCATACTTGTTTTCTTTTATCTTGCATGGCTCTTGTTATCCTATCTTTAGCATTGCTTTGAGGAATATTAAATATTCAGAAGCTTAGAATTAGAGTTGATTCAATGATGTTCATGATTTGATAATTTGAAGTGTTGTAGCAATCCCTAGTCCATACTTTTTGTAGCCAATTGATTGTTAGTTGCTTTACAAAGCTAGCCTGGACTTTATATTCATTGTGCTTAATTTGATTATGAGGGTTTAATTATTTAAATTGCAATAGGATTGTTTGAATGAATTTTCATGATTTGAAAATCTTAACACTTTAGAAGATTGCATGGTTTTCTGTGAGATTGCAGATCCATCTGGGTCGAGTAGAAATCAGTTTTGAGGGATTGGTCCATTTCATTGTTTGTCATTTGCATTGTTAATCTTAGAGTAGTATTAAGCTTAGAAATCTCTTTGAAACCCTTACCCTTATCTATTTATTTGATTATTGAGTCATATTTTGAATTGAAGTATCATTATATTGCTAGATATGGTAAATCAAGGTCCAGTATTTTGCTTGTAGTAAGGTCCCATTGTGATTACTAGCATTTTCACATTTATCCCTGAGTTGTTTTATGCATTGTCAAGACCTGACATTAGAGACCTTGGGGCTATCTCTTGAGGCTTGCTAATAGAGATTTACCTTTCAAGAGAGATAGGATATTACATCTTGTCTAAGTTGTTGTTGTGCATAAAACACCATCAACAGGATTGGAGCTAGAAGGAAGGCACTGAACAAGCAAGCTGGATTGATTTTTGAATGCCATCTCTCCTGAAAGATTCAGAAGAAGGACCAGATCTACTCTAGGAGAGGAGGAGTTTCAAGAGCTATCAGACCCTACTAGGTTAAGAAGGAACAACACAAGGGGAGAGTCATCATCATCTCATCCACCTCCCTCATCTCCATCATCCCCATCTTCATCAGGCTCATCTGGATCTGAGGGAAGTCGTATCCCACAACCTCAACCAGCCATAAATTAGCCATTACCACCCCCACCTCCACTAATGGTTTTCCTAGCAACCAACCCATCTCCATTGAGTTTTACCATTTACAATGTCATGCCCAAAAACCCTAAACACTTTTTCTCAAAATTCCATGTCAATGACCCCAATAGGACTGCTGAGGAACACATCAGGGTCTTTCAAACCAGCCTTAAGGATAGGGGGATAAACCATGAGAATGTAGCATGTAGGATATTTCCTTATTCATTGGGGGAGGATGCCTTCTATTGGTATAATCATTTACCTGCTGGATCTATCAAGCACTGGACTGAACTAGAGGCTGCATTCTTGCAAATTTTTTGAATTCCTATTAGTTCTAATGAGTTGTACCATCATTTCACTAATGTTAAAAGAGAAATTAATGAACCTATAGCATCCTTCAACAATAGATTTCACCATGCTTATAATAGATTGTAGGCTCCTTATGTTGTTGATGAACCTGCTACCTTAGAATTCTATTATGAGGGACTTGATAGTTTGACAACTACCTTTATGAAGTGCAGTAATAATCCTCCCGCTAGTTTACTTGATGCATATGCAGAGGCTGTGAAAGTTAGCACTAATCTAAAGCAACATTTGTTTGGACCTTTACCCTCATTAGGACTTGTTGCTCACCCTAGACAAGTCCCAGCTCTTAACCAGGCTCTGGCGAACCATACTCCCATCATGAATCCAGTACCTCAGTTGCCTCTAGTCCTTCACCCAGGACCTCCTGTGGGAAAATTTTCTTCCACAATTAGTTACTCTCAGCAAAATGGGAATCAACCTCTGCATATACAGCCTTAGGCCAGCTATCCTCCCTACCTGCACAATTATGAATTTTTGAATCAATCACCGAATTCCAATGCTACAGTAGGATGTTCCCAGAACAATGTGAATCAGTTATCATATAGCAATCCTAACAAGGAGAGACTCGATGAATTGTCTGAACAAATAAAGAAGATGAATATGGAGGTGACCTACTTGAGGAATCAAAATAGTCAATTGTAAGCTACTCAGAGGAATATGTAGTCTAATCAAAATAGAGAGAATCCACAAGGACAACACTATGATAAAGGGAAATGTTATGATTGAGGATACAATAATGAAAGAGGATATAATCATGACAAAGGCTACAACAATGATAGGGGATTTAATAGTGTAAAAGGGTATAGTAATGATAGAAGACAACATTATGATAAAGGGAAATCCTTAGGTTAGAACTTTGACAGAGGCCAAGGTGGTGGACAAGGATTTGAGAGGAGATAGCCATCATGGAAAAATAGGACTTAGAACACAAGGCCTAACAACAAAGGAGTTCCCACCCCATTGGATCAACCAAATAATCAGCCTATCAATCAGCTATTTAATCAAGAAAATCCTTTAAGTGGCATATATCTGGCCAAAGCTGCTTTATCAGGGTGGTGTAGGCTCCACAAAATGAGTCAGCATTCTGAGTTAGATTGCTAGGAATTCCAAATTGCGGCCTCAATTTTCTAGTATGAAGTGGAGAACAATGCAACTAGTTAGGAAATAGTACCATTCGATCCTTATGATTCACCAGTGTTGGTGCTGAATCGTGCCCCTTTTCCTCAAAGGAGAATGTACCTGGAGAAGAAACTAATCAGTTGAAAGAATAGGGAGACCAGGTATGCAATGGAGATGAAATGATATAATTATTTGATGAAAATATAGTAAATGATAATGGTCATAGAGATGAGGAAGAGGCCTATGTTGAAGAAGTGCAAACTTTCCAGAGGCCTGTCAAAAAGTATGATTTGAGAGAATTACCACATAGGCGCCCACAAGCTGGAGGTCCCTTCACCACCTCCATTCCACCTAACAATTTCAACACGCCTCCAAATCCTAATGCCAACAATAATCCACCACTTTCTCAAGTGTCTAAACAATATTCATCTCAAAATCAAGGACATATTGATGTGTCAAAGGGGAGAGGTGTTGAAGCAAATAGGGATAGGGTGATAAAATACCCAAGGGAGACCTCTACCGATCTAAGTGAGGAGCAATTAGCCCTGTATGTTGCTGAAGAACTCAGGAAATTAAAAGTAAGTTTATCCACATTTGAGTTATTGAGAGTTCCAACCATTAGGAATGCAATCTTAGGGGCTTATAATGCAAGTTCCCTATCACAAAATAAATCAGTTAGCAAAAATTTCAATAGAGTATCTAGCTCTCAATTGGCAGGAGGGAAAAATCATAGTCATAATCAAGTCCATATGCCTCCTGGGGAGAAGGGAAAAGATAAAGATAAGACTCAGGTCGCTCAAGTGGACACTCCTTTAACTCTATTTTAGGGAAAGACCAATACTCCCCCAATTCCTAATCTCTATTTGCATATTTGGTAAAAAATTTCATAACTGTCTTTTGGATTCTGGTGCTTAAACCAATGTTATTCCCCTTAGTGTCTATAGAGCTATGGGCTTTACCCCTGCTGACTCACAAAAAAAGGTTACACAATTAGATAGGACTGAAGTAAATGTGGTAGGGGGATTAAATATGATTCATATGTAAATTGCTTCTGATCCAAGGATCCAATAGGTTATCAACATATAGGTAGCTGACATACCTAATGCTTATGGATTAATTCTAGGAAGATATTTCACTAGAGCTTTGAATGGTTATGTTTTGACTAATCACTCCCATATGTGGATTCCCTAGAAGGGAATGCCAAACCAAATTAGGATTGAAAGAGAACCCTGAATGAAGTACATGATTACAAAATATCATAAAAATTCTACTAAAATTCTGGTATCAAAAGTAGATATGGGTAACTATATGCTTGCTGCTCCTCTTGAAAAGCTAGATATGGAGGAAGTTCTCATGTTCCACACATCACCTATAAACCTTATAGTAGAGTCTAGTAGTACTGAAGTCCTGATCGAACCAGATAAAAATGATAATGACCTGGAAGATAGTCAGCTTGGTTTGCTAGATAATTTTCAAGAGTTCATGCAAAAAATGTATTGAGGATTAGGTTCAATTAGGTAGACAAATGAATTTCAAAGAACTACTTTTGCTTAATTTGTGCAGGATGCATAATGCCTCCCATTCAGAACTAGATTGTTACCTATGCCAAGCGGCAATAGAACAAATATAGAAACATATCAACTCCATTCCGATAGTCAAAATTGATACTCAGAATGACTAGGAAGATCCTAAAGGAAAAAATGTGATGCCCTCTGAAGAACCATCCAGTACCAATAGTATGAAAGAAAAGGCACAAAAATCTATAGGTACTAATTGTTGGACCTTAAGATTTGATGGGTCCAAATCAAAGAAGGGAGCTGGGGCAAGTCTTGAGCTAATCAGTCCAAAAGGTAAGACATTTTTCACTACTCATCAACTTCAATTTCATTGTACGAACAATGTAGCAAAATATGAGGCTTTGGTTCATGGACTGTTAATAGCATTGAAGAAGAAGGTTCAAATCTTACAAGTGTTTAGAGATTCTAAATTAGTTGTCAAGAAAGTTAGGAGACAATACTCTTGTCATGATAGAAGAATGACAATTTATAGACATAGAGTATGGGATCTCATCGAAGGATTTGATGCCTTCAATATTCAATTGATTCCACAGAGTAAGAATTAGATGGTAGATTCCTTGGCTCAGGCTGGTAGCACTTTACAACCTTTATTTCTCTTTGGATTGAAGATGTTTACAGTGGAAATGACCCCAGTACCCTCAGTACCTGATAATGTCACCAACTTCCAGGTTTTTGAAGATGACAAGCATATCTTAGATTTTATCACCAATACTGATGTCTTTACTTCTCAAATTATTGATGAAACAAAACTTCAGGAAGCATACATGGATTTGGAAGGGGTAATCAATCTGAAGATCAATACAATTCCCAGAGGAATGGTGCAATTAGAGAGAATTTTTGATCTGGATAAGGTTAGGGATCAGGAACAGGATATTAGGAAAGAGTCCATCAGTGGACATTGTGACAAATATAATATGGGATCTCGAGATGATGTCAAAAATATTTTTATTGGTAAAGTATGCACTCCAGAAGAAAGAAAAGGGATCATTGATGCACTACATAGATACTCAGATGTGATAGCCTAGAATTATGAAGACTTGAAGACTTATGATACATCAATTATTACCCATACTATACCTCTCAATCCGGGAGTGAAACCCTTCAGATAGAGGCAAAGGCCTATCAATGTGTTACTAGAACCCATAATATAGAAGGAAGTGCAGAAATTGTTGTCTGCAAGAATCATATTTCAAGTCAGACACTCTACTTAGGTTGCAAATCTGGTTCCTCTTAGGAAGAAAAGTGGTGAAATCAGGTTATGTGTAGATTTTAGGAACCTTAACAAGGCATCAGAAAACAACAATTATCCAGTTCTCTCACTAGATGAGGTGCTTCAGATTGTAAATGGATCTCAGATAATGTCCTTCTTGGATGGTTATTCAGGGTACAACTAGGTCATGGTGCAATATGAGGATAGACATAAGACTGCTTTTACCACCAAGTGGGGCACTTTTTCCTATAGAAGGATTCCTTTTGGCTTGATTAATGCTAGAGCCACATTCCAAAGAGCAATGGATATTTCCTTTAAAGATATAAGTGGGAAATGCATAATCATCTACATGGATGATCTAATAGTATTTTCAAAGAAGAGAGGTGATCATATCTTAGATTTGTGCAAAGTTTTCCAGAAATGCAGAGAGTTTGGTATATTTCTCAATCCAAAGAAATATATTTTTGGAGTTACAAAAGGTAAATTGTTAGGGCATGTTATATCTGAGAAAGGAATCGCTATTGATCCAGAACACATAAAGGCTATTCTTAAGATTCCACCACCTCCTAGTAAGAAAGAAATGAAATCATTCTTTGGTAAAATCAATTTTGTAAGGAAGTTCATCACTTGGTTCACAGAGATAGTTAAACCACTGAATGCAATGTTGAAGCAGGAGGCTAAGGTTGAATGGAATGAAAAAGAAAAAGAAGCATTTGTAGAGATAAAGAGGGCTATTGTTGAAGCTCCAATTTTGGTAAGTATAGACTATGCTAAACCATTCTACATATATTCCTTTGCTTCTGACCACTCTTGTGTTGCTATATTAACTCAGAAATCGGATCAAGGTAATGAACATCCCATAGCTTTCATGAGCACACCATTGAAGGATGCAGAGCTGAGATACCCAAATGTGGAAAAGCAGGTTAGTTAGGGCAGTAAAAATTTTTAGGCATTACATCCTCAGAAACAAAATCCTTGCTATAGTCCTTGATTCCATAGTTAAATTGTTGTTAATCTAGAACAAGTTAGGAGAGCGTAGAGCTAAGTGGGTGACCATGTTATAGGAATATGACATTGATATTCAGCCCATGAAGTTGGTTAGAGGGCAAGGACTTACAAAGACAATGGTAAAGACAGGCCTTGATCTCATAGCCCAGGCTTATAATTTAGAAGATGTTTCCCCTGGTGAATGGTATGATGACATTGTCCATTATATCTTGACCTGAAAATGCTCTGACCATCTTAATGTAGTACAAAGAAGAGCATTACACTTAAAAGGTGATAGTTTCATGCTGAAAGGAGCTATCCTATACAAGAAGAATCATGATGGTGTTTATTTGAGGTGCTTAGGAAGGGCAGAGTCAGAAAGAGTGATATTAAAACTTCATGACAGATATGGTACTGGCCATGGTTCTGCACATTCTACTGCAAACTAGATTTTAAGAGTAGGTTACTATTGGCATACATTGTTCAAGGACACACACAACCATGTCAGAACTTTTCATGTATGTCAGACCACAACAACTAGAGAGCTACATGCAAGACTCCCACTCCAACCTGTCTTTGAGGTAAAACCTTTTGCACAATGGGGAATGGACTTCATAGGTCCAATCAATCTGCCTTCCTCTATAGGCCACAAGTATATTCTCACCATTAATGATTATTTTACAAGATGGAATGAAGCTCTTGCATGCAAACAATGTACTTCTGAGGTAGTAATTGGGTTCCTTGAAACAGGTATTATAGATCGTTTTGAATGCCCCTTATCTTTAGTTTGTGATAATGGTCCTTCTTTTTCATCCTTGAAATTTTCCAATTGGGTCTTTGATCATGGGATCATAATAAAATTTGCATCCAATTACTATCCACAGGGTAATGGGTTGGTTGTCTTCTAATAAGAATCTTTTGATAGTCATTCGTAAGCTATTAGAGAGAAATCCCAAGGATTGGCACACTCAACTTAGATTTTCCCTTTGGGTAGATCGTACAAGACATAAGACTTCCATAGGAACATCCCCTTATCACCTTGTGTATGGTATGGAACCTATGTTTCCCATCCAGTCAAAAATCCCTACCTTACAATTCATTAATGCATTTTATGATGAGGGAGATAAATGTGAGGCCAGGCTTACTGAGTTGTTACATCTTGAAGAAAAAAGAGACGAAGCCCTAGAAAGCTTTGCTAAACACTAGGGGGTAGTCAAGAGATGGTTTGATAAAAGAGCCAAGGTAAAGGCTTTTAGGATTTCTGACTTGGTTCTGTACTGGGATAAAGCCCATGATTGTAAGGGAGAGCATGGAAAATTTGATAGACTTTGGCTTGGCCCTTACCAAATTTCAAAAATTCTGGGAGATAATGCTTTCCATTTGAAAACTCTCACTGGAGAGGATATCCCACTACTTGTCAATGGGCAGTATTTAAAGCATTATTTCCAGTCTTGAGCTATTTTCAGCTCTTATCTTGTATATAATTAGATTAGGTTTCCTTTCTACTTTGATTTCGTTGTTTTGGTTAGTCTAGGTTTCTTTTAGGTTTGTTTTGTTTTTGCTTGGCTCTTGCTTTTGGGGGTTTCTCTATTTTCGCTAGGATGTGTTGCACCTACACGACAAATATATCATTACCTAGAATTGTTATAAGTATTTTGTTGCTGGACTAAAGTCTTGTATCTTGAAAGGATAGTTGAAGTCTTTGCTATTGTCAACAGTCTTAATGTCAGATTTATAGAGGATAGGTCATTGGTTTTGATTTGAATTTGAAGTATTATGAGAATCTTATATCTCTCATATATCTTAAGAATCCTGATGTTACTATAGGAATCCTTGTGAAGTTTTGTCAAGTGAAAAATCTTATTTTTGCTTCAGCGCCACTGTGGTTCTCATCCTTGAGTGTGAGCTTCATCATTCACAAGTTGAAATGAAAGTGACATATAAAGAATATCAAAAGAAAGAAAAGTGAAATATTGAATATCAAAGGAATGAATTCAGCTTATCAGGGGTACCTAAATATCTCTACCAGGGCTATAGACACCTGGCTGGCTGTAGAGCTACATTCAGGAGAGTCACAACGATAACATTGTCGGGGCTATGGATGCCTGACTAGTAGCGAGGCTCTATCCAGGTTGATTTTGAAGAGAGAATCCTTACGTAGCCTAACTTGATGGAGCTTGGTTTCTGTAGTAGCTTAAGGAGGGAAATGAACTCATATGTACACACTTGGATTTTTCAGTTTATGAAAGGTTCGGTCTATCCTTTGGTTCTGAGTCTTAAAATCTTTGCATTCTGACTTTTTTGTTTGATGGTGGGATTGAAACCAGAGATTCTGGGTTCTTGATTCTTGTTCGTCATCAAATGGTCTGGAGCATTTTCCTAGTAGAAGTCACCGTTTGTTTTGCAATTTTTGCACACATTCCCCACTGAAGGCAGTGACCCTCTTTCACTTTGGTTTTTGGTATCTTACCCCCTTACATTTTGAAGTTTTATCCTATTTTGGCATGTGCTTAAAAGTCTATTTTGATGGCCTAAGTGTTCCCCCTAGGTTATTCATTAAAAATCTTAAGTTCTGGATAAATTTTGGGTTTTTACCCTAATTCAGGATTTTCCTCACTAGGCAGATTTTCCCGGATCCTGTTTGGATTCCGGTTGTGCGCCGTGGTTCAGGGATTTTCAGTGTCCATGGAATTCTACATGGATTAGAT
Organism: Sequoia sempervirens; assembly: GCA_007258455.2. Lineage (NCBI taxonomy): Eukaryota > Viridiplantae > Streptophyta > Pinopsida > Cupressales > Cupressaceae > Sequoia > Sequoia sempervirens. Next base: position 427,533,862 of record VDFB02193867.1, read on the forward strand.
TTTCCTAGATTCCATCTGCTCGTCGGGTCCCTAATTTTTTCTCACTGTCTTGTCGATGGCATTAATGTCTTCGTACGAGCTATGAATGAGGTATTTAATGGATTTTTGAAGTCTTTTGTGTCATCGTGCTTATTGTTGCTATTGACTGAGCTGAGTATTTGTTATTGAGGAATGCTTAATCAAATTTAGGGTCATTGATATTGTGGATTGTGAATTTGAAGTGATGATTTCTCGTGCATCCCTGCATCTGTTCTTTATGGATGCCAGTGCGCTTCGTGTTTGCTGATTCTAGGATCGGTTCCCGTGTCGCAATGGTATGTCTTTATTGTCCTGCTTTTGATTGAGAATTATGAATAGAATTTTTGATGTCATGAAAGCTTGTGGGATTCAAATTCCTACGTATTTGATCTCCTAGGTGAGTTTTGAGTTCATTTGTCTATGTGCATTTTGATGAATCTTTCATGAGAGTAATTAGTGAACCCTAGTAATGACTTAGTAGTTTAAATAATTGAGTTCTAAGCTTTCCTGTGCGCTAATGGTGGATGAATATGGTTTGAAACCTAGGGCAATGCCATTTCAAGTTGTTTCACCTTAAAATTGACCTATAATGCAAATAAAGTCTATGAATGGCCCATTCCTGACTTGCCCTGTGCTTAAATCATTGAAATTCATGATTAATGAGATGTGTGTGAAATTGCAATTTCATGTCACAATACAACTTGTGGCCTTAGTCCGAGATTTCTCGTTCCTTAGGGATAATCCATCTTTGGCAGATTTTCTTGGAATTTGGTGAGGTGCAGTAAATCTATCACTATCATATACACCTTTGGAAAAACAAAAATTCATCGACAAGAGGTCATAGTGGGCTCCATTAGTCATATCAATGTTCTTTTCCATCGCTGGGACCTACATCCTTTGACGAGACCTTTCACCAAGAACATTCTTCTCTCATCGAGTTCCTTCATTTTAGTCGAAGAGACGCTACTTGGTTGGTGAGACCTTTCGGTGAGCCCACAACTCTTGCCGAGATGTTCATTTTCACTGAGACTACCAACGGTTGCCGAGACTTCATAATGAAGCCTTCCTTTCTTGGTGAGCTTGGTTCTTCTTTGGGGGAGATCACTTGTTGTCGACCAGAGGTTATACCAATGAGACTCCATTTCGGTGAAACATTATGCAGTCGACAGGACCTCTAGCTGAATTCAAAACCTATCGTCAAAACATCCATTTGCTTCGATAAGGCTCCCCCTTGTCAGCGAGATGTTACATTGAAACCCTCCTAAGTTCATATTTGATTGTTGTGACAATCTCATCTCTCACACTGAAAAGTCTTTTGTATTCTATTGGAAAGACAAAGAAAATTATCTAAGACCTTACCCCAACTACCTATTAGTCATATCGATGTGTTTGTTACATCGTTAGTCAGTGGGACAAAACTAATTCACTAGGACTTATATCGAAAACCTTGTGTCTGGCCGAAATCCCCAGTAGTTGGTGAGACAAAGAACGTTCACCAAGACCTTACCTTGACTACTTGTTAGTCATAATGATGTATTTGTTATATCGCTAGTTGGTGAGACAAAGAACATTCACTAAGACTTTACCCTGACCACCTGCTAGTCATATCAATATGTTTATTACATTAACATTTTGCAAGACACTCCAAGTTTGTTGAGACCTCCTATCAAGAAATTTTAGTATGGCCAAAGTATTCATTTGAATCCCAATAGTTAGTGAGACAAAGAGGATTTGTCATGACCTCACCCCAAAGAGAAAGTCTCTCATCGACATGTGTATCCCCCATTGTCGGTCGGCAGGACATGCCCCACTCAATGGGACCTCATTTTGAATGAAATTTTTTTGACCAAAGTACATACTCCTGTGCCCATCTATTTGGAGTTTCGCCTTACCCATGGATTTCTGTCAAGCCCAAATTTCTCCGATGTCCAGTGTCTCTCAAATTTTTTGAAGCTTGCAATCTAGCTCATTCTTCGTAGGAATCCATCCCTAATGGATTTTCCCGAACTCTGATGAAATATAAAGAAACATGGGACAATTGGATTTGTTTATGGTTTATGATGCATTTAATGATTATTTCATGTCATATTTGGATTTTCTAGGTCGTTTATGGATTCACTATGATCAGGTTTGATGGTTATGTAGGTGTTTCTTGGTTATTCTGTTGGAATTTGATCAGTCTAGAATTTCCCGAAATTCCTCTCTGGCTCAAATTCCGTGAATGGTCTTGAAACCCAAAATTTATTATGATCATTTTATGTGAGATTTAATGACACCTCGACTATAGGAGATGCATTATAATGATGTATTGATGAATTAACCTTTCTTTCCTATGGTCTTTATCATGGTTTTCTTGATGAATGCAAGCTAAATCTAGCAAGGTAGCAGAGGGATCTTCATTTTCAGAAGCAAAACAAATCAAAATTGACATTAAAAGCAAGATTCCTGAGAGTAAGATCACATCAATCTAGTTAGAGGTGACTGATACAAATGTCAGATCATGGGATTATGAGGAATTCAAAGAAAGAATGGAAACTAAAGACCTCCCCTTGGTGGCTAGAAGGATGATGGAATTAGGCCCTTCCTAGGTAGCTGGCTTCCCTTCCACAATGCAGTGTTATGAGTTGGTTCTTGAGTGTGCCAGACACTATGACTAGGGCACTCAAAAGATTATCAGTCCTCAAGGGAGAGTGATAGAAAATCTTCACCCTGTCTCTATTGCTCAGACTTTTGATATGCCTGACAGATCTCATGTGGTGGCATTCAACATGGGGTCTATCAGGGAGTTCTACGATGAGCAAACTCTGAAGTCACAAAAATTTATCAATTCAGGACAAGAAAGTATTGCCCTGCCTATGGTAGAAGTAGAAAGTTTAGGGGAGAAGGAGAAGGTACATAATAGGAGATCTAGGACTCCTTCCCCTAAGGACAGTGTACCCAAGGTGGATCCTCCTCATGTCATTTCTCAAGAGAAGTAACAAGATGATGTTCTTTCCATTAATGAATCCCAAAGTGAAGCTGATGAAGCTAAAGAAGTTGATGAACATCCAGATACTGAGGGGGAGGAATTCCGTGAAGGAGAACTTTACTGTGTAGAGGCTAAAATTGAAAAGGTAATGCAATCTCCCTTAGTTGCACATGCAGAATCACCAGTTACAAATAAGGAGGTTGAGTCTCCTCTAAGGGAGGAAGAGGCAGAAAGGATCCCTTCCTTTGGACATGAAGAATAACATATTGGAGAGGTAGGAAAGATAGAAGATACCCCTGAGCAACAAAATTTGGAAGAAGAGATATCATAAGGTCAACAAGAAGGAATAGGACAGAGTCAAGTGCAATTGGACCCTACTGTTCTAGAGTGGTTAGATAGAGAAATTAAGAGAAAACAAGTTGTAGTAGAGGGCACACCACCTAATTGGGATGAGTTGCTAGCAAATATTGGCAAGGACAAAGGTAAAAAGAAAGCCAGATTGATTTCAAGAATTGAAAGAGATGAAGCTCATAATAGGGTTGTGCATATTGCTACCCCTACTCTAGATAAGAACAAGAATGATGCGGTTGGAAAGGATTACAACATTCAAACTTTCAATCTAGGGCCTATGTCTTTTGAGCAAGACATTGAAGATTATAAAGGTTCTAGTGTGGTCATCTTAGACAGGGTAAGGAAGGAGATAAGGGCCAAGCAAGATTTAAAGAAGGAAAATGAGAATATTAGGAAGTGCTTGGAGGATTTAATGAAACCATTGTAGTCCATTAACCCTTCCTCCTCTGCTGTAAATCCTCTACCTCAAGAGACGATCACCGAGCTTGAGAAGATGAAGGCCTCCACTCTTGCCACTGCAAATTGGTTGAAAGGGATATAAATAAAAGGTGATGAATATATTAAGGACATCCTATCAATAGGAAAGGATGCTATAAGGAAAATGGATTGGTTGAAGTAGGTGTTAGTACAAGACAAGGAGGATACAAACCTATTGTTGTAGAAAAACAAGACTATCATGGAATACACCAAGGATAGACTAGTAAGTGACAAGATCCTCCCCTTCTCTCAAGCTACTGAACATTGGGAATGGTTTGAGGCACTACAGATTAGACAGAAGGTGTTAAAGAGGATTTTAAAAAAAGAAGGCTGATTGATAATACCCTAAGTAGTTTATATAATGGCTCTATGGCCTTTTCTGAGATCATGACAGGAAGAAGGAAGATTGCTCTCCAATATTTGAGTTTGGAATGGTTGAGAGAATGGTGGTAGGATGTTTATGCACCACTTGATGATGATTCTTTTTCTGAGCACTAGTTGGATGATGCAACCACCTACCTTGCAGTTATTGATAAGTATATGACGTACAAGGGGGATCAACCAAATAGTCAAGAGAGGAAATTGCATCAATAGAGAACCGACTTAGGGTTTTTCCTTTTCCACTAGTGACTGGCTTGGATGGGGTGTTGTCGAAAGTTCATGAACTGTTGGATCAGAATAAAGATAAAGGGGAAGGCAATCAATGGATGGCTACTACATCAAGATTTGTGCTTCCCCATTGTGTCGCCATGCTTCGGTCTGAGCTGTAGTGGGATCCCACGCCGACTGGGATGGAATGTATGCATTTAATGCATTTTTTATTCTATTTCAAATTTCTCCTAGTAGGCTTGTCGTGCCTTGTTGCTATTATAAAACTTATCTAGGCCGATAGGTTTTTTTTTAGGGGGTGTTTCTACAAATATGGCATTTCACCTCATTTGTAGGGGGCAATAAATAAATTTAGAGATAGAAAAATAGAGAGCTAGGGTAGAACGACTGGAGTAGAGTAAAGTTAGCATGTAGTAGTGCTCAAGCAAGTGTTGTAATAGAAGGCTGGAATTGTTGCTATAGTTGATAATTTGAAGCAAGTAATGACATTGTGATTTGGTGCCATACTTGTTTTCTTTTATCTTGCATGGTTCTTGTTATTCTATCTTTAGCATTGCTTTGAGGAATATTAAATGTTCAAAATCTTAGAATTAGAGTTGATTCAATGATGTTCATGATTTGATAATTTAAAGTGTTGCAGCAATCCCTAGTCCGTACTTTTCATAGCCAACTGATTGTTAGTTGCTTTGCAAAGCTAGCCTGTACTTTATATTCATTGTGCTTAACTCGATTATGAGGGTTTATTTATTTCAATTGCAATAGGATTGTTTTAATGAATGTTCATGATTTGAAAATCTTAACACCTTAGAAGATTGCACTATTTTCTGTGAGATTGCAGATCCATATGGGTCGAGTAGAAATTAGTTTTGAGGGATTGGTCCATTTCATTGTTTTTCATTTACATTGTTAATCTTAGAGTAGTATTAAGTTTAGAAATCTCTTTGAAACCCTTATCCTTTTCTATTTCTTCAAT
>VDFB02193867.1:427539357-427631425 GCA_007258455.2 Sequoia sempervirens
ATAAACAACATTAACAACAATAGATAATCTCATTTAATAGCTCAACATAATATCATAATACTGAATAGAATTGGATGTTTATTAGTAATATCAACTATTTGGAGCATGAGATAACTACAACACATTCCAGAGTGTAAAATAGTCATTTATTTGTAATTTTTAGCAAGTGCTAGGTAAAGAAAAATAAAATACTGAACCATACAAATTAGTACAACTTACATCAATGCCATATAGCCATTGAGGGACTCAAATTCATAAACATCTAAGGGTTTATGACAGATTTAACACATAACATATAAGATCCTTGCGAACATTGCTTTAAAACTTCATCAACATGTATTCTAACAAAATAATACTTATCAAATCCTTATACAAAACATATCCACCTACAATCCCATTCAAGCATTTTATTAATTCCTTGAATTAAAGGGAAAACAGAAATCATACACACCACAAAAGTGAGATGAATGAGACAGTCCTTTATTATCTTATTCAAAATTCAAATATGCATGTACAACGGAGAGACATGAGTTTGAATTAATTATTTCAATTCAAATTCCAGTACTATCATAAAACATCAAATCCCCTTGAATTCAAAACCTAAATTGTATTTTCCTTAAAACCATCAAACTTTACAATTTCCTCTACATCTCTACCTAGACTCAACCAAAAAATATCTAACTTACTAACCTGTACTTCTTTCCTTTAAATCCTTCTTATAGAAAATGAAGGAGCAAACAAGCATTGAGCCATAAAGTACCTCTCATTTCACATGTTTTTCTTCACAAAACTCTTGAGGACAACAACTATACCTTCTTTATTTCTCATCCTAAGCCCTATTCATGCATCCTATAATTACAATAGTATTGATGGTGCCTCTTACACAAGATACAGTAATCACAAAAAAGTGTAAGAGCCCTTTATATCATGTTTAGACTACAAAACCCTCAAAAATAGGGTAACCGGGTTGTATGTAAAGAAATGAAGATTTCTAACTCAAATAGACACCTTAAGCCCTCAAATCATATTTAAATCAAAGCTAACACATATCTTCATGACCTAGAATTGATTTCACATCAAAATATCGCTGCATGTGATAGTATAGTGCTGCATAACAGGAAAAATACAAATTTTTTGAAGAAAAACACATATTTTTGAATGTCAAGAGCTTGTATTTTAAATCCTCAACCAGCAACAACCATTACAATGATCAATTTATGCCTTTTAAAGGACTTTACACGTCAACCACTAAACAACCACCTCTACTATTGAATTTTTAATCTTTTATGATCACATGAAACATAAAACACACTAATTTCAAGGTTGTTAGCATCACTATTGAAATGCTTTAATTTTTTGACCTTTCAAACATTAAAAAGTACATCATTAAATTAATTATGTAATGGCATAAAAATTAAAAAAATCATGAAATAATTATGTAACCACATAAGTCAAATATAATTCTATCAAGAAATTAATATCAAATAGATAATATAATTGCATAACTCATACATTTCAATGTCATTGATCTTCTTCTTCATTGAACTCTTTGTTTGTATCATCCGATCTAGATTCGACATTGTAAGGATTGGTCATATCATCATCATCATCATTGATATCATTTTTGATAATATCATCATCCACACGAATCTCATCTTCATGAACATTAACTCCTACATCATCATGATCTAGTTCCTCCTCTTCCACATCTTCATCAGGGACATCATCAACTAACTATTGATCCTGATCATCATCTACATAATCTTTTAGTTCTTTAGTATCTTCTTCTTCCACCATATTATAGTTTACCGGCCTTCCTCTTGGATCATGTCTAACAAAAAATGACCAACCTAGTTTATTTGGAACCTATGAGTAAAATACCTACTCACATTGGCTTGGAAGAACATAGGGCTCATTTACAGTTTGCTCGATCAACCTTGTATTAACCATGGTAAGTCCATTATCATGTTCAATAGCAGTTCTCTTAAGATAATTTTCATTCAATCATAGCCTGTACCATAGTACAATGAAAAAAATTAATCTAAAGGACTTAAAGTCACACTCAGTTATATCATCCAAAATCCCATAGTATCAAATTTCTAAGAGTTGGATGTATGTCACTTCTAGATGAAACATTAGTCACCCCAAAGAATACAGTTATACCACAATCACAAGTTTTCTTCATGTCATCCAACATGTTGATTCAAAACTTATGACCATTGCACCACATGGCCTTGTGGTGTTTCACCTGCAATATGTCAAACTTGTAAAAACCACTGCAATATTGTCAGTTGATAAACATATTTATTCTTGGCCAAATGTATAAAAATAAAGCAATCTCAACATATATATATACATCAATATAATTGAAAATAATTAAATAATATGGGTGATTAATATATTTTTACGTACTTATTTATCTCTTAAACCATATGCTAAATCAATTTTCCTTTGTGTAACATTGGAATCTCCATTTGTAGACACACAAAATTGGCATTATGCATAGTCATCTACTCATAAAGTTAATCACATCCATTAAATCCATTCACTAGGAAAATTAGGTCTTTAGTCCTCAAGTTATTCATTTAAATAAATTAAATTTTATTTAATTAAAAGCATAAAATCATACTTCATCCTTTTTTGAATTAAATAAATCAAGTATTTAAGTCCTAAAAGGTCAAACTCATCCTAATCATCATCCTAGCTAATTAACCATGATTAAATACTAATCCTCACCACTTGCATTCTCTAGATTTAGCCACTTGCACCAATAAATCAATTTATTGATTTATTAAATCATCATTTTCACTCAACATGGCATTTATAGGGAATATTCCCTCATGTTTGACAAGTTGATTTGTCCCTCCAACATTGCATTTTTTTAATCATTTTCTTGTCCCCCACTCATCTTGCCTCTCAAATTCAAATTTGAAACTTCCTCTCTTGGGAACACTTTCCAAATCTTGCACATGCATCAACCACTCACCACTTGACAAGTGTCTTCCTCTCATTTGACCAATCTTAGTCCCACATCCTCCATGTTGGGCACTCTTAGCATTTGAAAATCCTTAAATAGATGCTTCATCCTCAAGCAAATCCTCCACAACTCCACAATTTCATCATCTAGATCTCATGCAAGGTCACTTTCTTCATTGGAGAAATAATCTTGTCCATCTTAGCATTCCATATCCATAGCATTTTATCATTCAGCTTATCAAAAAGGGGTTGGGAAAGGGCTATTTTCCACATCAAAATAGCACCAATCCCCCCATAAGATCAAGTGTTTGCTTTGTTTTAGAATAGGAATAATTATTGCTTGTATTTGCTCACTCATTTCATCTTTTTCCTTGTTCTCTAACAATGCAAATCAATTTTATGGGGGATTCTTATTCTATCTTGCATTTTAAGCTAACAATGTGATTTGATTGTTGCAAGTTTGGATTTAGGGATCCACATTCTGGCACTAGAAGGGGCATTTTGTAATCCAATCTCTGTAGGGATTTTTTACTAATGTTATTATTTTTGGTGAAAGAACAACATTTCTTCCAATCTGCTATAGTCTTGAATATGTGATTGAATCTAATATCGTTGTGTTCATAGGATTTTTTTTTAAACTCATCTCCATGATGGCGCCACTTATTTTTTTGCTGATGCTTTGTGTCTTTGTTTTCACAGCATTTATTCTCCTTTATTAAATTTGCTCTATTTTTCTCTAATTTCACAGCATGTATTTTCCTTTACGTAATTTGTTAATTTAAAATTTACGGTTTGCAAATTATCCCTAAAATATCTACCTGCATCATGAATATTGATGATATACTTGTGGTCATACATGCTTTGATGGCGAATCAACATGAATTGATTTGTAGTCCTTAATCTTTCTGATTGTTAACATGCTTTTCATTTGGTATTATTGATGAATTTGTTTTTTTCTTTAATGGCTAGGATATTTTTTGCGATGTGACGCCTTTTATTTTTTAGGATCCTTTTGAAACTACTATAGTATCAAATCCATGCCATCTATTATGTTTGACTACCTTTCCCTACTCTTGTGTGGCCTCCATTAAGTCCCATTTGCACATCTCCTAGAAGAACTACTATGAAGAAATAATTTTCAAGCAATATCTGAGGCAGACAGCTGATTTTGACCCTTGGCCTATTGTACCTACAACTACACCTATGACCAGTTAAATTTCCTGTTGAATCCAATGATGACAACTTTTCTTTAAGAACAACACCTGGTGATCCTCTTGCACTTTAGCTTCCTTGCTTCCCGGGAGAAAGAAACACCTCTTAGTTTTAAATCATCTCCTATTTTTTCATTCAAGAAGAGGACTGTAGCTAAATTCAGTTTAGGATGAAGAAGAAAATCCTTGATACGTGGAAGCGGATACACTGTCTCTCTGTCTTATTGAGAAAGTATCTCTACAATGTCTATTGATTCATTTCCTGCAGCTTCAAAGAAGTTAGCACGCATGGGTGGTTTGTTTGAATTGATTATAATGTGAGTCCTCCATCATATAAAGAGCCATCCTTAGCTAGTGTAAATTACAGCATTGAATGCTACGCACACCACAGCCTTTTCACATTATAGGAGACCACATTTTTATGAGGTGTTTTTGTCACCGTTCATTTATTTTTCATTGAATACGGTGGATCTAGTGCACCGTATTTCACTTATAGTCACTTTCACATGCCTTGTCTATTCTTCTACAACATTTTGTCAAAAGTTTCACGTGCATTGTCTATGGTTCCACATTTTGGATACAAGTTTACCAGAGCAGCAACATCTATAACATGTGACGTAAATTCCTTTTTGAGGTTGCTTTCATGGATGTTCATATCCTGTTCTGAGGTTCCTATTTTGGCACAGTGGGGGAGAATGTTGTCAAAGGTTTTTGAGTCTGGCTTTACACTTGTCAGTTGCATTTGCTTGAAAATTTCGAAGACTTTTCAATAGATTATTTTGTGCCAATTCTGCAATCATTTCGGTCCATGAGACTGCATGTCTTATAGACATTTTGTCAAAATACTTTGTGTGCCTCATCTCTGCTTTCACATTTTTGATTACACGTCTACCAGGGTAGCTGTATTTACAACATCTGACAAATGCAGTCTCACAGACATTTTGTCAAATACTTCACGCCTTGTCTATGCTTCCACGTCTAGTTGTCGACAGTTCAACATGCCTTGTCTATGCTTCTGCACTAAACTATCAAATAGTTCACGCGTCGTGTCTATAATTCTGCCTTAGAATATGATATAGTTTGCATGCCTTGTCTGTTCTTCCATATTTAAATGCATAATTGCTGATTATGGTCATAAAATTTGGCTTTACACCCGACAATTTCATTAGCTCGCAAGCTGGCAGAAGATTAGCATATTCCATTTTGGCTTTACACTTGACAATTCCATTAGCTCGCAAGCTAGCAGAAAATTAGTATATTCCATGGAACTCGGCTTGACACCAGCCAAATGCATTTGCTTGAATAGTTGCCTCCTGCCAAGTGCATTTTTTTGAATGGAATGAAGCTATGAGGCATCGCATAAAGCTTGCATGCGTCGAACATTTTCCATGCTTTTATTACTTGTTGTCTATGTTTTTAAGTTGTAATATTTCATTCACTTAACAAAATCTAACTTATTCAACTATTTGACTATTGTGAGCTTTGCAGTTATTAGAGGTCAAGGATGAACAAATTATTTTGCAGATTCAATGTTATTTCATGGTCCATATATGTAACTTGATAAGACTTTGTGAGCTTCCAGACACTGGCTTGTTGCGTGGAAGTCCTACAGTGATTTCATTCCATTAGATCATATTAAACAAAAGGACAATGACAGATTAAATATAGATTTCTTGAATATTGTATTAGCAGAAATATAGATTAAATAATCTTCAAGTCTTTGGGTGCAAGTGTAGATCAAATACAGATTTATGCATTAAATAGAAGCAACTGATGATTTCTTTAATACTTGCTGCTGATCAACAAATCCATATGGTGACTCTTCTATGACTTTAGCAGGGTGTAGGAGGAGTCAGAAGTGGAGTGATTTCTACACATATACAAAGACCTGTGTTGTATTTTAAAACTTTTGAACACTTTTGCTCAGTTTGTTGATTTCTTTTTTTAGCAAGAAAAAGCAGAATGCCTTGACTTAATTATAATTTAGAGGTGCTAATGTTTGGGAAGTGCCATTTATCTTGTGTGCAGGATCTTTCTAAAACTTGGCAGTCTCCTATGAATCACTACATGAATTTTCTTGAGTGGTTGATTTGAAAAAAATAAATTTAGATTTGGAAATAGGATGTGTTCATTGATTACTTCCAAGGATGTTGAGCACATGAGGTTTTGAAATCAAGCGATCTTTTATGACTTTTAGGGAAATCTTGAAATCAATTATTCTTTTATGGAAATGAATATAAAAGTCATTAGGTGCCTTATTGATTTTATTTTCCTCAAAAGATGTATACTTTTATCATTTACCATGCATGACTAACTCTTGTTTGTAAATCTTCTATAGGTTGACATCAAAATCACACATTGAAATCAAGCAAAAGCAAGCAAGAATGGAGTTGAGGAAGTTGGATCTTGAAACTCTAAATTCGCAAAGCATTTTTTAATGCTTCACAGAGCTTTCATCCTATGCCATAGTTTTCTGTTTTAAATCAACTCACCTCTTTTTGGACTCTTAAAAAGAACATTTCAAATTTTTGCAACAAAGGGGCTTAAAATGAACCTTAGAAATTGACTAAACTTTACTTTTGGGCTAAAATTGGACAAGAAAAATTTCACACTTCATCTTGGTGCTTTAAAACGAACTCATCATTGCTTTGAGGCTAAAAAGAACAAGTGTTTGAGTTGAGTGATTTTGTCTTTGGTGCATTTTGAATGCATATCCTCTCCCCTTGTGCTTCGTGCGATCTAGGGTGTAAGAGAAACACTCAAAATGCATTTTATTGCTTTGAGTCACCTCTAGAGGGGCCTGCCTAAGAGACACATCCAAAAGGAGAACTCGAAGGTGACTCCAACCGGTGTTTCATTCAGGCCAGTATATAAATGGATAAGACTAAACTAGCAAGTCCTCATGGTATGTAGGCCTTAGCTGTACAGTGTCTTTTAGAATAGGGTACTACCGTAAAACTTATAAGAGCCCCTAGTAGGATTGATTAAAGCCTTTAGTGGCTTGCTGGATGCCTGTAACGTGCCATGTCCCTGATGTTGTGTCATTAGGAACCTTGTTTGTAGTTTCCATCTAGTCCATCCAACGATTTTATCAAAGTGGTGCATTGGAACTCAGATTCCAAGAAGTTACTTGCCATGTCCGATCTTGGTTGAAATATAGAGGTTAAGACTTCATTCTTAACATACCTTTATATTTTATCCTTGGTTTCATGTAAAGTCATCTCTTCTACTACGAAGAGCATGAGGCAAGCCCACCAAAAAAAACGTACCAATTGAGCTAGGATGTTACATTGCTTGTTTGAAAACACAGTGCATTTATCAAAAACATTGAAAAACTAACATTCAACATCGTCATCAAAATTTCAAACCCCTTAGTTAGAGAAAATACATTTGACAAAGCCCAAGAACTATTGCTTACCCTGGGGATTATGTCCTTAGAGGTTTCTAAGTAATTGGGTTTACATCTTAATTTGCTCTTACAAAGGTCAACATTAGGCAACCCTTGTCCTAATTTCTTGGAACTTCCACATAGCACTTTGTGGGACGAAAAGAAGTTGTGACATTGGAAATTTAGTTTTAAATCTAATCAATAAGTGTGTTTGTGGTAAAAAGAACTCATTAAGAAAAGATAACAAATTGGACCCCGCACATGTGCTTGTTTATCTTTTTATCATCTTTCGAGAAAACATTGGTCTTTTAAGTTGAACTACTCTTAGAGAAAAGCATGTTCTTCAATATCTTGGCCTAGTAAACAAAATTATTCTTAGGTTCATTTAGGATCAAATTAAATACTTCATCCATCTCAAACACTTATCAAAATCCATCCCATAAACAACTTTGGAGCTTTGAAAACATCATTCTAGACTTGGGAAAATCATCAAAATCAAATTGTTTAGTTAGGAGTATGGGAATGCATCCTTTCTCATACCTCTAGTTAAATTAACAATCCCTTGAACAAGTTCACCCTAAAGATCACATCTAACATCTTAGGGTTTACAAGCTCATCATCCAAATCAACCAATCAAAATCAAAATCCCTAAGTCTAGCATTGATCCAAAGTCCCTAAACATTCAACACTCATATCATTCACCCCCTTTCATCCTTCATCTCGTCATTGGTCCTAAGAACCTTAGGGGTCAAATTTTGCAACAAGGTCAAAACATAAGGAGAACATGGAATACAAACTTGATCCATACATCATGAGTAATCCAAATCAATTGAATTTTCAAAGCCTTACAATGCCTATTGATTATCAAAACTCACACTTATACAATCCATACATGGGATCATTACCTTCTACAAATGTCAATAGAACAACAAGTGTGAGTATGCCCAAATCAAAGATTGGAACACATTTCCTGATGGTAAATCCAAGTCCAAACCAACAAGTTTTCCTATCGAACATTCAATGCATGAGCTTTCAAACAAACAATGTCATCCCACCAAATCCCTACAAGCCAAAGGAGAGTGTACCAAGCACAAGTTTTCGAAACATGAATCTATCAAAATTTGGGAGGGATATATTTTCAAATCATACGAATATCCCAAACGTGAACAATGGTCAATTTCAACCTATCATACCAAATCTGAGTGTCATCCCAAATCAGAATATTGTCCAATTTCAAACACAACTACACACTCCAAATCTGCTTAGACAAGAGCCAAATCAACTATATCATGGGAGTCAAGATCAAAATCAAGAAAAAATTTGGTGAGATCAAATTGTGGCACTTTCCAAAATAGTTGAGTCATTGCGCCAAGAGACATCTCCACCACCATTACCCATATCAACATCATTCATTGGTTTAGGGCTTCCCCCTTTACCTAGAGCCAATGAATCCATCCAAATCAATCCACCTAACATCAATCAAACCATCATGACAAATCCTTTGAATATACCATCGACATCACACCAATGGATGGTATCTAATCAAACAACAACGTTGATCCCAACCAATCAAAATATGGTCTCCCAAGGGCCTATCACCTTGTTCATTCCAACCATCCCCATCACTTCGATCACTCCAACCCCTCTCACACCCATCATATCTCAAACCCTCACAATCACTCCAAACGCATCTCAACAACTTGTCACTACATCCAACATGATTCCAAAACTGCCATTTCCATCATCACCCACACCACTCCTTGGCTTAGGGCTTCCCCCTTTACCAAGTATCAACCAAACCAACATCCCAAACATCATGCAAAACTTTCAAAACATGTTGTCGACATCGCAACAACAGATGAAAAATGCACAAGCAATCACAATATCATCAACCACCCCCATAATATCTCAAAACATGGTCTCTCAAGGACCAATCATATCAATTACACCATCCACCCCTCAAATCCCAATCATCAATATGATGGAACCTCTTACCACTCCATCCAACACAATTCTGGTCCCACCACCACCACCATTGTGACCAAGCCAAGTAAGCCATTACAACGCTGCATTCAAAGCATACCAGCAATTGCTCCAATAATATCAAACAATTCAGCAAGTTCCTATAACCACGCACACTTCTCAAGCTTCACAAAAAAATCAAGCTCAAACATCATTGCAACAACAACAAGCACAACAAGCGGTACAAGCCCAAGCTTTGTTGCAACAACAACAATGAGCTACACAAGTTGCACAAGCTCAACAAGCTACACAAGCTGCTCAAGTTTCCCAAGCTACACTACAAGCCCAACAAGCACAAGCCTAGGCTCAAATGCAAGCACAAGCTCAAGCCCAATACCAAGCCCAACAAGAAAATTTTGTTCAAAATCCCAACAAAATGTTAACAACTCCATGTATCAATCCAAGTCAATGATCACATGATCAAGACCTATCCATCGACGAACACATGGAAGATGTTTCCACCCCATCTGATGATCAACTCACCATACATCACATAATGCATGATCCTATTGACATAATGCACGATCCATTGACCTACAATAATGTTGAAAATGTCTCTACATCACCTTATGAGTTAGAGGACATATCTCAAGAATTTATGCCAAAGCATGATCAAAATCTTTCACCAAGGTCTTGCAATGGTCCTTTCCAAGATATATTGACCCCCTTTGACCTCATGGTTACATATACTGAAAGAACCTTGAACTCGACACTTGAGGATATGGAACCACTTACCATGTCTAATGACGACATCCAAGAACCCTTTGTAAGAAATCCATCCTTTGAAATTGACCTATGTCAAGAACTTGATCCAAAGCATGTCGAAAGTAACTCTAAAATCATTCAAGATCAAGAATTTGTATCATTAAGATACTACAATAATCTAATGGAAACTCTCCTATCTATGGAAGATGATCATATCCATGTAGCACATACTCCTCCATCTACCCATGAGATTCTTTCTATGGATGGACACGTAGGTGATCTGTAGCTAGAACAAGATTCTATTACACAAAAAGAGCAGATTATTAATTCCTCTAGTCAAATAGAGTTGTCAACAACAGTATTAAATATATCACAAATCTAGACTGAAGACATCATGTATGAAGATATCCAACATTATCCAATCAAGGAATCAAGTCAGATAGAATAGGATATTCTAGAGTTAGCAGAGCAGCAAATTGAAACATCACCTATGGCGGTCATTTATCAAAGAATGCATTATAAACAAGAGCTCTCAGAAAAAGCGAAATCAAAACATGAAGGTGCTACTACCACCATACTGGGGGCAACTTTGTCTCAAGCAAACATCAATATAGGGAGCATGAAGAATCCTGTGATGAAACCAATGTCAATACGCCACGAATCTTCATCCACCCATCACCCCATCCATGAATTGGGACCAACATCAAAAAAAATAATTGAATCAAAGTACAAAGAGAATTATCAAAGAAAAAGAAGCTAGAAATCATGTTAGACAAATCAAATACCAATGGATACCGAAGAATACAAAGAAAGATCATCCCTATCAAACTCCATTAGTCAAAGAAACTATGGGGAAAAATAAAAATGGGAAAATTATCCATCAAAGAGGTCCACAAAAGCAAAAGAATGCTTTTCAAGCAACATACAAAGTGTATCAAGTAATTGGTCCTAATTTCATGCGCACTTCTGTATCCACCCATCATTGCTTATCTTCCCAAGTTTGGAGAGTCAAAGATTCCAAACTGTCAACCAATCCATCTTTTATCCCTAAACACACTCCATCCACGCCTCCACTCATGATATCCAATTCTCACATTGACCGTGTATTGGCAACAACCCTTCATCATAAGGATTCAGAAGGCACTCTATAGCGGTGTACGCACAAAGACAAAGTTAACTTCGGTATTGACAAAGCAGATTAGGGATGTCAAAAGTTGCATTCAAGTGCACGTATCTTGGCAAGGAAACTTCTTCAAGTAGGATATCGATGGAACATTATGACAGGTGTATCTACAACAGCTCGTGATTCAACATGAGCTTAAAATCTTTCAAAAAGATACCAAAAAAAAATGAAAATGAAAATCCAAAAAAATTAGAAAAAGGATTGAAAACAGTAAAAAAAAAAATTGTCCTCTAGTGAAAACCACATGGGTGGTGCTTTGGGCAAGACCATGATGAAAACTTGGAAAACAGGTGTCATGTGTAGAATCGAGCATCTACCTGCACTAGTTCAGGTGAAAGCATCTCATCCCATCCATAATAAATTGAACATTTCATCCATCTAAGCCATAATAAATCCATTCATCCATAAATCATTTATCTAATCCATTTTCATATATTTGCATCCATAGTCTGAGTCATCTTGATCTCGACAAAATTTTGGGGCACGCTTTACACCTGCTCATGGTAAACATCTTGACATGGGTCATTTTCATTGATCCCATCCTATGTAGCGGTATCTAAGCCATGAAGCATTATCCAATGAGCATTCTTTATCCAAACACCTTATCTTATCGCAACATAATCCTTAGCATCCTTTTGCATGCTTACCATATCCATCCAGCCATACACCTATCTAATCCAAAATTTGAATCACTAGCCCATGGCATATTTTGACGAGAAGACATTCCTTAGTAGTCTTCATCTTTCATCAAACATCAATTCAAGAAATCACTATCAGTTGCATCTAAGTTGCATTTCAAATGTCACATCAAATCATTCGAACAAATTTTGTTTGAAACCAAGCTTCAACAATCCTGATCAATCAAATCCAATTCAAAAATCATCACCTCAGGATATCCTTGTGTTGCTTAACACTATCCTTACATTATTTTGTGTCCTCCACAATATTATTGCCATCAATCCTGATCAATCAAATCCTTGCATTTTTGTGTATCCTTAACAATGTTATCATCATCATCATCATCCATCCATCGATCCAATCAATCAACCTTAGCTTGGTCATCAACAAAATCCTCAAACAGAGAACTGGTATCCTCACACATATCCATATCGAAATTGTCAAAACATAAAAATCCAAAAAAAATCAAAAAAACATCAAAATCCAAAAAAATTTGAAAAAAATCAAAATCCAAAAACATTCAAAAAACATCAAAATCCAAAAACATTCAAAAAACACAAAATCCCAAAACATTGGAAAATCAAAAAATCAAAACATTTGTAAAAATCTTGAAAATATCAAAAATAGCCTCAAAACATTCCAAAAATGTCAAAAACATCCAAATATTTGAAAAAACCATTTGTCTCATGTCGCTTGCACCCGCAATAATCAATCATCCACAATAAATCATCATCGCCTTCATCTTTTGGCAATGCAAATAGAAACAATGATAGCAGTCAGCAAAAGCAAGCTTCAATCATAAAATCAAAATCGAAACAACAAACCATTAAATACAAAATCAAACTCTTGATCATTTTCAAACATGTCAGTCAACCTTATATCAATAGCCTATCAATCAACTTATCAAACCATCATCATCTTGTACAATGCATGTCCTAGGATATATCGTTCTGACAATGGGCATCATTTTGGATATTACCTTGGATTCTTATCCTATCAAAACAAATCCCTTTGGCTAGAGGTATGAAGAACATTGGCTTGTTTGTATACTCGATCTTTTCTTTTAATTTATCTTATTGTGCTCATTCCAAGGACCTCTCGATGATATCCAAACGAGGGATTTAGAGAGATAGGAATGGGGCAATGATCATTATCTTTTGTTTGCTATGCTTGTTGGACATTCTTGTAAAATAACTTAGCGAATACTTGCTTTGTTAGGTACGCCCTAGCAAAGTTTCTGTATGTCAAGTGTGAACAAGAATAATCCTATCTGTTTGTTGAGTCAAAGTCCATCACACTAGGTACAATGCCATCCTGGTTCTTTATACCTTGATGCATTGTACCTATGTGTGTTATCAAACATAAGGTAAGTAGCCCTTTTTAAATTCCAATCCTTGATAAGAAAATCATCATCATTTATCATCATCATCATCATCTCTAATAAAGTCTCGATCAATCATGGACTTGTTGGATCTTCTTGTCATCAACTCATTTCTGCACTAACATCATCATCACCAATGCATCCATCATGCATCCATCATGCATCCATCCTACATCCAGAAAACTATTAGCATGCCACATATAATTCATATCATACATAATAGGAAACAACAATCATTTCACATGCATTACATAATCACCATCATAATATAGATCTGTTAGTCTAAGCATCCCATAAATCATTCATTGCATAATCACAGCATATCACATCATCCATTTCATCCATCATCACATCATATCATCATTTAAGTTGTTTAGGATAATATAGATTTGTTATTCTAAGCATCTTAAAATCATCTCATTTACATGATCATCCATAATAATCCATTTTGAACCTCTTTATCGCGAGATCAACCCTCAAATTGAATCTTTTCGCTTGATCTCTCAAGGGGGCAATGTACTAGTGTACTTCTTTCCACTAGGGCATTCAAAAAATCAGAATTTTTTTGAATTTTCATCATGGCAAGTTTATTCTTTGAACCAACGCAACAAGTAAATTGCTTCAAAGAGGGGCAAAATGTAGACACGCAAAATTAGTATTATGCATAGTCATCTGCTCATAAAGTTAATCATGTCCATTAAATCCATTCACTAGGAAAATCAGGTCGTTAGTCCTCAAGTTATTCATTTAAATAAATCAAATGCTCACATCATCCTTTAATTAAATAAATCAAATTTTATTTAATTAAAAGCCTAAAATCATACTTCATCCTTTTCTGAATTAAATAAATTAAGTATTTAAGTCCTAAAAAGTCAAACTCATCATAATCATCATCCTATCTAATTAACCCTGACTAAATACTAATCCTCACCACTTGCATTCTCTAGATTTAGCCATTTGCACCAATAAATCAATTTATTGATTTATTAAATCATCATTTTCACTCAACATGGCATTTATGGGGAATATTCCCTCATGTTTGACAAGTTGATTTGTCCCTCCAACATTGCATTTTTTTAATCATTTTCTTGTCCCCCACTCATCTTGCCTCTCAAATTCAAATTTGAAACTCCCTCTCTTGGGCACACTTCCCAAATCTTGCACATGCATCAACCACTCACCACTTGACAAGTGTCTTCCTCTCATTTGTAGTCCCACATCCTCCATGTTGGGCACTCTTAGCATTTGAAAATCCTTAAATAGAGGCTTCATCCTCAAGAAAATCCTCCACAACTCCACAATTTCATCATCTAGATCTCATGCAAGGTCACTTTCTTCATTGGAGAAATAATCTTGTCCATCTTAGCATTCCATATCCATAGCATTTTATCATTCAGCTTATCAAAAATGGGTTGGGAAAGGGCTATTTTCCACATCAAAATAGCACGAATCCCCCCATAAGATCAAGTGTTTGCTTTGTTTTAGGATAGGAATAATTATTGCTTGTATTTTCTCACTCATTTAATCTTTTTCCTTGTTCTCTAACAATGCAAATTGATTTTATGGGGGATTCTTATTCTATCTTGCATTTTAAGCTAACAATGTGATTTGATTGTTGCAAGTTTGGATTTAGGGATCCACACCATTACGATGAGCTTCTTTAACCAATGAAGCCACACCTTCCCATGTTAATGCACGACTAGATTGTTGACATCATTCAATCCGTACCATCATACAATCAAGATTGTTTGCAATGTACAAATGTAGTGCATCCCACTCTTGACCAACTATATAAAAAAAAATTGAAATTCACAAACCACTTATAATTAGTTAAATACCATAGTATACGACCTTAATTTATAATTGATGTATATTGAAGATTAAAAATTGAATAAGTACAATATACATAAAAACCATATGTAAAATGTATTCCAATTAATCTCCATGACCATCTTATAATTATCACTCACTTTCCTCAATCTACCTTTCCCCATTAGGTACTCCCTATTAAAACTGTAAAATTTTGTAAATTTTACAGTCAATTGCATTCATAAATGTCTAAATTGAGCCCTTGTCATAAGCATAAAATCCCTTCCTCATATTGCCTCACTTATATTCTGTCACATGATCTGTTTGAATCCATCTAAATTGTGATATTTCATTACAGTCTCCATTTCAGCAAGATAGAGTGAAAGTCTCCCCAACCTATGTATTTTTCACTAATACTTATTGTAGGCTATCGGCAGGACATATCTTTTGTTTCGGTGACAGAAGAGATACATATCAGCATAGGAAATCATATTCGGGTGAAGGTTGTAGCAAAACATTAGTGTCTTGCCGAACGACATTTGAAAAGTTCTATCGGTGAAGGATTGAGGCATCATTATAATGTCATGGTGAACTCAATGTGCTATACCGACTAACACATAGAAGGGTCATTTCAGCCAAACTTATGGGTATCAGTGTAGAGTTATAGAGAATACATTATGTCTCTCTGAATGACGCATGTGGAAGTGTTCGGCCAAGCTAAAGGTTTTCGGAAAAATGTCTTGGCGAGTGTGAATTGTCTTCACGACTGACGATGAGAATATGTATATTGGTAAGACTAAAGTATATCAGAGTTATGTCTTGCCGAAGGAAACTAGTCTTGCTGATAAGATGTAAAAGGGTTTCATCAAAAAGGCTATTGGGGAGAAGCTATGGAGTCTAGCTGATTCAAAAAGTTATGCCGATAAAAAGACACATCGGCAGGAGGGATGTCTTCGGGAGAAGTCTTAGTGAATAAAATGAAGAAAAGGGTTCAGTATAAAATTTTGCATTGGTTTGAGTCTTTCCGAAGGTTCATTGTCTTTCCGATGAATGGCTTCATCGGTAAGATTTATTTCATCGGTGAAGGAGGTAAGGATGTCTTAGCGACTAGAAAATACAATGAAGAATGCATATCGATAAGACACGATGAAATCTATGAGATGTCTCCCTGACTCGAGGTTGTTACAGCAACATGTGTAACATGAGTGATAGCTATTCCAAGTGTCGGTATAACTACATAATATCTTGGAAAAATGGTTTAATAAACGTTGTAAAAGGAATTCACCTCAGATTTGAAAATATCTCGCCAATAAGACATCTAATGTGACAGTTCCAACTCCAATTGAATTTTGTTTGTGCTTCATTAATGGCGCGATGGAATATAATAGTGAATGTTTAATCGATGCATCATTGTTGAATTGATTACAGAAAAAAATCATCAGCGCGGAACAGAGAACCATGACATTTTCAATTTGGGGAGCTCGAATAGAATACTATAAGTTATTGCATCTTAAGCCTTTTGTTTCTAACTTCTGTAATCTTAAAAATGGAGTCTTCTAGTTTGGAAAAGCTAAGGGTAGAAAACTTGGTGAGAGTAGTCAACCAAAGGGGAAGAAACAAAAGGTTGATACAAAACATGAAGGCCTTGAACGAAGACTAAACCAAGACCTTATTGATCAGCTACCTAGTTCAGGGCCTAAATCCAGAAGGTCCACACAAATTAGGGAAAAATTTGACAAATTAGATGATAGATGCAAGTTCATAGGTGATGTCTGGACTACTGTGAGGGGGTATGAGCTATTCAATTTCCATTATCATAGGCAAAACCGTTTTGAACTAGTTTGTAACCCATGGAAGTTGAATGTAGGAAAAATGGTATGCCCCAATGTATTTGTGAATGTGGAATTAGTAAAGCTACTTGCTAATCACAATGAACCAAAGTTCAAAGCTATTTGTGACCTAGCTGGAAAACCACAAATATATCTGTCTAAAGAATCAATTAGTGAAGTTTTCAAATTAGAGGGATTCTATAATGAAGAGATCATTCCTAAAGAATTGGAGAAGGAATTCTCAAGAATGGATACAATCTATAAGGGTTGGAGGTTGCTGATTCATAGGGTCAAATAGGGCAGCAAGCCCAAACCTCTACAAGATAACAAAGGGCCTCCTTATCATATCAACTTATTTGAGCCCTATATGAAGTACACATATTTTTCTGTGTGTCAAGTGTTGGGAATGGATGCCCTAGAATTCATGTCAATTGTACCAATGGTCATTATAGCAGATATCCAATATCATAACTCCAGACCATTTGACTATGTTGCATACATTGCTAGGGGGCTTGATTTAGGATTGACGGCTATCAAAGGTGGAGCTCCTATTGTTCATCTCAGGCACTATTCATTGTTGATGGATTTCGTTCTATATTTTGGATAGGATTTCAGTGTGTGGCCTTCAGAGATGAGAATTTCTCAAGTTGGTAAGGAGGGTGATGTATTGCCTATTCAAATGTGGACTGCTATTTGGGACAATAGATTTGCTAATGCTAGTTACATTCATTTTGAGGAACATTTTGTAAAAACATTGTATAAATTGTACAATTATCCTTACAATTATTCATTGACTAATGAGATTGAGAGATTCCTTCAGCCTAAAGACTTCAACGAGCCAATTGATCATAACTAGGGAGATTGGTATTGTTTGGAAGGAGCTACAATGATCAGAGTTTATGGGTTCGAAGATGCCTCTTTTATTCTGCCAAAGACAGTTCTGAACAGAATTGCATACTTAGAGATTGTCAGGCAGATGGATTATTGTAGTGTGATGCATTTCAGTTCTTTTGGAAAACATGCTTTCATGCCTAGTACACTGTGTTTTGGTGACTTCACGATGTTGGCCAAGGAAGGGTATAATTCAATTCTTGATAGATTGTTGCATTATAATATGAAGAGAGGGCCACCCAGGAAGGGTTTTGATCCTGAAGGATATATAAATTCTGCTAAGATGAAAATAAACTTTGGAGGGTATCAACATGTACCCTATCCTTTTGATGACATGATAAGGAATTTGGATGAAGATGAAGCTGAGAGAGTAGTGGAAAGATATAACCAAGAGCTACCGGAGATGGAATTATTGTCTTTTGGAGATGAGGAAACACCAAAGGATAATGTGCCTAGAGGCAGAGTAGAAAAGGTGTCTAGGGTGAGAACTCAGCATTATGTTTGCCCAAACAGAGAGCATAGTATTGAAAGTGGTGATGTTGATGCAAGGCACATGGAATACAGATCCTGTCTTAGATGATGAATTTATAAACTCCCTAGAATTCAAAGCATTCCTATACAAGTAGAAGGGGAAGGAAATTAGAGAAAATGTTGATGATATTATTTCAGTGAATGAAGAGCAATTATTGGGTCAGTTGAGAAAGTGTGTGGATGATGAAATGACAAATATGACCCCTGAGAAAGGAAGGAAAATGTTAGAAAGTGTTGGTGTCATGATCTTCCCTAGACTTGATTTGAATTCTTCTCTTGTTTTTGATAGCTTCTTAAGATATAGCAATGCAACACATAAACTTGACAAAGAAAGTGTAATAGAGATGTATGCTGGATCAAAATACAATACTGATGAGGGGTCATTATTGATTTGGGCTTTACATCCACCCCATAAAAAATTAGTGGTAATTGATACTAAGAAGGCATTTGGCCATGTTATGAATTTGAAGGTTGGAGAAGCTGACCCTGTAGCTACTACAAAGATAGGGGTGAATATTGCAAAGATGAACAAAGCACAGATCCAAATGCTGATAAAAGAAAGAGAAATGTATAAGGAAAATAATGAAAGGATGATGAGAGAGAATGACAGATTAAAGGATTTGGTTTGTATTTCAATGGGGCCAACTAAAATGCTCACTCAAGGAGAAAGCTCTCAGGCAAAAGACCACTGGGTAGGATCAAGTGCTTATTCCCAAGGAAAACATGATGCAGTTGTAGCAATTAACAAAAGGAGGCAAGATACTGTAACATCCTAGTTGAATAAATTGTGGGGAAAATACTCTCATACCCTTGCTACATTGAAGGAACATACAAGGATGGATGGGCAAATTATGGAGAAGTTTCATGAACTAGCTCAAAGTGATGATTCTAGCAATGCATCACTTGAGGCTACAAATCATATAATCAATCATCATCGAAACTTCTATGATGAATTGTGAGGGGATGAGCAGGGGTTGATGGATGCTGCCAAAAAGACTGTGATTGCATTCTCTGATGATAATGGGGAATTGAAGGAGGCCACCAGATGGAAAAATGAATGTGAATCGATATTGAACAAATTCTTGAGGATAGCTTCTGTAGAGGATACATCTTTGGAGGAATTGAGCAAGCAGAATGAAGATATGGTCAAAATGGAAATCACAATCTGGAACACAGTTGGAGATGCCGACACATACGAGTGCTGAGATTATTTGGACCATCTCACAAAAACTCACTTGTGGCTAAATAGAGCCTAATTATCCTCTTAAATGTTTGTTATGAAAACATATGGTTACCAAAAGGACCCGTCCTTTTGTGTACACAATGTATAAATATCTATTCCAAATTTGAAAAGATATATAGAGATAGTAGAATACAGTAGGATAGAATAGATACAGTTTAGAACCATGTTTTCGCCAAGATGAGACTATGTTGCATGTATGAAATTATGGAGATATCAATGAAGATCTTTTGATTTGTTGCAGTTGTTTTTTGGTATCAGTTGTTTATTGTTCCTATTGAAAGTATTATCAAAGTTGTCTCCAATGTGATGTTCTCTGATTGTTTAAATTGGTGTAACAAGTTTACCTCCAATTTATCAGAACACATTTGTTGTAACTGTATGATCAATTAATTGGTTCTTTCCAACAAAGATTAAATCCTCTAAGTTGATCATAGTAATTAGAAGATATCAATTGGATCATTTAAGAAGAACTTGGTAATTATAACCTTGCATGTTTATACAAGCTATAAACCAAACCATATGCTGAACACCTTGAATTCTTGCTAGAACAGAGCACTCATCTTAGATTTTCTCTTGAATCTGCATACCCTATAAGGCACTGGTCTCACCATTCACATCATTCAGTCTCATTCATAACTCTTTTACATTTGTTAACTGAACATATTAGGAATTAGTCTTCATTTTAGCATACAATTTATACCAAGTTTGATCCATTTTGTCCACTTCCATTTTCCATTGTGCATAAACCATTGCAAGAAGAAAAACCATAGGTTAAATCTGCTCCATCCATTTCAGGTACACCTGCCTAGGTCTAGCAGCACCTAAAGAGTAGAAGGTTTAATTGTTTCAAACCTTGTTCTATTACCCTAAAACGTTGTGAGAGCTTAGCAACCTTTCGTGGTTCAAACCTACATTTTTGAGAGCTAACACTCCCCTTCAAATTTGTTAATGGAGCTGGGATCACAAATGTGATCTACATGGATCTTTACTACAAACTTAGGAAGATATTCACTAATGTACACCATGGTCTAGTATACCATATATCCCTCCACCATAGAACCCTCAAGATGTTCTCTTTGTCTAACCAAAGCCTTCAAAAATTTCAAGTGCCTCTCAACCATCCACATTGACCTTGTGTGTACAGGTCCACACAATACAATCTCCTCAACTTGGTGTATGAGGTAGTGTTCTTGTGCATTGAAAAATGTCGAAGATAGACACTTTTTCATTTCACACATTAGAAAAGGAAATTTTCTCTTCCAATAATTTATATCTTCTTTATGGATTTATTTAGATGACAACCATCTACAATTGATTCAAGGTGCAAATATATGAATGAGATTCAACAAAAATATATAGTATATTACATAACAAGTAAAAAAAATGGCAATTAGAAGATGTATACAAGGAATTGAAAAAATATCGCTAATTACCTCATATATTTTCCAAGATCATATATAACTTACTTGACATTATTGTCAAAGTTGTCTGGGAGAGATAGAGGTAGAACATACTGCAACAATTATAAAATGATCTTTTCATTATTTTTCCAAAATTAGTAAACATAATACATTGAAAAGTACATGCATTATACAAGTGTGTATAATATACCAGAATAATTACCTGAATGAAGGTATGCCAATCATGTGTTTTCATCCCTAACCCAAATTCACCTTTCTTTGTTATCATATTGTTTATATTCGAAACAAATCCTGTGGGAAATCAAATTTTTTGTATGACTTCTTTTATAGCATTGCTTTGTTGCTCTGTTAATAACCAAGGAAGGGCACTTATATTAATTTTTTCTCCACCACAATTTAATTCAATGAAATTTTTCATTGCATGATTGGCTTCCTAAATGTCACTACAAATTTTGACAATTTTCTCTTTGTCATGCCTTCCATCAAATATTTTCTATAGTGTTTCTATTATATTCTTTTTGATATGCATTGTATCAAAAAAATGCACAGTTTGTAGTTGCTCATAGTAGGGAAACCTACTAAATTGTTTGGGATAACTTTTTAGTCCTTGTGGAAGCCAACCATTAATTCCTTGATGACCTTCATGAAGCATATAAGTTAAACAAATTAACAACGAAAATCATTGTCAATTGCAACATGAGTAAAAATAAAACAATATAAAAATATAAATTCAAAACATATCATGAATGATAGATAAACAATTTGATCCGATGTATAACTTTGATAATTAATTCTATTATATTCCAACTTCCATAGGCAAGGTGTCATTCTTCATGGTTTTGGAGTAGTCTCTTCTTTCCCATTGAAAAGATGTTTTTCAATAGTTCAATACTTATGATTTCTATGGAGGAAGTGCATATACTCATCAAACACCTACTTTCCTAAACTTGTTGAACGACAAGATTTCATCTTTGGACCACAAATTGGACATGCAAATTTATCCTTTGTTTGAAGACTTGCAAGATCATATATAATTGGATTAGATATGCCAATTTTTATAATTGTATATAATGAATAGATTATTTTAAAAACATGAATGATATTTACTTCATAAAATTAAATATTGTTAAAGTGTAGTCAAATGTTATTGTATAAACATAAAATATACTGATTGACATTATGCATCTGATCCTGACTTACTAACATTGTTTCTTATTGGATTATCCCTCGATCTAATCATTTAATCAAATCTCCTTATTTTATTAAATTTATCAATATTCCTCTCTTAATTGAATAAATCATTTTATCTAAGTAAGTCAATCTCTTTGTTAATTGAATCAATCCATCTGATCTAATTATCCCTATTTAATTAAATAATTAATTTATTTGATTAAATTTCTAAAGTCTATCCATTAAATTAAATAAATTAAAACCTTATTTTATTTAATCTAACACCACCCCTTTTAATTAAATTAATCAAAATCCTTATTTAATTAATCTCTTACCATATTCCTCTTTTATTTGATTTAAATAAATCAATAAATTTGAGTCAAATAGGTCACATCATCTAACTTCTCTCATTAAATTAATTTACCCTTGATTAATTTAATCCCATCTCATGTCCCATCCTCTAGATAATGCAAGTTACACATGAAAATAGAATTAATTCATTTATTTAATCTCTATTTTCCTCACAAGGCATCTTTTGGAATATTCTCTCAATTTGAATTCAAAAATTCCAAGTCAACATGTAAATCCAACAAGGCAATAAATCCATCTTACATGTCCTTTTCCTTGAGCCAAGTGGCATTTATTGCATTTTCCCTTCCCTCTTACATGTCATTTCAACAAATTTGAAATTCAAAATTATGCATTTATTGGCACAAACCCCAAATATTGCACATCCTCCATCCATTCATAGCTTGACAAGTGGAATCTTTCCATTGGATGAGTGTTAGTCCCACATTGCCTGAATTTGGACATTCATCCATCTTGAAATTCTATAAATAAAAAGGTCATATCCTCATTTGATCATCCACAATTTAGGAAAAGTTGCCATGCTCAAATATCTCTCAAATTTCATCCATTGTCATTGAGTTCTTAGCTAGGTTTTTTGTAGATTTTAGCTTGGAGCACTCATCATCATCAACAAAGTGGATCAAATCTTCCTCAACACATCAAGCTTGTATCTTAGGAATTGAGAAAGGGCCAATTTTCACATCAAATTGGCACCAATTCCCCCATGGGATCATGAGTTTGCACATTCAAATTAGGATTCAATCTATTTTGCCATTTTCATTATGTTTTTCATTATTTTCTTTCCTACTTTGAGTTTGTAAATGGATTTCATGGGGAATCCTTGTTTTGGCTTGCAATATCTTGTTTAACTTGTTTATTCTTATTGTTTTTCATGTACCAAGGTTGGAGTTCGCACATTTGGTCCTAGGAGGGCTGCATCTCACTTTCAATCAGTTTTTTTCAAAATTTCATCATTTTTTCCTCACACAGAAAATTCTAACGTTGGGAGCTCAGTGTCGCTATTTTGGCACCGCTGTCTCTTTAGTGTCACTATATAGCACCACATGAGACTCAAAGCATGATGCTGGACTTGTCCCACCAAAAAAATTTGAATTATAAACTCCATTGTTATGCTTGCTGACTCAAAAAATTTCAAAAAATTAACAAACTACGATGCTCGAGGAAAACTATGATGCTAGGCAAAAAGTATGACACAGTTGAGCTCTCTGTCCCAACACAGAGTGATGCTGACTGGTAAGTGGCGTTGTGAGAGCACCGTTGGGAAATCAAACTGCGATACAGTTAAAAGTTGCGACATTGGAAGGAAGTAAAAAGAGAAAATTTAATTTTAGCACGTGTTATTTGATTAATGATTAATTTTTTCTTTGTTTTTTTTCTTTTCATCTTTGTATTTTCTAGAATCTCACTGGTTTTTCTTCCTTGTAGGTTGGAAATCAAAATTGAAGAAATGAGAAGCATGAGGAGGATGTTCATCAAATCAAAGTGTTTTTAAACACTTTAGTGTTTGCTTAACACTTTGTTAAGAAATTTTTATCTTTTGCTTCCTTAGGACACTAGTTTTCATTTGGGTTTAAAAAGAATCTTCTAATTTCTTCTTGCAAAGGCTAAAATGAACATTAGGACCACAACATACTAGATTTTGTTTCTTGGATTAAAAATTGAACAAATGTCTCTCACTTGTCTTTTGGTGCTTACAAAGAACTCACTTTGCTTTGTGGATTTAAAAAGAATGAGTGCAACTTTGTTTTTGTGAAAGCTTACTTAAACTAAAGTCATTGAAAAAGGATGTATGTGCTTCTCTCCCACTTTATAGCAATATTGAGAATCAAAAGGCCTTTTTCATGACTTTGGGGTGAGACAAAGCAATCACCTACACACTTCGATTTGGGCCTAAAACTAAAAATCTTGTACGAGTGTGAGTGGGGGAATTTTTATGTATATTCTCTCTCTTTATTGCCATCAAAGATTGATTAAATTACGAAGCTTGTTGATGATAGTAGAAGAGTTGATCTGCATCGTCGGCTTATCTGAGTCGACCAAGGTATGGATGCCAAGTGAACACAAGTATCTCATCTATGACTCACTTCCAGTAGGGGATCCTCTACTCCCCAGTGTGTGTGAAGGAAACACCACCTCTGTATCGTGCCACCAGGGCATCCTCTGGCCCCATCGGAACTAAAATGACTCATAGATGTAGCACAAAAATGTGCTCCTATGCCCATACATGCAAAAGTGTCACACTGACCCCTACTACTCTGCCATCTACGTACACGTACTCATGCAAATCCCTGTAAAGTGAGGCCAAAAGGATAGGTCCCCATGCAAACCGAACTGGTCTGTCTCAAACCATCCTCTCCCAGTAGTATCCCCATCCAGGACTGAAATACAGCCCTCGTCAGTCTGGGGCAACCAAACCAGAAATGATCGCTGCAACAGCCCAATGGAACGGAGGTGCCATAACACGGTACCACTCCAACTTGATATGTCCCTCATAATAAATGATATCTCGAGTACCAAGGACTCGGCTATAGCACTCGCGACCCTCCTCCATATCATAGATCACCCGACGACCATGAATGGGCAACCGTAGTATGCACCAAATGTCCTCCAATGTGACGGTCGCCTCACTAGTGGGAAGATGAAACAATGACATCTCGCTATGCCACCGCTCTACCAGTGCTGACAACATCCCAAGGTGTGTGTGCACAGGCACTGTGTATGCAATATGCCATAAACCAGTGACCCCCAACTGGTCCTGATCTCTATCGCTCAAGTCCCATAGGACGCTCACCAAATCCTGTGACCAGTGCTCTCAAGAGTAAAGCTCCCTCAGTCCGTCCTACATCAAGGAAAGTCAGCACGTTAAAAATTGCTAAATGCTCCAAACTTGCATCCAGAGGCGCAGTTTGTGAAGGTGTCGCAATTTGAGTTTTCTCAAACTCTGACGCTTGACCCAGGGTTTTGTTAAACAGCGTCGTCATGGCACAATTTAACCCTTAGCGTCACAATTTTCTTGAAAAGGACGCTGCCACGGCACAATTTTCCAAATTGGCCTACTAAGTTCGAGCTAAGCACGATCCTAGTGGCAGAGTTTATAAATGTCAAATTGCACCGCTGCGGCGCAAAAAGACTAAAAGCGGTGCAATTTAAACACCAAGTGGCACTAAAAGTGCACCGCTGGAGGTAAGCTCAACTTAAAAGCAGTAATAAATGCGCTTAAACGAAAAGATGAAGCTTCAGTTAGGGTCACATATCGGGGCACTGATGCTAGGTGGCCGCTGGTAGGTTTGAACTCGATCGAAAATGTGCAGGGGAAGCTGTTGTTGCGCCATATCATCAGGAGGTTAGAGCTCGAATCTCAAGTTTTGCTAGTAGAGGTGTGTAAAAATGACTTGAAGGTGACCCCTCGGGCCCCTTTTTAGCCTTAAAATTAGGGTTTTTTGACTCTCTAGGGCTGTCTTGTTAGGGTTTTGGACCCCCAAACCTATTTTTGTCCATTCGAGGCTTTTTTTTCATTGTCTTATTTCATTTAGACACGTGTTTAGCCTCCCTAACCCCTTTCGGACATGTCCGACACCTTGTCACCTTTTTTCATGAGATCACCCAAAAATTGGATTTTTCATCCAATCTCTCAAGGGGGCATTATAATGGCATGTTTCTCTCTCACTAGGTAGCAATGGGGAAATTTTTTGATTTTGAAAAATCTTTTGGCTTCGATTGAGAGCGTTTATTCTTTGAACCAATGCAACAAGTGCATTGCTTCAAAGAGGGGCAAAATGTAGACATCGAAAATATACTAATTGACATCATGCATCTGATCCTGACTTACTAACATTGTTCTTCCTAAATCATCCCTCGGTCTAACCATTTAATCAAATCCCCCTATTTGATTAAATTCATCAATATTCGTCTCTTAATTAAATAAATCATTTTATCTGATTAAGTCAATTCCTTCTGTTAATTAAATCAACCCATCTGATCTAATTATCCCTATTTAATTAAATAATCAATTTATTTGATTAAAATTCTAATGTTCATCCATTAAATTAAATAAATTCAAACCTTATTTGATTTAATCTAACACCATCCCTTTTAATTAAATAAATCAAATATTTATTTAATTAACCTATTATCATATTCCTCTCTTATCCGATTTAAATAAATCCATAAATCTAAATCAAATAAGTCACATCATCTAATCTCTTGTTAAATTAATTAACCCTTGATTAATTTAATCCAATCTCATGTCAAATCCTCTAGATTTTGCAACTTGCACAATTAAATCATTTATTTGATTTAATAATTCCCTATTTACTTTCAAAATGGCATAAAAAAGGGAATATTCCTCCAAGTTTGAAATCTCCCCCCAAAATGACTTGTCCCTCTAAAAAATCATTTAAAACTCTTACATTGTCTCTTACATGTCCCCCACTAAGCATTAACTCCCAATTTAAATTTCAAATTCCCCCCCTCTTGGGCACATTTCCCAAATATTGCACAACCATCATCCATTCATAGCTTGACAAGTGGTACCTTATCATTGGATGAATGTTAGTCCGACATTGCTAAAATTTGGGCATTCATCCATCTTGAAATCCTATAAATGAAGAGCTCCTCTCCTCATTTGAGGATCGAGAATCCAAGCAAAGTTACCATTCTCAAATACTTAGCCATTTCCATCCATCTCATTGAATCATAGCTAAATTTTTTGCAGATTTAGCTTGGAACTCTATCATTCATCATCAAAGTGGATCAAAATTCTTCAACAATAATCAACTTGCATCTTAGGGATTGGGAAAGGGCCAATTTTCACATCAAATTGGCACCAATTCCCCTATGGGAACAAGAGTTTTCTATTTAAATTAGGATTTCATCTTTGGTTTATCATTTATGGTGTTTTTGCATATTTTCATTCCTAGTTTAAATTGTAAATGGATTCCATGGGGAATCATTGTTTATGCTTGCAATATCTAATTTAGGGTGTTTAATCTCTTTGTTTTGTAGGTACCTAGGCTGGGGTTCACAGATGGTAACTTCTTGTACCTCATGTGTGAATTTCACACATTGATGGAATGTTGATGCTACTGCCTTCATTGTATAAATCCATGGATGTCCCAGAAGGATGCTATATGGTAAGTCAAGGTCCAAGACTTGACAAGTGGTTTCCATGAGAGCCTACCCTACTTGAATAGGGAGTTTGATCATGCCTTGGGACACTCTTTCTTAATCGTCATATGCTCTTATTGTGATACCCTTTCCTTTGTCAATAGAATCCTCTAAGATTTTCAATTGTTTGATGAGGCTGAGAGAACATATATTCAAACCCACACCTCCATCCACCAAGACCCTTTTGACTTTTCTCTTGTGTACTATGACTTCTAGGTGAAGCGCACGGTTGTGAGATGTTGAGCAGGGAAATCTTGGTCACAAAATGTGAGGAGATTTGGCATGATGATACTTCTAACCATAGCTCGTAATTGCTCCGCATCAAGATTTGCGGTGATAGTGGATGATGATAACACTTCTTCAAGGATCTTCCTATGGGAAGATGATATTTTTAGCAACTCCATGTTGGAGATTTTCACTGGCATTCTCTTGAGTTTCTCTAGGATGTTATAGCCATTAGGGATAGATCTAGATGTAGGGACTCTATTTTTCTAGGATCATCCTGTGATGGTGACTTTTCTGCCTCTTGTGGTGACTCCACAATCGGCATGGGTGCCTTTGATAGTGATGACCATGCAATTTTCATCTATGGAGGCAATGACTATTTGATACACATGATTTACATTTGTTTGGGTGTCTTTCCCTTTATCATTTCTATTCCCTTTGTTTTCATGATTAGGCATCAAATTCATGTATATCTTAAGATCTTAGTTTCCTATAGTTTGTTCCACATTTATAATTCTTTTATCCATGAGATCTTGAACGATGTTTTTTAATCTCATACAACTGTTTGTGGCATGGCCTTTGATTTTATGAAATTCACAAAGTTGATTTTCATTATACCAAGGAGGTTTCACATCTGATTCTTGGTAATTCTCAAAGGTAGGGGCCTTGATGAGTTTTTCATCTATCAACCTTTTCATGATAATTTCTAATGGTTCCCCCAAAGCAGTGTCATTTTTCTTGGGATAACTCTTGTTCTGTTGGGGTGGTACCCTTTGATCATTGAGATTGTTGATTGTCAGATTGTGGTTTGGTTGTTGTATTGTGTGATGATTTTTTTGGTGTTGGATTTGGATTTGTGGTGCGGGTTTATTTTGGCATGGAGCACTAATGACCACCTTGGCATTGATGACACCATCGTTAGTAATGTTTTTTTTCCTTTCCCACATGTGTGAGGTTTATCATTGTAATTGGAGGGTGGGTGGTTGTTTTTTTGTTCAGGGTATGAAGTTGATCCTGTGGGTTGTGTCATGAGAGCTCATTCGATACTGGACGCCTTGGGGATCAACTGGTCATATGTGGTTATCCCTTGAACCTTGAGATGAAATTACAAGAGGCCATCAAGGTTGGCTATGATGGTGCATACTTGTTGTTCTTCTAGCATGGTCCACTTGCTCTAATTGGCCTTGGATTGCCAACGTTGTAAGAATGAATCAAATGATTCATTCTTTCCTTGTTTTAGAGCTGAGAGTTCTTCTAGACTAACATCCATGGCATAGTTTTTAATGAATGCATCTATAATTTTTTGAAATTTTCTAATACCTGAAGGTAGGCGAGAGAACCATTCCATAGCGTGGCCAGCCAAACTTCTAGGGAATAGCCACATCAGATAAGTATCAACTTATGCGACTTCCATGCAATGAACCTAGAATTCCTTGATGTGATCTTTAGGGTTTCTTGTCTCTCGATATTTGTCAAATTTGGGGATCTCAAATCCCTTGGGGAATGGTTTCATCACTAGGCTCATGTTAGATGGATAGGGGTACAAGTTTCTTTGTGTTTTTTTTGTTCGCCATGATTGAAGATCGAGCACTTGTTGCAAGAGAAAATTTATTTGTGTCGTTACATCATTTTGTGGATCAGGGGGTGGGATGAAGGTGTTTTGGGTGTTTTGATTGTGGGTTGGATAGGTGGGTTGGTTGGTGTTTTGTTTGATGGTATGTGTATGTTTTGTCAAGCTAGGTATGCCTCCACCTGCTACTGTATGAACAACACTTGTTGTTGATCTCACTATTGTTGTGCTAAGATTTGTGCTTGTTTTGTTCCAACAACGCTTGTTGTTGGGCTTCCAATTGGGCTACTTCCTATTGCTCTTGATATTTCTTTATTTCTTGTTGATATGCTTGCAAAAAAATAAGAATAAACACATTAGACAAGAGATTGCAAGGTAGAACAAGAATTCCCCATGAAATCCATTTACAAAAATTAAATTAGGAAAATGAACAATGAAGAACACAATGAAAACAACAAAATAGATTGAATCCCAATTTAAATTTGCAAACTCATGATCCCATGGGGGAATTGGTGCCAATTTGATGTGAAAATTGGCCCTTTCCCAATTCCTAAGATGCAAGCTTGATGTGTTGAAGAGATTTGATCCACTTTGATGATGAAGAATGAGAGCTCCAAGCCAAAATCTGCATAACCTAGTGATGATTCAATGGTGGTTGATGAAATTTGAGAGATATTTGAGCATGGTAACTTTGCATAATTTGTGGATGATGAAATGAAGGATGAACCTCTTTATTTATAGATGGGATTGAAGGATGAATGTCCAAATTTGATCAATGTGGGACTAACATTCATCCAATGGCAAGATGTCACTTTTCAATCTATGAATGGATGAAGGATGTGCACATTTAGAGGATTGTGCCAATAAATTCTTATTTTTGAATTTCAAATTTGTTGAAATGACTTGCAAGAGGGAAGGGAAAATGCAATTAATGCCACTTGGCTCAAGACATAGGACATGTAAGATGAAGTTAATGCCTTGCTAGATGTACATGTCCATTTGGAATTTTTGAATTCAAACTTAGAGAATATTTCAAAAAGATGCCTTGTGAGGAAAATATGGATTTAATAAATTAATTAAATCTATTTTCATGTGCAACTTGTAAAATATAGAGGATGAGACATGATGAGAGATTAAATTAATCAAGGGTCAATTAATTTAATAGGAGATTAGATGATGTGACTTATTTGACTCAAATTTATGGATTTATTTAAATCAAATAATGAGAAGAATGTAATAAGAGATTAATCAAATAAAGATTTTGATTTATTTAATTAAAAAGAGATGATTGTTAGATTAAATTAAACAAGGTTTTAATTTATTTAATTTAATGGATAGACTTGAGGGATTTAATTAAATAAAATTGTTTATTTAATTAAATAGGGATAATTAGATCAAGATGATTAATTTAATTATCAAGAAGAGATGACTTAACTAGATAAAATGATTTATTTAATTAAGAGAGGAATATTGATGAATTTAATCAAATAAGGGGATTTGATTGAATGGTTAGACTAAGGGATGATTCAGGATGAAACAATGTTAGTAGTTGAGATCAAATGCACAATGTCAATCAGTACATTCTACGTTTCTACAAATACATCTATTTCAATGTTACATTAAAACTTTCAAATAGAATTACATTTACAAGTGGGCTTTGCAAGCCATCCCCAATAATACATGAATACATTTATAGCACATAAATCTCTGAACCTCAACCATCGTGACACCACTGGTCTTCTTGCAAGCTAGGGCCAAGAGTGTGATTAAGGTGCCTTTTCTGCCCAACCACGAAGTACATGACTTCCCTAGGTTCCTTCCTAACTCAAAGAAATCCCCAGCCTTACATGAGGAGCCTAGCAACCTAAAACAACAACACAGGAGGCAACTCTCGATGCAAGCCTGATGCCTATATGCATTCCTAACATGTGAATCACATATTTCTTGCAAATAGGAGGTGGAAGAGACCTATATTCATTTAGTTCTAGGCTTTTAATTCCATCTATTTCAATAGTGCCTGTGCTTGGCCAAGCATAAATAAAACTAATGATAGTTTTATAAAAATTAAAACTACCATCTCTATGGGTCCACCTTCACCATCCTGTCCTGAAAGTTTCTCAAAATACAATAAATGATACATTTTCCATCTAAGTTCACATTCATTTTTTACACATTTCTAACTTCAAAAAGATTTCATCATTTTCTAATGTTCACACAAAGATTGTCAAAATAGCTTTCATGCATGTATTCAATAAACGAGGTTTTCTTGTACTGTTTCAAGTGAGTTTGCTATGCAAAATAAATTCAGTCCCAATTCTATTATCTAAATTAGTTTTGATCGCAGTAAATAATTTTGATAGTTTCAGCAAAATGAAAACCACTCTTTTTCAGAAAATTCACTAGTTTTGTGTTTTCAATAGCCTATATTTGCTATAAAGTTTCATCCTCAGCTTTTATCATATCCTTATGAGTATTCTGCTAAGTTCAAAAATAAAAAAATGGTGACTCACACAATGTATCGATATGCAGAAAAATAACAGTTTAAGGAAAGAAAAACAAAGTAAATTTCCAGATTTTCACATAAACACAAGTTTTCTAGTGTACATAGTTATTTATGTGAATTTAATTTGCTTCTTTTCTAAGTTTCTAACTTGTAGATATTAAATTTCACTGTACAGATCTGTGTATATATATATATTTTCAATATAAACATATATTCATAAATACCAAGTAGACTTTTAGCTGATTGTATATACTGAGCTATAATTTTTTGTTTAATACCATTGTAGAAAAGTAATGCTTTCAGTAAATAACAGTGTTATTATGCTAGAGTATATGTGTATATATGTGTGTATATATATATATTTATATATATATATATATGTATCTATGTGTGTATATATATATATACATTTTAAAAAAAACATATGTATTTATTCAAGTATCTAAAAGATTTCATACAGATTTACAAGATACTTTTATATTATTGTTACTTTTTCTGTGTAATTCCTCTGACAGAGGTAATATTTTCTATGGAAAAAGATAGTTTCAAATGTCAGTATGAATGTATGTATATATATATATTGTTATTTATATTAATATTCTTTTTATTCATGAGGCAACGCTGGGCGCACAATAATTTTCCATTAGAAAATTCAAAATAAAAACTAATGTATATAGTTTTACGCAGTGTTTAAGGCTGATGCCTCCCCCACAAGGGAAGGCACTACCTATGAGGAGGAAAAGCCTCCTCCACAGGCCTCCATTTCCCTCTCACAGTGCTGCCCCTTCCATTATGGAGGGGGATGGGGTTTATTCCCCATGATTCTTGAATGAAAAAATAAATAAATAAAGACTTCAAAATTTTGCTTATACAGTTGGCTGCTCAACGGTTCCAAAAGCTTTATCTTCAGAGAATAAAATAATGTATATATATATATATGTATAAATACAATGTGTATAGAGAAATATAGGAATATATATTTACATATTTATTCAGAATTTTAGTATAAAAGATTTAGCATTCAAAAATGAAATCTATGAACCACAGTAGTTTAGGGAGAAAAACCCCAAATATGGAAGAGGTAAAATTATGCAAATTCTTTCAATGCACTCAAAAGAATAAAACTTTTTCTTAGATTTTCACAGTTTTGTCATATAATTCCAACACTTTGCATTCAATTTCTTTAGAAGTATTTTCATATTTCAACAAGATCTATGGAAAATAATGGAAAACCTGGATGTTACACTTCTAGCTGGAGATTGGAGATGCTCTTTAGAGAACTTTTTTTTTTCCTCTTTTCAATTTGATTTCTCTGAGAAAGATTCTTCTTCTTCCTTCTCTCCAGTTGCTTTTCCAGCTCTTTAACTTTCCACTATCTACCCAAGATTAATTCTCAACACACTATTTTATAAGATTCAACATTTTCTTAGCAGTGATTAGAGAAAAATTGTAGAGCATATTTTCAAGAAAGTTTTTCAAGAACCATTACCTTCTCAAGAACTATGTTCCCCTTTTTAAAAATGCCTTTTCATTTCCATTTGTACCCTAATCTTGAAATGGATTTTAAAAAATAAGAATAATTTTCAATTTAATTACATGTAAATCCCCTTTTGAAATTATTTACCCAATAATAAAAAAACCAAATGTCTTATAGCTAATGGTTAACTTATTAACTCAAATATTAACACAAAAATAAAACAAAAGTAGAATGCATAAGCATTTAAATCAAAATTTATAAGTAACTATAATTAAAACTTAATCCTTTATTTTATCATGCAAGCTAACCACCTCTCCTTAACCACATCCTTGGTCTTCAACTTCCTGGAACTCAAGTGCACTCAGGCACACAACAATAATTAAATCAGTATCACATAAAGATATAAATAAAACAATATATTACATAAATTAAAAATTTCCACTCTATTTTGCTTTATTTTCAAAATAAAACACATTCAATATTATTCAACTTTTCATAATTTAAATAAACACTTTCATATATCTCCACACCAAAACACCACCATATTAATTGTGTATGTTAAATATGTGTAATCAAAATTAAATAAACAAAAAACATTGATGAAACATTAAACTGAAGAAATGCAAGAAATTTGAATTTAAATAAACAAATGGAGCTTCTTTCAGAGCCGTTCCATCTTCCTCTATCTCCAGGGATTTGTTTGAAGCTGCTGCTCTCAGATTGTGTAAGCAAGGCTTCTCTGAATGACAACCTTTAGAATGAGTATGCAAAGGAAGGAGATTCTCTATCCTATATGCTAGTGGAGTGAAGATACTGATGCAGATATGCACAGGGGCTGTAAATTGAGGATGCTATGAAATGAGAATGATTGGCCATGATATGCTATGCTACTATGCTATGCTATGATTCTTGAATGCTAAAAGACTTATGCTATTTGCAATTTGGCTATAGTTATTCTATTGAAAGCTTCTCTGTAATTTCAAAGACCCGGCAGTCCTTTTATAGCTTTTTGTGCAGGCAAAATCTTGGCTAGCAAAGATCAACGGCTATGAGGTTGTCTGGTAAGTTTGAATGGTGAGAGATGGAGAGGTTGAGAGGAAAATGGAAGAGGTTGGGAGGTTGGAGAGAAGAATGGAAGCCTATCTTCAATCCACGGGAACAAGCTTGCACAGGA
Source organism: Sequoia sempervirens (assembly GCA_007258455.2). Lineage (NCBI taxonomy): Eukaryota > Viridiplantae > Streptophyta > Pinopsida > Cupressales > Cupressaceae > Sequoia > Sequoia sempervirens. The sequence goes on from VDFB02193867.1 coordinate 427,574,280, forward strand.
ACAAAGAAATTAATTTTTCTGTTTTGGCGGTTTGTTTCACAGTTGTTGAAGATCATGCAAATTAAATAAATAAATAAATAAATTTATTTAATTTCATGTGAGTTTGAAGAAATTAAATATTTTTGAAATATTTAATTTTAGAACTATAGAAGACTCAATTAAATATTTAGAATATTTAATTTGCAAATAGACTTTTAGAAGAATTTTAATTAAATATTTGGAATATTTAATTGTGAGTAGAATTTAGAAAATTTAATTAAATATTTGTGATATTTAATTATGAATGGAATTTAGAAGATTTTAATTAAATATTTTGAAATATTTAATTGTGAATGGAATTTAGAAGAAAAGAATACTTAATCTTTATTTGAATAAAATATTCAAGCAAAGATTATTGATAATTAATATAAATAAATCGTAATGTTTATTTAATTAATTAAGAAATGAATATGAAAAGATGATTAAATAAACTTATTTATTTAATCAAAATGAAATAATGAACAATATAAATAAATTATTTAAATTTATTTATATGCAGATGGAATTCGGAGATTTAATTAAATATTAAAAATATTTAATTAATTACCAGACTATGTGATGTGACCATTTTTAGGTGTATACATTTTGCCCCTCTTTGAAGTGATGTGTTTTACGCATTGCTTCAAAGAATTTTGAAATTTTCCCCAGAAATTTGAATGTCGAATGTTGATAGGTATATGCCCCCTCGAACGATGAATAGATAAAATGTTAATTTCAGATTTTTTTTGGATTTTTTTACAATTTTACAATTTTTATGATTTTGAAAATATCGATTCATCATTCAAAAATAGTGATATGAAGAAATTGACGTGGAAAGATGTGAGATGAAAAATTGATGACCTAAATTGCCCCTGCTGTGATAAAATGTGATAAAATGCCCCAATTTGTAGTGATTGTTTGTGTATTGCGATGCCCTGATTTGATGATGTTTATCTAATAAATTTGTTCCCAAGGTTGTTGGAAAACAAATAGTAGCTGATAAATTTTCTTTTAAAGTTGTTAAAAACAAATAGTTGTTGATAGGTTTGCTTCTAAGGTTGGTAAAAAAAAGCATGATTTTGATAAACTTGCTTTCATGAAAATGAAAAACAAATGATTTGTTGATAAGTTTGCTTCTAAGGTTGTTAAAAACAAATAGGATTGTGATAAATTTTCTTTTCATGATGATGAAAAACAAATATTTGATTGATATGTTTGCTTCTAAGGTTGTTAAAAACAAACATGATTGTGATTATCTGCTTTCCATGATGATGAAAAACAAATAGTTTGATTGATATTCAGATTTGATTGATAAATCGTGATGATTTGATATTGATTTTGCTTTGAATGATGGTATGATCTTTTGATGTTATTGAAGATTTGATATTTTGATGTAGGAGCAGGTGGTGTGAGACCAACAACATCTGGGGGTAGCACCTCATAGTGTTTTCATGTGATCAGCTTTGATTTTTTTTTTCCTGAGACATTGTATACTTTGCCAGCTTTTGGGAAAATCTATAAATGCAAAATGCAGATTCTAACATGAATACAATCTATACTGATCATGCAGGTTATCCATACAATATTACTATTCTGAGAGCTTATTTGTGCTTTTTGTGTCATCATAGAGCATTGAAATGTTGAAAGTCAATACAAGCATCAAAGGGTATGTTAGCACTAGTGATGACCTGAGTATTGTTTTCATGATTTTTGATGTAGCAAGTTAATACAGGAATCTAAGTATAATTGAACCAAGATGACCTAAGTATTGCTTGCATAAATAGATAAGAGTTAACCCTTTTCCTATGCAAATTATGAAATGTCATCAATGATACTTAGTAGAGCATGTCTCGCGACCAATTTGCATAGTACTAATGATTTCCTCGCAAACAACAGACAAAGAAAAATCATACTCCTTCCTTTCTTTTCTAGTTCAGTACATCATTGAATTACTCCAAAGATAGAAAAATCAAACAACCATTCAAATCTTGCCTAAAATATTTCAAACATTTATTTAGATTAAGATCATCCAAGTTGGTTATCAACATTGATGTTTTGTTTTGATGTTTTTTTTGGATCATGTTGTCTTGATTTCATTGGCATTGAGTGATCATTTTGGTGTTGTGGTTGATTTGATATGTCAATGTATGTTGCATTTTATCAAACTTTCTTGTGTCTGTTGTGATGTTCGAAAAGCTCGTTGCCCCTCTCTTGTTCAGTCTATGTTGCTGCTTTTGCCCCCAGTGTAAACATAACCTGAAGATTATGGATATGTACAAATTTCATCAAGCCATGATGAAACATAAGGATTCTCGTTGTATGATATGGATATGATAGATATGTATAGATGATAGATATGGATAAGATATATGATGTTCAAGAAGATCCTTAACCTTGTCAAGATCAAAGGTGGAAATATATGGAATGGGCATAGAAAGGATAATGACCATGACCATGAATGATAAGATGGATGAAACTTGTCCCTAAGTGTAGAGTGCACGAGGAATATAGAAGATATGATATGGATGATAGGAAGATGGGGGAAGGACTTAAGCATCAAGTTTCACAACCAAATATCCCTCTAATAAACCATGGTAATGGAAAGTAGAATCCTAAATGTTGGCAGATTAATGATATGATGGAAGAATCTAAGGAATTATGCAAAAGTTTGGATTAAAGGACAATGATGTGGGATGAATGTTGGATAATGGATAGGAGGTTGGAAGGCCTGTTGATGGATAGATGGAAAGGTTGGAAAGATCAACATTGGCACACACCTTGAAGGGTGGTGGAGTGATGGAGGAAAAATGGATTTGGAAGGTGATAGGTTATTAGATGGAAAATTGGAGGAAGCTTTTGGATTAGCAAATTTGGATGCCAATTTAGAGTTTATTGCTTCTATGAGACTTTTAGGAATCCACATGACTTTTGACTTTGAGTTTTGCTTTGTGGACCTTTGTGGCCTTTGACATTTTTCTTTTTGATTTATGGACCTTTGTGGTCTTTGAAAATTGCCTTTTTGCTTTGATGGGCCTTTGTGGCCTTTGAAAATTACCTTTGCTTGGATGTGCCTTTGTGGCCTTTGAAAATTGCCTTTTGATTTTTGGATCAAATTTTCTTTTATTTTTGCATGACTCTTCAAGGAGACATGCTGATCCTTTGATACATGTGGAATTTTATATTGAAGATTTTGACATTTGGCACCCAAATTGCTTCCAAGAGCAATGGGAGGGGTGAATTGAGATGAATGATATGGAGGTATGATGGATGAGTTAATGAAGGAAGAATTTTGAAAGTGGATCAAGGATGTGTGCTTTTGTTGTTCTTGAAGAATAGGAGATGGAGAAATGTGGGACCCTAATATGGATGGAAGGGTTGATGATCTAGGGTTGGAATGATAAGGACCTAGGATGGATAGAGAGTTTGATGAACTAGGATAAGGACCTAGGATAGATGGAGTTTTTGATGGACTAGGATAAGGACCTAGGATGGATGGAGAGTTTGATGGACTAGGATACCTAGGTTGAGCATGAGATGTATAACCAAGGCCATGAGAATATGGATGTGCTTGGATAGAAAGGGGTTCTAGGATACCTTGCTCATGAAGGCCTAAACCTTTTCCTTTGTAATTCATAATTTCACACATTCGTTTACCAATTGGATATGTATTGTTTGTGAAACAAGATGCGAGTCCACTTTGGGGAGGATATGATATGGATGAGAGGATAGGTGTTGGAAGTAAACCAGAATGAATAAAGGTGGAGGATCCCAATTTATAGGTGTGGGGTTCATGGATAACTTGAATAGGTGTAATAGGCTCTTAACATGGGGATGATGGGGTGTTTTGATCTTGACTTGGAAAAGGATTATGAAGTGGTATGAAAGGAATATCTTGATCATGAGAAGGATAATCATCTTTATGGGATGAAAGGGTATCCTTAAATGGAAGCATATATTGATCTTGATGAGGAAGGGAATCATGAGATTTTGTAGAAATCATATCTTGATCATCAATTGGTAAGACATCATTAGATAGGATGAAAGAAATATCATGCTTTTGGGATGCAATAGAATCATGGGATGGTATGGATTGATTAGATGATGTGGAAGAAGAACTTGGAAGAACATTTTGTTCTTGATATGGAAGAGGATTATCATGGGTGAATAATGAAAGGAGGGGATCATCATATGGTTCTTGAGAGATGGGATCTTGATCAAAGATAGAAAGGGTTTGTAGAATGTTTTGATCAAGATGTGTAGATTGAAATGAATCATTGGATGTAAAGGATATGATAGAAGAAGGTGATTGAATGGAATCGTTATCTTGGGTGAAAGAATTGTGAGGTTCATTTTAAATTATGGGGGATGAAGACAAATGCATGACATGACAGGATTGGTCAATTTGATTTGATGGCTTAGATTTGGGCTTCTCATGTAACCTTTGAAAAAATTCAAAAACATTGAATTTGGATGATGTTGCTTTTGGAGGAGAAGAGGTTACATTCATATTTCCATCAAAGGAATTTGTAGTTGTGCCCCCTTTCATTTCCTTGATTTTCCTTTGGAGTGCTCTTGTTTGTTGGGGAAGACTACTAAGATCATTTAATGGAGTTTTAGTCTTTTCAGGATCTTCCTTAATTTTCTCCATATTGTAGTTAGAGGGAAATTTAGCACCTTGTTTTGCTAAGAAAAGAAAGTAGCCTTCTTTATCTCACTCTAACATCTTGTCCAAAATTTGGTGAAACTGTGGATCCTATTCAACTTCTTGAATCATTTCATTGGTTATGTCATTATTTGAACTATTCCTAGTACGGAACCTATGAAAAGTATTTTCTTCCCTATCACCCATGTTGTAAAGTGGAAAACAGGCATATGCTTTTGAAATGTTCTTCTAGACTTAGATCATAGGTTTATAAGTGCAAAAATGATGATGTCTTGATCTGATAAGATGAAAATCTTATGATATGATCAAATGACGTTTCTTACTCTTGATTGTGGCTTCCAAGATGAAAGGATATCAGAATCTTGTTGGGTAAGTTGAATCAATAATCAAAAACTTGTTTGAAAAGATGCATTGTTTTGAGATTTGATCCTAGTCTCGAAAAATGATAAATGTAATCAATGTAATTGTGAGTTTTGGATGATCTTTATTGAATTAATGTATTGAAAACACATCAAGAAAGTTGTAGAATAGTTGTCTTTAAACATTAAGTGTATGATCAAAATGTTTTTCAAAAATTATTTTCACCAGTTTTCACACATGATAAATAGTTCAAACAGACTCACTCTTAGTACTTAGATAGGTCATCATACTAATCAATAGTCCACATCTTAGAATTGCGTCGACTCACATAGCTGTGTCACCCCCGAAAGGGCGCCCATGTTTTTGTCTTTTCCAGGTGCGTACTCAGAGTGATGGAAGTGGATACTGGATCCCCTGAGCAAACAGTCCTTGGCAGTTATATGGTGAGTATCTTGGGGGTAGATTCTTCCCTCCCCTGCGCTATGATTATTATGATGTTCAGAAACTGACTTCGGTTGGATACTACACTAAGTTCATAGTAAGGGTTTCCGTTCAGTGCGACAAATGATAGACTCCCTCGAGAGACCTCCCTACCTTTAGAACAAAGGCTTTGGGGATGGTTATCAATGCACACTACCGTCAAAAGAGGGTTTCCCCAATTTTGCTTTAAATTTTAGAGTGGGGTGGAATAGCCTGGCTTTGGCTTGAACCCACTTGAGTCGTTCCTCTTGGGTGAGTACTTTTTCCCACAAGAGCAGGCTCTCTAAATTTTTTTGATAAAACTGGAAATTGCATAAAGGGAAATAGATGAGTTTGGCATTTTGATCACCCAATTAAGGGGAGAGCATAGGCCTATCACCATTTAAGCAAAGCAATCAAAGATTCAGTTTTAAGCACAAAATAAAAATTTGCTATGCTAGGTGAAGATGTTGCTTCACAAAAACATGAAATTCTTTTTAGCCCAAAATTAAAAGTGAAGTGACTATCCTAGGATTTCTTAATTTTAATTTATGTGACTACCCTAGGATTGCTTAATTCCATTTAAAGTTTGTTACTGTCTGTGGTCGCGTCAGATTCAGTCAAGTTGTATTCAAATTACAATTTACAATTTGCAGGTTTTCCAAAAATGTGCTACAACAGACATTATGGGCACTACAGGATTCCTCATGGGCACTACAGGAATTTTCAAGGGCACTACAAGAATCTTTAAGGGCGCTACAATAATCTTTAATAGCGCTGCAAGATGCCTTACGGGCGCTGCAGGATGATTTAAGAGCGCTGCAAGAATCTTTAAGGGCACTGGAAGAATCTTTAAAGGCGTTGCAAGATGCCTTACGGGTGCTGCAAGATTCCTTATGGGCACTGCAAGATGTTTCAAGGGCACTGAACTGGGTATGAATATTGCTGAAGCATGTTTCTTGCTCTAATCCATTATTTTTGGCCGTAACCTATCAAGAAAATCTGCAATAAGATGTTAAAATTGGGGCAATAGCCCCATGGTGGGCACCAAAAATGTGTATGTTAAATATGTGTAATCAAAATGAAATAAACAAAAAACATTGATGAAACATTAAACTAAAGAAATGCAAGTAATTTGAATTTAAATAAACAAATGGAGCTTCTTTCAGAGTCGTTCCATCTTCCTCTATCTCCAGGGATTTGTTTGAAGCTGCTACTCTCAGATTGTGTAAGCAAGGCTTCTCTGAATGACAACCTTTAGAATGAGTATGCAAAGGAAGGAGATTCTCTATCCTATATGCTAGTGGAGTGAAGATACTGATGCGGATATGCACAGGGGCTGTAAATTGAGGATGCTATGAAATGAGAATGATTGGCCATGATATGCTATGATTCTTGAATGCTAAAAGACTTATGCTATTTGCAATTTGGCTATAGTTATTCTATTGAAAGCTTCTCTATAATTTCAAAGACCCGATAGTCCTTTTTATAGCTTTTTGCAGGCAAAATCCTAGCTGGCAAAGATCAACAGTTGTGAGGTTGTCTGGTAAGTTTGAATGGTGAGAGATGGAGAGGTTGAGAGGAAAATGGAAGAGGTTGGGAGGTTGGAGAGAAGAATGGAAGCCTGTCTTCAACCCATGGGAACAAGATTGCATAGGAACAGAGAAATTAATTTTTCTATTTTGGCAGTTTGTTTCACGGTTGTTGAAGATAATGCAAATTAAATAAATAAATAAATTTATTTATTTAATTTCATGTGAGTTTGAAGAAATTAAATATTTTTGAAATATTTAATTTTAGAACTATAGAAGACTCAATTAAATATTTAGAATATTTAATTTGCAAATAGACTTTTAGAAGAATTTTAATTAAAAATTTGGAATATTTAATTGTAATGTGACTTTAGAAAGGAATTAATTAAATATTTGGAATATTTAATTGTGAGTAGAATTTAGAAAATTTAATTAAATATTTGGGATATTTAATTATGAATGGAATTTAGAAGATTTTAATTAAATATTTTGAAATATTTAATTGTGAATGGAATTTAGAAGAAAATAATACTTAATCTTTATTTGAATAAAATATTCAAGCCAAGATTATTGATAATTAATATAAATAAATTGTAATTTTTATTTAATTAATTAAGAAATGAATATGAAAAGATGATTAAATAAACTTATTTATTTAATCGAAATGAAATAATGAACAATATAAATAAATTATTTAAATTTATTTATACGCGGATGGAATTCAGAGATTTAATTAAATATTAAGAATATTTAATTAATTACCAGACTATGTGATGTGACCATTTTTAGGTGTATACATTAATTATTATTCTACCAAGCACATCAAAACATGTACCAAAACCACACAAAGCCAAAACAACCTACATAATGGTCGAGATGTGATAGGTCGATATTGGTGTTTGTAATTTCTTTCCAGTCTGTGATGATCTTTGAATGTAGAGGCTCACCCTGAAACTGGTATTTCATCTAGTCCTTGTCCTCTTTTGCATAAGCAGTCTTGCCCACTTTCTTCCCTTTGTCCTTTTCTATAGCTTCCCTTGAGGGTCTTACACCTGATTACATATATTTTGCAAGCAAGGGCATAATGAGTACAACTAATCATGAAAGAACTAACATTAGTTGAAATCCCATGGATGAAATCCAATTAGACAATACATGATCGATTAAATTAAATGTTTACTTCAAGATGTCGCTACTCTTTTATTAGAGGGATTTTGGAAAACCCAGGCCTAGGAGGTCGAACTTCCCTGGCAGGAATGTTGTTTTGAAGGAAAAATGGGGTAGGGTGATCTATGTGATTTCCTGACTTCAAATCTTGGTGGTTTAAAAGGTCAATGCAGGAGAAGGCTAAATTTGAGCACATGGGTCAAGATAAGTTTTCAAATTTGGGGTCATTTGGATCACTTTTGGGGATCCTAGAGATGTAAGGCTAGAAAGCTGTCAGGGGTTGGCTGTTCAGAATGGCCAAAAAGAAACAGAGTTATAGGGTTAGAATTTTGGGGTCTGGGATCCGAAAGGCTCGAGGATGACCAATTGTTTCCTTTAAACTTTGGAGCATGTGGGCTTGAAGAGGTAGGAAGCCATCGAGGTTTTTCCATTTGAAGATGACAGTCGTTGGATGAAAGTCCGGAGGGAGTGGCCTGGTAGACCGGACCCAATACCAAACTTGGATGTTAGATTTTCTCATGAGTTTTCTATCAATGATTGGGATGACGGGCCCCAAAGTTCAGGAAGACATGCATGCTTCTCCCTTTTGAACTGACAGAGATGGGACAGAATCCCGACAGGTGGAGCCTAGTGAGGGAAAGGATGTTTAAAGTTTGTTGTTTGTTTCTAGCGGTAAATGGAAGGTTAGAACCTAGGAGGCAGAAGGTCGCCAATGGATTTCTATTTGAAAATTTCAAGGATGCTATGAAATTCTGCGAATGGAAGTCCACAAACCGGGACCTAAGGACATGATGGAACAATTCATTTGAAGTTTATCCCTAGATGCAAAAAGGTGGGGCGGGCCCCAAAGCTCAGGTGAATAGACCCTCATCGCTGTTTGGGAATGATAGAAGTAATACATAGTTCTGGACACAAAAGTCTAGGGGGTCAGGCCCAAGAAACAAAAATGGAAGTTGGTCTCAAGTTTGTTAAATTTGTTAAGTTTCGCGGTGATTTTCTAACGAAGGTCTAGGGTCACAGGCTCGAGAGAGGATTCAGCCATTTGGGAAAAAGATTCATTTTCTAAGTTTCAACAAAAAAAGGAAGACCTAGACCCAGAAGACGTGAGCGCCCCTAGACTATGAATGGCATGACAAGGTCAAGTTCTAGATCGATCTAAGAGGGTGTTTTGGAGGTTTTCGAGAATTCCAAGACATGGGTATTTTAGATGTTGTCTTCCTTTATCAATCCAATGAATTTTTAGACCATTTTGATTAGCTTTTTAAGCGTGAATTCACAAAATACCTCATGGGAGGGGAAACATAAAACCTACCTCAGAAGCTCAATGAATGAGGTATCAAAATCCACTAAGGACTCGTCAAACTCAACTTTGAACTCCTCTGGAAAACCTAACATATGAAAATGATAGGTCAAGCTAGGTATTTATACTCCATTATGCATTTAATGGCCTCATTTATTTCCTATATGAATGATAGTAGGGTGGGTGGATTTAAATCTCGGATAGCGGTAGGAGGTCTGAGGTCCGAGCGCCCAAAGGATGCCGTAGTTTGGCCATTTTGAAAATTTAGTTTAGAAACCACTGGCGGCGAAGGGGAACTTGGGGCCTGGAGGGTGGAGTTCCATCGTAGGTTGGCTATCAAGAACAATGAAGTTAGCACAAAGTTTTGGACACAAAAGTTTGGTGGGGTAGGCCCAACAGGGGCAAAAGCAGCCTATTTTTTTCACAAGTTTAAATGGGGTAGAAAAGTAGGATCTAGGTCCTGGGGCTCAAGAAGGCAGAAGCCTTCTGCCATTTAGAACAACAAACACCTAGAGGAAACCTAGCCAGGGAAACCCGGTGGGGCAGGCCCGCCAGGCCCCAAGACCGTTGGTAGGAGTAAATTGCTAAGGAGATTCTGCAAAGCACCAGGACTTAACAAAATGAAGGGGATGAAACACAACCAAATCAAGATGAGACTTAGGACACCAAAAAATGAAGGGGATGAAACACAACCAAATCAAGATGAAGGGGAAGCATGTTGACCACTTATGACACCAAAAATGGGGGCACACAAAATGAGGTAGTAGTAAAATGATGTGACAAGGCAAAAGAAAAGAGGGTCCCCATTCTGAATCGGGCATGTGTGCTGAAGGAAAAACAATTAGCTTGTTTGTTTACTTGACCTTGGTCTTTTGGTTTATCTTATCACATTCATTCCAATGACCTCTCGATGATGTCCAAACAAAGGGATTTAGAGAGAAAGGAATGGGGCAATGATCATTATCTTTTATCTGTTGTGCTTGTTGGATTGTTCTTGTAATATAACCTTGGTCATGTGTGCTTTTTTTGGGTGTAGGGAGGATGTTTTAGGTGTCGTATTGACCACATAGGAAGGATTTTCTTTCTATTTTTTGGTCTGAGATGTTTGGAATATCTAAACTACATTTTAAATAAGGGTTCGTATGTCAGGTGTGAATAGGAGTACTCCTATATAATTGTCGAGTTAAATTTTATCACACTAGGTGCAATGCCATCCTAGTTTTTTATACATTGATACATCGTGCCTATGTTTGTTATCAAACATAAGGTAAGTAGCCCTTTTAAAGTCCCACTCCCTCCAGCTGTTTCACCTCTGCTCCTAGCCTTCTCACCTCGGCCTACAATCTATCTCTCTCTGCCTATACCTCCTCTACATGCAATGCTACCACATTAGCTAGGGTCTTGTAGTCCCTCTATCCCTCTACTTGTACCCTATCCACTTTTGCATGCACACATGATCACCTCAGCCACCAGCTTGCTCCTCATAGCCTCTGAATCCCTAAGTCTCTACTTAGCAATCTGTAGCCTTGCTAGTGCCCCTCTCAATAGTATGGTCGGGTCCTCTGGTGGTGGTGGTATGTATGGTACCATGGCTAATGGGTCAACCTTAAGAGCATCTACCTTCATCGCCTCCACCTATGGATCATTTCTCTCCTTCTCTGCCTCGGCCTCCTCCTGGCCTCTCCTCTATTGTCCTCCCCTCCTCCTCACTCTCCTCTGTCAATCCTCTATGTCCACAACAACCTCAACCTCCTCTTGTCCTCTCCTCTACTATCCTTCTCCCCTCCTCCCCCTCCTCTATCCAACCAGTCTCATCTCATCCTCTAGACCAAAACCAAGTGCCTCTTTAATCGGCTCATTTTTCATCATCTGTGCTAGTCAATGGTAGGCCCACCATGTGGAGAAACTCACTATCACCCTCACATCTACTCTCCCACCTCTCTTACGTGGGTAGGGTACCTCTTGGAGCTCCTCCCACTACTATCTCACAAAATTGGCAACAATCTGATCCCCCCATGATCACTCTCAAGTGATGTGTCTGAATCTCTGCAGTCTGTGAGGGATGTCCTACTGAATCCTAAACTACCTTAGCACCTAGTACACCCTGTGTAGCTCCACTATGTAGGGATCTCTCCCAATCAAATAGGATATTGTGTAGAAGTATCCTTTATGCCTCTCCTCATCCTCCCTTCATCTAGAGAATCGCCACATCATGTAGGGCCTCCACACTTTCTGATCCTCTCATAAATCATCTAGACTCCTCCTACATCTATCTAGATCACCAATGCCTTTGTAATGAAATTTCTAGTCATACTCAGTTCCGTACAAGTGTGCCACTAGTAGTGTAGGATCCTACAACCCTCCTATCACCACTCCTAGCCTAGCCACACTACAGTGCTCCCAGGCCCATACCTATAACAACATGACATGTGTAACGCTGACTGCCCCCGATAACACACAATGTGCATATCCCTAGATAACTAAGCCAATACATATGGAACCCATGTGAACTCCCCCTCCCTCTGCTCCACAATGTGTCTCACAACCTCCATGAACTTGAGGCTGCAAGAACGTCCACTCCTGTATGGCAGAAAGAGCCTGCTAATCAAACCGCAAAGGTATAATGGTAGAAGAGGTACTCCCAGTCCCAAAAAACTATCCAGATCCAACACCATCCCCTGAACTAGTAAGTCCTCTTGTCTAAAAAGGACCCATAAGGTCTAGTCCAGCTCCTGGCCCTCTGATCTAGTCCAACTCACTAGATGGCCTACTATTGGTAACCGCAATATCCTCCACACGTCCTCCAAGGTGATGGTCATCTCCCTTGTCAAAAAGTGAAATGTAGACATCTACGAATCCCATCTCTCTATTAGTGCTGTCAAAAGTGCTCGATGTGCCCTGATAGTAGGGCACCCTAGCATATGAAGCAAACCTGCTCGTGGCAATGCCTTGTGATCCTCCCCATTGCTGCAATTGTTGCCTCTAGAACATTCAAATGCCTCTCCCACATCTGAAAGCTCTCAAAATGTTGCATTCACATCATACAACATGTCAGTCATTTAAATAATCTCATCTTTTCTTTCACCTTCTTTTCTTCCCAACCGTGGGTTGTCTTCTAGATATTTTCCCCCTTTTTGGGAGAATTTTCCCAATTTACCTTTTCCCCCTCTTTTTCTTCACCTTTTGGGAAAATTATCCCAACTCAGATGAATTCACCCCTTTTATTGTCATACCTACCCATTTTATGGGTGTGTTTTCCCTTTTTCCTCACATCACCCTCACCCGCCTCTACAGGCAGGTACCCTCAATCAACCAGTGGGCGAGTATGCCTGGAGGATGGGTGGACCTGCTACCCCTCATCATGACAACCACACCCATTAGATGGGCGCATTCACCCATTTGATCCAGGTGAATTTTCCCATCCCATGGGTGCAGTCACCCATTTCACCTACTAACATGTATTTTTCAGGTGGATTTTCTTGGTTCATGGGCAAGTCTACCATTCTCTTATGCTATCTCGGCCCTTTTAAGCATTTTTTTGTCATTTTTTAGGTGAATTTGACCACTAAATAGGAAAATCCACCCCCCTTCCCCACCACCTCTAAACAAGAAAATTTTCCTACAAATTAGGCGAAATCAAAATTCCACCTCCTACCCATTTTCCTAATCTACCCAAACCCCATAACCCATGTTTTAAAATTGCATAAAAATTCAAAAAAAAAAAAAAAATTGTTGAAAATTACAAAGAGAGTTTTGGGACTAACCTGGTGTGGAACAACACAGTCGTGGTAGAACCGTCGTACCTCATTCCCCTAGTGGATAATATCGTCATCATACTCCTTGGCCATCCTCATCAACTTCCTCTTCTCCTCTCTCTCTCTCACTCAACTACCAGGTGTGCAAATGCGGAATAGTAATTCTTAAAATTGCTATATGTAGCTTTATTTAAATTAAATAAATTTATCTTTATTTGATTTAAAGCTAACACCATTCTCTTTAATTAAATAAATCAAACTTTATTTAATTAAGTCTAAAATCATTATTCCTCTCATTTTTATTTATTTAAATCCTAAAATCTAAATCAAATTGTCAAATCAGCTAAATTCTATCTAAATTAATCAAATTAGGATTAATGCTAACACTAATCCCTCAAATTCTCTAGATTTTACAACTTGCACAATAAATCAATTTATTTTATTTATTCAATCTATTTTTTAATTCAAAAAGGCATCAAAGTGGGAATATTCCTCTAATTTGAAAATCTCCCCCAAAAGGATTTGTACATCCAACAAGACATTAAAAGCCTCTTACATGTCCTTTGCCTTGAGCCAAGTGGCATTAACTCCATTTTTTTCTCTCTCCAACATGTCATTTTCAAATTTCAAATTTGAATTTAATGGAATTTATCATGCATATTGACCAAAATATTCTCAAACTCATTTGCATTAGCATCTTAACAAGTGGCACAATGCCATTGGTCCATCTTTAATCCCACATTCATCCTATTCTTCAATATTCCATCCTTCTTTGTTATAAATAGAGTTATTGCATTTGATCATCCACAATCCATGTAAGATCACCATGCTTATTTGGATCCACAATCTTCGGTATTTTCATCCACAACTTCATGCAACATTATTATCTTTGAATTTTTGAGCAATCTTCATCCATTTTCATCCATTTTTGACATTTTCATAGCTAGGTTATGCAAGAATTTCTCCAAGGAAGCATGAAATATTCATCAAGTCATCACCAAGCATACAAGGGATTGGGAACGGGCCATTTTCCACATCGAAATGGCGCCAATTCCCCCATGGGATTAGGAGTTTGATCATTTAAATAGGATTTAATAGCTTTCTTTATTGTAAACTTCACTTATTTCTTGTTTATTTGTGTTTCAAATGAATTCCATGGGGAATGTTGATTTAACTTGCATAATGGAATAATTGTGTGTTTGTTTGTTGTGTTTGTGCAAGTCTAGGATCAACATTCATAGTATAGATCAATTATTGGAAGTTTGCTATATTTAATTGCATCTAGGCTAGATATAATTCAATTAGTTTGTATGGTAGCAAGGTTTTAGGTTGCCCCAAAGGAATCTTATGTCAATGTAGTGAAAAGAATTCCTAAATACATCAAAATCACTATTGACTATGGGTTGTGGTATCCCAAGTGTAAGGATTTCACATTAACAACATATACAAATGTAGATTGGGTAGGACGTGTAGATGACATGAAAAGTACTAGTGGTGGAGCATTCTTTTTGGGGAACAAATTGGCTTCTTAGATGAGAAAAAAGAAAGAGTCTATCACTCTTTCTATTCTAGAAGTAGAATATGTTGCAGTAGTTGCATGTTGTTCACAAGTCTTATGGATGAAGCAGATGTTAAAAGACATCAAATTGGAATACAAAGAGCCCATCTCTATTCTTTGTGATAATTCCAATGCCATTAACATATCAAAGAATCCAGTGATGCACTCCAAAACCGAGCATATATCATCAAGTATCACTTCATCAAAGAGAAGGTTGCAGATAAGGAAGTCAACATGTAGTTTGTTCCAACAAAGGAACAAGTGGCTTAAATGTTTACAAAATTTCTTCCTATAGAGAAATTTGAATACTTGAGGTAGAAGCTAGGAGTAGTTTCTTCCACCTCATATCACTAGACACTAGTGATAGGGAATATATCTAGGGGGAGCTTCATTGATCATTTATTTGACCCTGGTTAAGCATAATGTGATCAAGTCAGGTAAAATATTTTTAACAAATTTCTAACGACTTGATGGTTGCTATAAATTGTCAAATTTCAGCATTTCCTCAGTGGGAGTGTGCCCTTTGCAATTGATGTCAAAGGGGGAGAAAATATAGATGTGGAGAAATGTGATGCAAAATAGAAGCTTTTTGAGAAGAGAAGAGATGTATGTCATAGGGGGAGTTGTTGTGTTATAGTGTGAATAATAAAATTGGTGTAGAGCTTCAGTCTACTTGGATGAGCAATTAGAGTTTTATATAAATGACAAAGTGGGAGATTGTTGGTA
Source organism: Sequoia sempervirens (assembly GCA_007258455.2). Classification (NCBI taxonomy): domain Eukaryota; kingdom Viridiplantae; phylum Streptophyta; class Pinopsida; order Cupressales; family Cupressaceae; genus Sequoia; species Sequoia sempervirens. The sequence goes on from VDFB02193867.1 coordinate 427,589,818, forward strand.
TATAGTTGTCATTGATGTCAAAAGGGAAAATTAGGCAAAGGAGTTTGTTGGCATGTTGAAAGAGGATGGATGGAGAGTAGTGGATCTGATGGCATATTCAAATTAGGATTCTCGAGAACTTTGAAAAAAGGTATTATGTAGGTCAACAAAGTGAAGGATGCACCTATAAATATCTTATTTATACTCTCAAGTTTTAGATTTTATTAGTTAAACCCTAAGGATACTTGCAATAATGGTGCTAAAAAAAATTCTATTTTGATGTTGACCTAGTATCAACAGTTGTCGGTTGCATTATTTGCAACTTATGTTGTTGGATTCATGAGGATGACAGGCCCCTCTACCTAGTGCTTTAATGTTATACATCCCCTTCAGATCGGTGTGACAGTGCATGGTTGGTGAGAGAAGGGGAGATGTCTCTTCGACGAGTCGATGATCATCTTATCAGTGAGACATTGATGTATCGATGGGAGTTTGGGAGAAGTCTCCTTGATGGAGTGACAAGGAGTATGGAAGTATTATCAACAAGACTATATGGCATTGGTGAGACCTTTGTTAATGTCTCTCTGACATGGCGATGTGAAGGTAGTGCTCGATTAGGACCCAGTCATGATGATGTGGGTGATAGTGATGATGAAGATGACACATGGCATGACAAGATTGAGTGAACAATAATCTACATCTTTGTTGTGGATTATAATGTGTGAATGGTTGGTCTAGACCACTTCCAACATGAACAACCAATCAAACACTAGTCAATAAACAAGTTTATAACAAACATTCCCCATGAAGTTCATTCAAATGCAAAGAACAAGAAACAAAGAAAATTTAATCTAATGAAAGCAAATAAAACCCATTCTAAGCATTCAAACTAGCATCCCATGGGTGAATTGGTGCTATTTTGATGTGGAAAATAGCCCTTTGCTAATTCCTTCCAAAGCTTTGATGATGATTGATGAAGATTAGTGCTTCTTGATGAGATTTGACCATAACCTAACTAAAATTGATGAAAACTATGAAAATGGTGGATGAACTTGCTCCAAATCTGTAGATAGTGATCTTGCCTAAAGTTATGGATTCAAAATTAGTAGAAGAGCTATCCATTTATAAGAGAGGATGGAAGAATGAAAGATATGAAGGATGTGGGACTAAACATAAGCCAATGTCATTGTGCCACTTGTCAACATGCTAGTGGAGAGAGGTGGAGCACATTTTGATCAATGTATAAATAAATGCTATTAGGTGGAATTTTAAATTTGAAAGTTGGCTTGTGGAGGGAGATGTGGAAGAGGAGTTAATGCCACTTGGCTCAAGAAAAAGGACTTTTAAGAGATATAAATGCCATGTTGGAGGACAAGACCTTTTGGGAGGGAGATTTAAAAATGAGGGAATATTCCAACTAGGTTCCCTTTTGAATGAAAATAAGAGAATTTATAAATCAATTAAATTGATTTACTTGTGTAAGTTGAAAAATCTAGAGGATTTGATGGATTAGTGTTAGAGTTAATCAGGATTTCATTAACTTAGATGGAGATTAGTTTGATTTAAAACTTTGACTTAGATTTTTGGATTTATTTAAATCAAAATGAGAGTAATATGAATATTAGATTTAATTAAATAAAGTTTGATTTATTTAATTAAAAGGGATGATGTTAGACATAAATCAAATAAAGGTTAGTTTATTTAATTTAAAGGAGATGAAATATGACTTAATCAAATAAAGTGATTTATTTAATTAAAAGAGGAACATTAGGATTAATTAAATATAATGATTTATTTAATTAAAAGGGGAAAGTGATGAATTTAATAAAATAAAGATTATTCGATTAAATGGTTAGTAAAGAAGTGATTTAGAGAGAACTGGTGTTAGTAAACTAAGATTGAGTGCATGATATCAATTAGTATACTTTATGTGTCTACATTTTTCCCCTCTTTGAAGCAATGTACCTGCTGCGTTGGTTCAAAGAATAATCTTGCCGAGATGAAAATTCAAATTTTTTCTAATTTTTTCAGATGCTCCAACAAAAAGAAGTATATTGGTACACTGCCCCCTCAAGAGATCAAGTGAAAAGTTTGATTTGAGTGTCGATCTCACAAAAAAGAATTTCAAGATGGATGTATGGATGGTTATACTGATGAAGCAAATGAAATGGTTTTAAGATGCTCAGAATAACCAATCTATATTATCCTAAACAACTTAAATGATAATGCAATGCATGTGAGATGGATGATATGATATGCTATGATTATGAAATGTATGTATCATTAGGGGAAATTTACATAAAAAATGGGCCTCCTAAGGATGACATCATCTGCTTTTTAAGTTATCAAAAATCAACTAAAAGATGACATCAACCTGTATGGTGACATCATCCAAAATAAAAATAAAATTATTTTTTTTATAAAATAAAACTTTTTAAAATCTTATGAATTAACTCATGATGGTTAATTTAAATCTACATATCCTATTCTATCTCATTCATCTTTCTAAATATAAAATATTCTTTTTGTTTTTTAGATTTATATTCTTAAGTTCTATTATAGAAATTATTATGTTTTTTAAAAAATATTTTCATTCTTAAAACAAAAAATATATAAAAAGCATTTCAAAAATATTTTAACAAAACTTTTCTTAAAAATATTTTAAAAATTTGGAATGAAATTAATTTGTAATAAAATTCATAGTAACATTGACATAGTTGACTCGTCCATCTAAGCTACGCAATTTGTCCAAGTTTGTAAATCTCAAAAGTATGAGTGTAAGAGATCAAGAACATTTTAATATATAATACATATATGCTTATTTAATAATTGATCTCAGATTTATTAACCAAACAATAGTATAATTTTTAATTTTATTTACTATTGTCAATAATTATTATTATGTGCATACTTGTTAATATTTGACTAATATTTATTTATTTATAAATATATGGAAAAAATAAATAATGATCATATGTACTTAATTGTTTATTCATTTATTTCTTTTCCTCAATTTCAAAACTACTTAAAAACTATTTTATTTATTTAACACAATATCTATTTTCCTAAACAAGATAAAAAAACTACCCTAATTACATGTAATTTTTAAATCAACAAATTTTTATTTCTTTCAATATATATATACTAGTATACATATCTTAAATATAATCTATATAAAATCTGACGAGATATATCTTATTATTATTATTATATTATATTATTATTATTACATGTTTTTTAATGATATTACTAAAATAAAAGAAAAATATTACTAAAATTAAGATTATTTTTAATAATATACTTTTTAAATCCATTATATATTTTAAATTAGCAATATACTATTTAAAGTTAATATATAATTTCAAAAAAATATAATAATATATTAAAAAGTATATTGCTAATTTCAAATACATAGCTTTTAAAAGTATATTATTAAAAATATTTTTGTTTCTCAAAAATGTTTATTGTCTTTTGCTTTTTTCTAAAATAAGTTTGATTTTTTGTTTTTTGTACGGATTGTGTTGACCTCCTTGAGTGAGATTATTTTGAAATTCTAAATAAATGGATATTTTAAATTCAATCTCATTTTTTTCTCCTTAATTCAACTTCAAAATTTTCCCTCCATAATTCAACCTCAAATTTTTCCCTCCACAATTTGACATCAAAATTTTCAAGAAAGTGAACTTGAGTTTTTTAATAAATTATAATAGAAATATATGTTACCACTTTTTTAAAAAAATGAACTTGAGTTTAATATTTTTTAAATAAAAAATTAAAAATCAAGAAAAAAAAAATCTAAAATGAAAAGTGAACTTGAGTTTGTCAATAGAAATATATGTACCACTTTTTAAAAAATAATGGACTTGAGTTTTTTAAGGAATTATAATAGAAACATGTGTCTCGCTTAACTCATGTAGCTAAGTAATTTATATTTTTTGTATTTAAATAATTTGTATTATTTGAGATAATTTTTGCTTTTTTACAGTTCCTTAGGAGGCCCATTTTTTATGTAAATTTTCCCTAATGGCTAATGGTTTGTGGATGCATGATGGAAATGATATTATGTTAGCATGAAAAGAAGATAGAAGAAATGAGATGATGAAAAAAGGATCCAACAAGTCCATGATCTACGAGACTTTATTAGAGATGATGATGAATGATGATGATGCATTGCTTATTAGGAATTGGGATTTTACAAGGGCTTACTTACCTTATGTTTGATAACACACATAGGTAGGATGCATCAAGGTATAGACAACCAGGATGGTGTTGTACCTAGTGAGATGGAATTTGAATCAACAAAGAAATAGGAGTATTCTTGTTCACACCTGACATATAGAAACCTCACTATGATGCATTTCAAAAGTTTCAAACGTCTAAAACCATAACACAGAAAGGCATAACCTATCAATGAAATAGTCAACAAGTTGTCTAAAATTTCTTCCATACATACCTAACAAAGTAAATATTTGCCAAGTTATATTACAAGAGCATCCAATAAACATAACAAACAAAAGATAATGATCAATGCCCCATTCCTTTCTCTCTAAATCATTTTGATTAGACATCATCAATAGGTCATTGGAATGAGTGCAATAAGATAAATCAAAGAAAAGATCAAGTAAACAAACAAGCTAATGTTCTTCATATCTCTAGCCAAAGGGGATTTTTTTTTAGGATAAGAATCCAAATTGATTTTTCCAATAGATAATGCCCATTGTAGGAAGGATGCATCCTAGGATATGTTAGTGGATGCTGGCAAGTTGTTTTGCTTAGGACCAGTATCTGAATTGTTTTGTCAATAGATAATGCCCATTGTAGGAATGATACATACTAGGATATGTTAGTGGATGGTGTAAAGTTGATAGGTTGTTTGAAAGGTTGTTGATATAAAGTCAATTGACATGTTTGCAAATGATCAAGAGTTTGATTTTTCGTGTAAAAGTTTACTTTTGCTGATTGTTATACTTGTTCCTACTTGTGTTACCAAAGGATGAAGGTGACGATTGATTTATTATGAGTGGATGTTTCTTTTGGGTGAATACAAAATGGGATGGATGGATTTTTCAAATATTTGTATTTTTTTAGTGTTTTGAAATGTTTTGAAGCTATTTTTTGGTTTTTTCAAGATTTTACAAATGTTTTGATTTTCCAAATTTTCAAATGTTTTTTGGGTTTTATGAGATTTTATGAATGTTTTTGGATTTTTTGTCTCAGGGGCTCATCAAATATTAGCCTTTCCTACATTTAAGCTCAGAGATGACGTAGTTCAGATAGCATGTTTTTGATGTTTTCTGACTTTTTGACTTGTTTTTGAGATTTTGATATGTTTTGGATTTTCTTGGTTTTCTAAATGTTTTTTGGATTTTTCTCACGACTTTGACGATTTGGATATGTGTGATGATATCAATGCTCTATTTTAGGATTTTTTTGAAAGCCAAGCTAAGTTTTATTGATCGAATTGATGAATTGATGATGATAAGATTTTTGATGATACACAACAATACAAGGATAGTGTTAAGCAACACAAGGATTAGGATGGATATCCCAAGACGATGAGGGATTGATTGAATTTGATTGGTTGATGAATGATGATAACATTTTTGAGGATACACAACAATGCAAGGATAGTGTTAAGCAACACAAGGATTGGGAAGGATATCTCAAGATGATGATGGATTGATTAGACTTGATTGATCAGGATTGAAGCTTGATTTTGGAACAAAATTGTTTGAATGATTTGATATGATGTTGACATGCAAATTAGATGTGACTAATATTGATTGTTTGGATTGATGTTTGATAAAAAAATAAAGCTTGATAAGGAACATCTTCTTGTAAAAATATTCCATGGGCTAGTGATTTGGATTTTGGCTCAGAAATGCTTTGACTGATTTGATTTTATATTTGCCAATGTTTAGATCACCACATAAGTTGGAAGATTTAGTTCAATATTTACTCCTAAAGAAAGATGTAAATATCTGCCACTAGTGTCTAGAAATGTATGGAATGCCATGGATGAATACTTGGATAGGTGTGTGGATTGATGGATGTGGTAAGCACACAAAGAATTCCAAGGATTATCTTGTGATAAGATAATAGGTTCAAATAGAGGATGGCATTGATCAGTGTTTTTGCACACTTTCTCAATGCAGGTAGTGCATAGGTGCACTACCTCTCTTGAAAGGAAATCTTCAATAACAAGTTGCTAAAAATCTCCCCAAGGTCTCTCGGGTGTCAGGTCATGACTTGCTTCGAACTCTTAGTTGATGTTTGATGTGATTTTGTCGGTAATCACAAGGAAAACTTACGTAGCTAGATGCAAAGTGGATCCTTAAAATCTAAAGTTTCTGAGATGGGAGTTAAGGTGCACTTTGTTGTAGGTTTGAACAAAAATCCAAGCTTCAGTGTTTTCCTTAAGTTTTGTATTTACAATGTGTAATGAACCTTAGCATAGGCTATTTCTAAAAAAAGAAAAAAGAGCAGGGAGGAGGGAAGGTTACTGGTCTGCAACTAACTATGAACAGTGATCATGGAGGTTATACTATGCACAACTTCTTTCCAATAGGATTCCACTTAACCAAGATACCTATAGTATTATGAAATTTGTGCTATCTTCAAAGGTTTGCAGATATTTTACCATTCATCCACCACATACATGCATGAATAAAGATAAAATTTTAAAAGAAACTTTAAATTTTAGCCCAGACTAACTTTACAAGACCATTTACCAACAACAAATAGCAAAAAGTATGGACTGAAAGGCATCAACATAGCAGAAATTTCTACAATCATAGAACACTAACTCATTTGACTACAAAATCCAATGAAAATGTTCAACAAAATATGTATAATTTGATGTGTAGTTTTCAATTTTTTAAAATTTTATCCGCGATGTTCGTCAAAATTTTGATGAACCTAGGTTTTGTCAAAATTTTGACAAACATGAAAAATAAGAAAAAAATAAATTGTGGCCAACATAAAGAAAAGTGAGTTCGCTATTTTATTGTGATAGTGTTTTGCTCTACTTGAGATAGTTTGTGGAGAACTAAGGATGATTTTCTTGGGAAAAATTAGAAAAAATTCAAGAAGATATAGCCAAGTTGAGGGTAGTCATTGTCTTTTTGTAGAATTCAGTTGTGAAGTCAGATTTGTAGTACCAAGTTTGAAAATCATATTTTAAAGAAACATCTCATCAAATTTCATTTTAAGAGGTTTAGGGTTTTGAGAATTTCATGTCCATATTTGGTTGTGTGGAATCACCATAAGATCACAACCAAGGAACAAATTCTTGTGACTGTAATTATGTGATCCATAACTCTACTGGTCATGTGGCATATTTGTGCTATTACAATTATAGGATGCATTCATGTGTGACCCAGGTTTAATGTGGCTATGTTGTGATAGAAATGGAGGCACTCATATGATGTAGTTAATTTAGGTTGTATAATGTAGGTTTCAATCATCATTTGGTACATTTAGGTTGTCTCAAGTTGAAGAGGTTAGGATGTAATTATAGCATGATCCAAGAGTGATTACCTCTTGTTGCAATAAAAAGCCTATAACTCTAGTTGATATGTAGAGTGGTTGTGTTATATCAATTATGTAGTGAATTCAAGCACAACCCATGTTTAATGGGCTATTCTAGAGAGTGATCAATATTTTCTAAACCTTATGAATGTTACTTAAAAGTGTATAGCTTAAACTACAAACCAAGTTTGTTACATACTTGAATGCAATTTTGGGTTACCGCAAACTATAATAATGTGATATGCTAATAACCATTATGGAAAGTATTAAAACAAGACCCATTCTATATAGGATACATTTCCCTGATCATGTTTACATACCTTAATGATAAAACACAAGCTTCCCACACACTCTAGGATACAATCCAAGATCATACCACAACCTTGTCAAGACAACTAATTTTCTGACCCAAGATTTAAGTTTTTTTTTTAATACCAACAAAAGCATTGGTAAGAGCATGAATAGGGTACAAATTGTAGGCCTTCATAGAAACATAAATAATAACTCTAGCAGATTAGTGAGGTTGCAATACCAAAAATATTGAGACATTGTAGCTAATAACAAAATCTTGCAATCTAAAGATTGTAGCCAATAACAAGCACAATATGTAGCTTAGTGATATTTGTAAATGCAATCTATGATAAGAAGAATGATAGTCACTTAAGATGTGACAGTCAAAAAGAGGCTAAGTAGTGACAAGATAATAAAGCTCAAACCTTGCATAGTAAAGTGGAGATTTTAACAGTGAGTTTCCTTACCCCCTTGCTGACCTTAAGGGTTTTTCAAATACTTTTGTTAGTGTTAGGCAAGGAAAATCCAATCAAGGAATGACTGTCCAAATGAAGTAACAGTGGTAATCATAGGTTCAATGTTTCTTCTCAGCCATTAATGTATAATGGAGGTAGTGGATTGCATGTTTGAGTAGTGTTTTGAGACTCATTAAAGATGGGAGAATAGTGAATAATGCCTTGTGGACTATGAAGTAGTGTCAATAAGGTTGAAGGATCTTAAGATCTACAATACCATGAAACAATGAGTCCCTTATAGTAAGTAGGTAGTCTATAGGGCATAGTTTGATTTTATAGAAGGATGCTCATGAAAGGAATCTTCAAGTGATAGTGAGTGAGTTGTTTGAGATTGCAGTTGAGGGTGCAATACCCAGTCTTAAGGGAAGTTAGCAAAGCAGTAAATGTGCAAGGAAATTAAATTGTACACAAAAAATAATTCACAATGTTATCTTGCATAATGCCTTGAGTTTGAAGACAAAAGTCTCATTGTATCTTAATGAAAGTGGTGACCTTAATGGTCAATCACTGGAAACCATGATTTTAAAACATGCTATTGTGCTTATGGAGGCAACATTTTAAGCAAGGTAGTGAGTAGTGGTTTGGAACAATGGCAGGTATGAAGGACTTGCTTTATATGCACACTATGCAGTCTAGCTTAAGACATCATTCTTAGAAGAGATTGAAGGTGGATTATAGAACTCAAGGGTTACCATGAAAAGGAATAAAGAAAAGAGTGAGATCTATTTAAAATCCATGGTCATGAAGATATTAAAGATGTCACATGCAAAACCTAGTAGCTGGAGCAATGAATACAATACCAAATAGGATAGTGTGCTAGGGAAGATTTAGGAGATCTCTACATTATCTAATTATAGGGAAATACATCATTTATTTATTTATTTAATTAAAATACATCATTCTAAACCCAATATAGTATACATTGATACTTCAAAATCCTCTGAAAGAATTTGAGATTATGCAAATATATATGAAGTAAATACCTAGATTACAAATTGTAGCAGGAATAATGTAAGGTTTGTTGAGTAGAGCAGGAATGAGCTAAGCAACAATGAATCCTATGCCTCCTTTCACACACATATCCTCACTGTTCTCTATCATTATTTATGGAAACACTTCTCCATTTTGGCGTTCTATGCTTGAAAATAATGTTTTGATGAAGGTTTTAGAATATGTTTATTAAAATGAAAACTCCATTATGGTGGGCTACGCCTAAAAATAAGATTTTGACAAAAGTTTTAGGGTATGTTTATTAAAGTTTTAGAGTATTTTGGTGGGCTATATTCTTGATTCCTTAAATGATTTATTCAAATGGATTGTGACTAAATAAATGACTAACTATTTAGTCATTTTTATTTGTGTGACTAAATAATTTGTAATCAATGACCAAACTAGTAATTTATTTACTCATTTATAGTTGAGTTGCAAAAAATGAGTAGAATTTAGTCATTTTTAGTTGTTGTGACTAAAATTTTTAGTCACCTAGTCTTTTATTTTCTAAATTCTACTAGTGTGTGCTTCCCTGTGTGATTAGGGTTCTCTCAATGTTGAGGGCCCTAGGGATAAGCTCGTCATAAGAAGTGACACATTGCATCTTTAACTAAAAGGATAAATCTATATTGACATTATCAATGATGATTCCAACATGTTGCTACTTAGGAATGGGTCAATTGCTCTTACTAGCTCGCTACCTCCATTGTTGTAGGAAGTTTGTGATCAAGTTCAATATTATGATTCTAGGAGTCTAATGGTTGAAAATCATAGTAAAATAAGAATTTAATAAGTTTTGGAATTATCATTTTAAAGTGTTTTTTGGGGTCATGAACTTTATACTATCTTCTCTTTTGCAGGGGTGGTTGCATGCCAAATTTTTTAGTGTAAAATATCAGAATTATTAGATTTTGTTACCTGTCTATGAATAATAATTATTAGAGTGTGAGTTTGATATTTTTTGAAGATCTAAATAGTCAAGCTTGGTAAAGAAAAATCATGTCAAATAATATTAGTCTAGAACAAAATGAAGAGACACTTGATAGATTGTGGGCTACATTGAAAAGAAAGGGTGATGGGAAATGTTATTGTCCTTGCAATAATTGCAAGGGCTTAAAGACAAGATGACTTTTAATCACAACAGCTGAGAAACATTGTAGGTAGCATGGTCATGTTGAAGGGGGGCATGATTATTGTCCATTGGTAAGTTATTCATTATATGTGTTTATATTGATTAAATTTGTAATTTTTTATCATTTTAACATTATATATATATATATATATAATCACTTGATCATGATCATGGTTTATTTGTGTCTATCATTATTATAAAGATGGGGTGCCCTAGGGTAGATGATATGGATTATCACAGCCTGAAGAATGTGGTTTTGCAAGCGGACGAACATGGAGCTGTGAATATTGAAGATGAAGCTAATGATCCTATGGAAGAAGATGATCATGCTCTAGAAAACACAATTGAAGATGATGGTACAAATACATTGATCCATGAAACATTTAGTGATAGAGCTGATCATGATGATCAAGATGACTTTGATGATGTTCATGACTTACCTATACTTGAGAAGGCATGCAGGCCCCTTTATGAAGGCTCCCAAACAACTCTTCTCTCTGTTGTATTGTTGTTGTTGAACTTAAAGGTTATGAATAGTTTATCAAACATACCAATCTCATAGATGTTAAGGTATGTCATATATGCCATCTTTTTTCATCTTTTTTAATTGTTGTTAGTTCATCACTAGTAAATAAAGGATGAAATATGTACCATTAATATTCTTTATATTGACAAATTATTTTTTGTTGTAGATTGATTGGTGAATTTTTGTTACCACCATCAAATATTTTACCTCGCTCATATCAAGATTTATCTAGAATTATGAAAGATATCAGAATGGAGTATCAAGGAATAGATGCATGTCCCAATGATCATATTATATATCATAAACAACAATAATTTTTAATAGAATGCCTGGAATATCATATCAATAGATATCGAACAGATCAACTAACAAAAAAGGTGCCTTGCAAGGTTCTTCATTGTATTCCCATTATTCCACGTATGTAACAATTATTTAGGTGTGAAAGCTTAGCACAATTTATGGATTACCATGCACAGAATAGAAGTAGAGATGATATTCTTCGAATTTTTGTGGATGGTTCTGCATTTAGGGACATGGAGGAAAAATGGCAACACTTTAAAGAAGAAACTCATAATCTCAAGCTTTCATTGGGAGCAGACGGTGTTAATCCATTTGGAGAGCTGAAATCTATTTACTCAGTGTGGCCTATTTTTGTTATCAACAATAACATTCCTCCATGGACGTCAATAAAGAGGGAGCACATAATGTTGTCAATGATTGTTCTAGGTATTTGTTTACATCAATTTTCTTTAACGTAGTAGCATGTCATTTATCTTATTTTTTGCATAATGACTTATTATTTTTTCATTCAATAGTCATGTACATTAATTTATATATATTGCAGTAAAATGGTTATAATAATTATGTAATATTTATGTTCATTCAACTAGGCAAGTACCAAGTTAAAGATATGAATGTATATATCGAGCCTCTTATTGATAAGTTACTAAATTTATGGAATGGTGTCACTATGTATGAAATCTCTAGACCAATAGAACAAAGACAATTTCAATCCCATGCAATGCTTATATGGACAATTCATGATGCCCCAGGGCTAACACATTTTTGTGGTATGTTATAACGTTCGACTGCACTTTAACAATATTTAATTTTATGAAGTAGATATCATGTATGTTTTTAAAATAATCTATTCATTATATATAATTATAAAAATTGACATATTTAATCAAATTATATATGATCTTGCAGGTCTTCAAACAAAGGGAAAATTTTCATGTCCAATTTGTGGTCCAAAGATGAAATCTCATCGTTCAACAAGTTTAGGAAAGTAGGTTGTTGATGAGTATAGGAACTTCCTCCATAGAAATCATAAGTGTAGACACATAAAATTGTCCTAGGCTTGCAACTCTTGATTATTCAACATTGCCCCTTTCATTCTTAATAATTAAATAACTTTTAATTATTTAATTATTTTCTAAAGTCATAATTCTTCTATTAATTAAATAATTTTAATTATTTAATTAATTCATTTTTATCTTTATTCTCTCTTGAGTAATTAAATAAATTTTATTTATTTAATTACGTCACTAATTAAGTTCCCTTCTTTTAAAATTAAATAGATTCTAATTTATTTAATTTTTGTCCACTTTCCACTATAATTAAATAATTATTTTAATTATTTAATTATTCATTGGTCTTTTCTCTCATTAATTAAATAAATTTTGTTTATTTAATTTAGTCAATTCTCTTGAGTTTTGAATTAAATCATTATTTAATTCAAAATGATTCCTTTTGTCACATTCCCCCATAATTAAATAATATCTTTATTATTTAATTATTTATTGGTCACCTGGGGTAAATAAATTTTATTATTTAATTTCTCCAGCAACCTCTTTGTCCATGCCAGTCTTATCTTCCAAATTAATTCTTATCTTTTGACATCACATTTAATTTCGGCCCTTGATTGAATTATCTCCTAATTCAATCTCAACCCTTCATCCTTATCATTTGCCCTAATTTTGACCTAACCCTAATGCATATAGCAACATTCAATCTTGATCTTTGATTCTAGGGTTTTTGTCATCTTCTCATCCTGGCCACACATTCAAAATTGCAGTTTTTATAAAATGGCAATTTTGTTCTTATTTTTCCCTCTTGGAGGCTCTTTCTCTCTTAGACTTCTCTCTCTCTAGTCCATGTCTATTTTCTGTCAACTTAGGGTTATAGTTTTTTACAGTCATTTGTCATTTAGCTTATTGTAAAGTCACTTTTTTATATACAAATCCTTCAACACTTGCATAGGGCTTAGTCATTTGTCATAGTTGCTCACACAAATCTGAGGGTATCTTTATTTACTGCAAGCTAGGAGGTGTAACAAAGGTCAACCATGGAAGATGAAGACTTAGGGTAACATTGTTCCTTATGTTTTCATATTTATTTCCTTCGTGCTTTGTTATTTCATTGGAATTTTAATGTTATTGTGCTAACCCCTTTAACAAATCTGAGATTTTCCATTGATTACATTGGTGAACCTGACATATTTTAACACATTTTGAGAAATCTTGGAGTTGGGTTTCTTTTTGTTGTAGGTTTTGTTTGATTTTTGTTGCAGGTTTGACATCATTGTGGACAAAACCCTAGTTTCCAAAGATTTGACCATAACTTTCAAACAGCTATGTATTTCTTCATAATTTATTTTTAGCAGATTGGAGAAAACTTTTAGAGCTCTCATTCCAAAGATCAGAGTTTTTGGGGCCGATTTGAATTTTTTATAATTTATTTTCTGTTTTTCATAAAAAATTAATTTTGGGAGAAAATTATCGAATATTTCAGATATGTTTACATTTTAGGAAAGCTCTTTGAATTTTGATAGGGGTCTTCTCTTTAGTTTTTAAATTTGGATGTAAAATTATTAGTCAAAAAATAGAGTTTTTGAAATTAGGGTTTAAAACAAATTTGCTTAGATCTCACTCATGGTTGCCGATCTGATCACAAATTGTTTTTTTGCAGATTTGGAATGACATAATACGACTTCAGTCAAAAACTCAGAATTTTTGGAGCTATTTTGTATTTTTTATAATTTTTTTATTATTTTTAATAAAAAATTAATATTGGGCGCAAAATAGGGAATTTTTTTGACTTCTTTACATTTCTAGAAATCTCTCTGAAAAATAATATCAGTCTCTTCTTTGATTTTGTATTTTTCAGATCAATAATTTCTTCAAATAATCGAATCTAATTCGGCTATGTGAAAAATATGTATCTGAAATTGCAATTTTCTAATGAGTTTATTTTTTTTTTCATGGCTGCATTATGATATTATTTCTTTTGATTTTGTAGGTGATCATAAGGAGTTTTAATGGCAGAAATATCATTCATACACAACAAATTGGAAAGCGAATAATTAGGTGCACATATCCCATCTTCCATTTCTTAATCTTGTTTGTCACACATTTCAATTTGGGGCATAAAATTTAATCCTTGTTTGCAAACACATTTGGATTTGGGCTCTTAAAAATGAGTTTTGTCTTCAATCACATATCAAAATTGGGTCTAAAATTAACCATTGTCTTCCTACACATTTGAATTGGGGTTAAAAAGAACATGTGCTTCTATTGTTTGCATACAAACATTTCATTTCTAAGGGAAATTAATCATTGTGAGTGTGAATCAAGTGCGTGTGTGATCACAAACACCTCACTTGATTTGCTTTTGTCAAACCCTTCATAGGAGGCCTGCTAGGGGATTTCATCACCCCTAGGGACGACCTCAATCGAAGTGTGAATCGAAAGACACGCTTGTTTGGAAGTTAAAATATTGTCACTTTTGGCTAAGCCCCAAAGAACTTTATACCTTTGGGAAGTGAAAGTGAAGGGCGGGTTACCCCTTTCTCTCGGCTGTGTGGCAGGATTTTTCTTTCAAATTCTTCCTTAGTCAACCTTGTGCAATCTAGCTAGAGACCTAATTGGCCATACCCCACTTGACTAGTCATAGGGCTTGTTGTTGTGTATTCAAGTGCTTGATTAATCATAACATTTAATCTTGGAAGACAAACTTATCATTGTGCTTGGCGTGTGTGTTTATGCATTTACATGTAAAATCTTGTGTTTGATATTGCCCAAGTCAAACTTCCAATAAAAATTTTCCACATCATCCAAGTCATCCAATCTCGTCATTCCACATCATCATCTCTTTCATCCAATCAACATCATTTTACACCATGACAACATTTGAAGACATAGCACTAGGGCTTATTCACATGCTTCATAAAGCTCAAACAAATCAAACACCTTTAGACCAACAAATCATTCAAAGCACCCATAACATTATCCAAAAGCTTCAAAGCAACCAATCACCACAAATGCAACAACTCCTAGCACAAATCCAATACCTCATGGCCAACTGTCAAGTCCAACAAGCACATTATCAAGTCCAATCACCACATCAACACATTTCACATCAACCCTATGTGTCACCTATATCATCATATCAACCTCATCCATCCACATATCAAGTTTCCCCTTCGTCACCCTATCACAACTCTTCTAATTTCAACTCTTATCCACATCAATCAACCTTTCAACAATCATTATCCTATTCAACCCCTCAATCATCATCACAACAACAAATCATATCACAAGTCCAAATACCATTCCAACCTCAACACATTCCACCACAATCCTATCTGTCACCTTCATCATCATGCCCACAAAACCCATTTACCTTCCATGTCAATGCCACATTGACATGTCCACCCATATCACAACAACAACGTAGCTTCCCAAGTCCACCTTGGCAACAACATCAAGATCCTTTAATTCTTAATGCCACCTTTGACAAGGGGAACACCAATCTAGTTCATGCACCCTTACTACCATCCAATCAAATGCCTATCTCTAATCCACCATGTCCTAGTCCTAATCCATTGGCCTCTCCACCTTCTAACCCATCAAACTATTCATTACCCCCACGATCATCTAATCCTTCGTCAAATCAATGCCTTACATTTAGATATTTAAAACATAAATTGATGGCATTACATCAATCCACCAATCCACCTACAAAGGATGTGACCCAAGGGCTACAAGTAAGGAATCCGTTGTTTCCATGTCATTCAACACATATACTTGAACATACAAAAGAGTCCTCAAATGTCATGCCAAGTCCTTCAAGTCAACCATGTCATCCACAACCCCTTGAGCCAAGTCAAGAGTCTCCCCTCATAAGTCCAAGTCAACCTCCATCATGCTCCTATGTTGTTGACCATCTAGAACATGTCAAGTCTCTCCAAGAGTCATCCCCTTCTACTTCCATTCAAGAAACCCAAGATGTATGTCAAGAGCCTAATCCTAAGCATGTGGAAACATCAAGCCCTAGTCTTAATCAAGATCAAATCATTGTCATCCAACCTGTCCATAATCTTTATCTCTTTTATGATCAAGATGATATCCATAATGATGAAGAGCCTATCCATGAGCAAGATATTCCAAATTCACCTCCACCTAGCACCATCTATGACCTTCAAACATCCACTTCCCTTGATGAGACACTTGCCTCCCAAGCTAGTATAGAAGATCAAACAAATACCTTGGATCTAAGTGAACACAATGCTAATCAAGATCCTAATGATCCCCCATCACCCACTATCAACCCCATTGCAAGTCCTCCATCATATCTACTTGGTCTTTCCAATAAGGAACTCGTGTCTAGTGTTCCACCTACACCTAGTCCCATTGTCCATTGTATACCCCAAGGAAACCAGTCTCAAGATGTTTGTATTTCCTCCATTCATTCTAAGTCCACTTTCCATCATAAAACCTATCATATGCCTAAAGTATATGTTTCCATTCCACCACCGTCATCCTACAAATGTCAAAGGCATGTGACCATACACCTTCCTCCATCCAATTTACCACCATTACTTCCAACTCCTAATACCCCTCCATCCACTTTTCCACCATTACTTCCAACACCTAATATTCCAATCATTCATAAATACCCTAAATATCCTAGTCATGACCAACAAATACACACATTGTGTAAACATAAAGCTTCCACTCATTCCATCCACCCCATGGGATTCAAAAATAAAAATTTGGATGCCTCTATTTATAAAGTCAAAAATCGTAAGGACCCTCATGCCTTAGGACTTCAATACAAAATGTCAAAGCCAAGTACATCTAAAAAGATATATAAGCCCATACCTTCAAAAGAAAAGTCTAAAAACAAAATGGTTTGGGTACCTAAGAAAAAAGAAATCAAGTCAAATGAGGCATCCACATCACAAAAATACCAACCATCCACTTCCATCCAAAATACACATTCCATTCAAAAATTACAAAAATCCCACAAGACAAATAAAAGTCACAAAAATACTAAGTCTATGTGGGTGCCTAAAGCCCTTCATCCACCATCTCCTAAGCAAACATCTCCATTTCTTCCTACACCCTATCCACATCAAAAGCTTCAATGTTTATCACAATGTGTACAACCATTGGTCATGGTTCCCTTCCATTTCACAACAAGCCCTTATATCTCCATCTCGTCACCCCCCATCCACTATCCTACATATCTTCCCCATCACATCCCTATGGTCCATGCTTTTGGCTAAGCCTCCCCATTCATCTTTTGCATAAGTCCTACATAATCCATTATTTTCCTCCATAATACACATCATAATCCATCATCTACCTAATCCATCTCCCTTTCATGTCATCCCTTACCAACATCGATGAGCATAATGACATTTGACATAGTCCATGCAATGATATCCATTTCTAGTGGGAATATCACCTTTCATGCAACTAGACACTTGAGTCCCTCCTATCCAAAAGTCAAAAAGTCAAAAAGTCAAAAAAAAAAAAAAGTAAAGAGAAATCCCTTCGTCCAATGGTGAAAACCTGGTAAACATGCACCCTGGATAAGTACCATGATGAAAACCTAGCAAACAGTGCATCATGTGTAGGTTGATCTTCTATGTCACTTACACTTGGGGGCACAATGTCTTATCTATCCAACCTATCATTTTTATGTCATATCATTTCCATCCTACCTACCATCTTTAGCCATCATACCTACCTATCATATTGGGTCCACTTATCCACTCTTCTCCTTTTCGATCTTGATGAAGATATAGGGGAAAAATGTTGAAACATGTTTTTTGGGTATCTCTTGACATACCTCATCCTATATAAACCAATCATATCATTATCCTATTGTCATCAGCTTTGTCACGAAAAATCCTAAGTCTTGTACCTAGAATGGGGCATGTCATTCCTATGCGACATAGTCTTTGGAGATCACATCCTTGCTCTCTTATGCATACATCCATTTCATCCATTAATCCCATTTATCTCCTTGCACCTAGACTTGGTTTTCCCCTTGTCATTGGTATCTAGCACAAAGGCTACCCAAATTTTCATCCATTGACACCTCAAAAATGTCAAAAATCCAAAAAAAATCATAAAATGACAAAAAGACAAAAAACATCATAAAATGTCTTGAAAAAAGACAAAAACATCATAAAAATGTCTTGAAAAATAAAAAAAAAAAAAAAATCATAAAATGTCCTCCAAAAGAAAAAGACACAAAAACATCATAAAATGTCTCCAAAAGACAAAACATAATAAAATGTCTTGAAAAAAGACAAAAACATCATAAAAAGTCCTAAAAGACAAAACATCATAAAAATTTCTTGAAAAAACACAAAAAACATCCAAATCAATCAAAATCCTAAAATGGAGTCAAAGTCAGTCATGTCAATCAGTCCATGTCATTGTTGAACTACGTTGTCTCTGCACATTTGCTACGTAGGCAAGGCCATCAGTCGATGAGTCCCCGAGACATTAGGTCAGTCCTTTTAGGTTGGTCAAAATAAGATCATGGCATTTGTCACAATCATCACATCAGTCAAATAAGTCAGACAGTCATTTGAAACGTTAATGTCAAAATTGGTCAAAATTAGACAACATAGTCCAATCAATCATACAGTCAACATCAGTTAACTTGCCAAAACACATTAGTCAAAATAATGTCAATCTCGTCACTCTTTGGTCCTCTTCAAGATGTGTCCTTCTTGGAGTTAGACCTCGTCAAAATGTTCTTTGCCTTTTCAGGATGTGTCCTTCCTGACAATAGGCCCCGTCAAACTGGCAACACCGTCAAATTGGCAAAACTCTTAAACTGTCAAAACTGTCAAATCAACAAGGAATCAATCTTTGGCAAACAAACATTGGCAATAAAAATTACATGGCTGTTAATCTTTCTAGTCTTTCTTGTCTTATCTTTTGACTATCTTGGTTATTTTGTCTTATATTTTTTTTACTATCTTGTCTTTTTGGTCATGTTACTAGCTACCTCGAGGATGTCCCATGAAGGATTTAGAGGTGCGATGACATCTCCTGGCCTGTTTTATTTTCTCTGACTGCTATTTGTGGGTTGTCTTGACAAAAAGATTGGGGCAACTTCACCCTTAGTATGAGTTAGGACATTCCTTGTCTGTGACTGTCTGTTTTTCAAGTGGATGACCTTGCACACCTTGGTCTACATCATACCATTGTGTTTGTTGTCCATTTGTGTCATTTTTACCACCCAATGATGATTAAGAGCAATAAATATTAAAGTCCTATGTCAATGTTTTGAAGGATTTGGTCTAGGAACTAACATGCATCTTCTTTAGTCTTGTCATCTTCTCTCTCCCATCTCATATAGGCATTGCATCCATATCATCATCCATATCTTTTGCACTAACGTTTCTTTGTCTCTTCATATTCTAGTCTTCTCATCCATTTCGAGAGCACACCCATGTTCTTGGAACCTATCTGTCCTCTCGAGGGGGCATACCACAACCCTCCTCGTCATTCTTCCTCATCTTATTTTGCACTGGGGCATATTTTTGACTTCTTTTCTTTGTCACAATGCGACATGCTACATTATGACAAAGAGGGGCAAAATGTAGACACATAAAATTGTCCTAGGCTTGCAACTCTTGATTATTCAACATTGCCCCTTTCATTCTTAATAATTAATTATTTAATTATTTTCTAAAGTCATAATTCTTCTATTAATTAAATAATTTTAATTATTTAATTAATTCATTTTTATCTTTATTCTCTCTTGATTAATTAAATAAATTTTATTTATTTAATTACGTCACTAATTAAGTTCCCTTCTTTTAAAATTAAATAGATTCTAATTTATTTAATTTTTGTCCACTTTCCACTATAATTAAATAATTATTTTAATTATTTAATTATTCATTAGTCTTTTCTCTCATTAATTAAATAAATTTTGTTTATTTAATTTAGTCAATTCTCTTGAGTTTTGAATTAAATCATTATTTAATTCAAAATGATTCCTTTTGTCACATTCCCCCATAATTAAATAATATCTTTATTATTTAATTATTTACTGGTCACCTGGGGTAAATAAATTTTATTATTTAATTTCTCCAGCAACCTCTTTGTCCGTGCCAGTCTTATCTTCCAAATTAATTCTTATCTTTTGACATCACATTTAATTTTGGCCCTTGATTAAATTATCTCATAATTCAATCTCAACCCTTCATCCTTATCATTTGCCCTAATTTTGACCTAACCCTAATGCATACAACAACATTCAATCTTGATCTTTGATTCTAGGGTTTTTTTCATCTTCTCATCCTGGCCACACATTCAAAATTGCAATTTTTATAAAATGGCAATTTTGTTCTTATTTTTCCCTCTTGGAGGCTCTTTCTCTCTTAGACTTCTCTCTCTCTGGTCCATGTCTATTTTCTGTCAACTTAGGGTTATAGTTTTTTATAGTCATTTGTCATTTAGCTTATTGTAAAGTCACTTTTTTATATACAAATCCTTCAACACTTGCATAGGGCTTAGTCATTTGTCATAGTTTCTCACACAAATCTGAGGGCATCTTTATTTACTGCAAGCTAGGAGGTGTAACAAAGGTCAACCATGGAAGATGAAGACTTAGGGTAACATTGTTCCTTATGTTTTCATATTTATTTCCTTTGTGCTTTGTTATTTCATTGGAATTTTAATGTTATTGTGCTAACCCCTTTAACAAATCTGATTTTCCCTTGATTACAATAAGTATCAAACTACTGAAAAACATTTTTCAATGGGAAAGAAGAGACTACATCAAAACCACGAAGAATGACACCTCGCCTATGGAAGTTGGAATATAGTAGAATTAATCATCAAGGTTATACATCAGATCAAATTGTTTATCTATCATATATGATATATTTTGAATTTATATTTTTATATTGTGTTGTGTTTACTCATGTTGTAATTGACAATGGTTGTCATTGTTAATTTATTTAACTTATATGCTTCATTAAGGTCGTCAAGGAATTAATGGCTAGCTTCCACAAGGACTAAAAATTTTTCCCAGACAATTTAGTAGGTTGCCCTACTATGAGCAGCTACAAATTATGCATTTCTTTGATATAATGCATATCAGAAAGAATATAATAGAAATGTTATGGAAAATACTGGATGGAAGGCATGACAAAGAAAAAATGTTATTCAATTAAATAGTGATGGAGACCAATTTAATATAAGTTCCCTTTCTTGCTTATTAACATAGCAGCAAAGCAATGTTATAAAAGAAGTCATACGGAAAATTCAATTTCCCACAGGATTTGCTACGAACATAGACAATATAATAACAAAGAAAGGTGAATTTGGGTCAGGGATGAAAACACATGATTGGCATACCTTCATTAAGGTAATTATTCTGGTATATTATATACACTTGTATAATGTATGTACTTTTCAGTGTATTGTGTTTACTACTTTTGGAAAAATAATGAAAATATCATTTTATAATTGTTGCAATACGTTCTACCTCTATCTCTCCCAGACAACTTTGACAACAATGTCAAGCAAGTTATATATGATCTTGGAAAATGCATGAGGTAATTAGTGATATTTGTTCAATCCGTTGTATACATTTTATAATTTTTATTTGTTTTACTTGTGATGTAATATACTATATATTTTTGTTAAATATCATTAATATATTTGCACCTTGAATCACTTGTAGATGTTTGTCATCTAATGAAATCCATAAAGAAGATATAAATTATTGGAAGAGAAAAATTCCTCGTCTAATGTGTGAAATACAAAAATGTCTACCTTCGATATTTTTCAATGCACAAGAACACTACCTCATACACCAAGTTGAGGAGATTGAATTGTGTGGACCTGTAGACACAAGATCAATGTGGATGATTGAGAGACACTTGAAATTTTTGAAGGATTTGATTAGACAAAGAGCACATCTTGAGGCTTCTATGGTGGAAGGATATATGGTATACCAGACCATGGTGTACATTAGTGAATATCTTCCTTAGTTTGCAACAAAGATCCATGTATATCCCATTTTGGATCCCAACTCCATTAACAAATTCGAAGGAGAGTACCTGATGGGGAAAGGTAGATTGAGGAAAGTGAGGTAATTATAAGATGGTCATGGAGATTAACTGGAATACATTTTACATATGGTTTTTATGTACATTGTACTTATTTAATTTTTAATCTTTAATATACATCAATTATAAATTAAGGTCCTATACTATGGTATTTAACTAATTATACATCATTTGTGAATTTCAAATTTTTTTTATACAATTGGTCAAGAGTGGGATGCGCTACATTTGTACGTCGCAAACAATCTTGATTGGATGATAGTATGGATTGAACGATGTCAACAATTTGGTCGCGCATTGACATGGGAAGGTGTGACTTCATTCGTTAAAGAAGCTCATTTTAATGGAGATTCCAATGTTACAAAAAGGTAAATTGATTTAGCATATGGTTTAAGAGATAAAAAGGTACATATAAATATATTAATCACCCATATTATTTAATTATTTTCAATTATATTGATGTATATATATGTTGAGATTGTTTTCTTTGCACACATTCAGCCAAGAATAAATATGTTTATCAACTGACAATATTGCAATAATTTTTACATGTTTGACATATTGTAGGTAAAACACCACAAGGCTATGTGGTGCAATGGTCATAAATTTCAAATCAAAATATTGGATAACATGAAGAAAACTTGTGATTCTGGTATAACTACAATCTTTCAGGTGACTAATGTTTCCTCTAGAAGTGACATACATCTAGAAGTCTTAGAAAATCAATACTATGGGATTTTGGATGATATACTTGAGTGTAACTTTAAGTCATTCAGATTAATTTTTCTCATCATCCTATGGTACAGGCTGCGATTGAATGAAAATGATCCTAAGAGAACTATTATTGAACATGATAATGGATTTACCATGGTTAATACAAGGTTGATTGACCAAGCTGGAAATGAGCCCTATGTTCTTCCAAACCAATGTGAGCAGGTATTTTACTCAGAGGTTCTAGGTAAACTGGGTTGGTCATTTTTTTGTTAGACATGATCCAAGAGGAAGGCCGGTAAAGTATAATGTGGTGGAATAAGAAGATACCAAAGAACTAGAAGATGATGTAGATGATGATTAGGATCAACAGTTAGTTGATGATGTCCCTGATGAAGATGTCGAAGAGGAGGAACTACATCATGATGATGTAGGAGTTAATGTTCATGAAGATGATGTCCATGTGGATGATGATGATATGACCAATCCTTACAATGTCAAATCTAGATTGGATGATATAGACAAAGAGTTGGATGAAGAAGAAGATCAATGACATTGAAATGTATGAGTTATGTGATTATATTAGCTATTTGATATTAATTTCTTGATAGAATTATATTTGACTTATGTGGTTACATAATTAATTCATGATATTTTTAATTTTTATGCCATTACATAATTAATTTAATGATGTACTTTTTAATGTTGGAAAGGTAAAAAAATTAAAACATTTCAATGGTGATGCTAACAACCTTGAAATTAGTGTGTTTTATGTTTCATGTGATCATAAAAGATTAAAAAATTAGTTGTAGAGGTGGTTTTTAAGTGGTTTACATGTAAAGGCCTTTAAAAGGAATAAAGTGATCATTGTAATGGTTGTTGATGGTTGAGGATTTAAAATACAAGCTCTTGACATTCGTAAATCTGTGTTTTTCTTCAAAATTTCTATATTTTTCCTATTATGCAGCACTGTACGGTAACATGCAGCCATATTTTGATGTGAAATAAATTCTAGGTCCTGAAGATATGTGTTAGATTTTATTTGAACCTAATTTGAGGGCATAAGGAGTTGATTTGAGTTAGAAAGCTTCATTTCTTTGCATATAGCCTGGTTGCCCTGTTTTTGAGGGTTTTGTAGTCCAAACATGATATAAAGGGGCTCTTACACTTTTTGTGATTACTTTAGCTTGTGCAAGAGGCCCCATGGATACTGTTGTAATTCTAGGATGCATGAATAGGGTGTAGGATGAGAAATAAAGAAGGTATAGTTGTTGTCCTCAAGAGTTTTGTGAAGAAAAGCATGTGAAATGAGAGGTACTTTCTAACACGATGTTTTTTTTCTCCTTCATTTTCTATAAGAAGGATTTCAAGGCCAGAAGTATGGGTTAGCAAGTTTGATATTTTTTGGTCGAGTCTAGGTAGAGTTGCAGAGAAAATTGTAAAGTTAAATGGTTTTAAGGAAAATGCAATTTAGGCTTTGAGTCATTCTATATTAGGTTTTGAATTCATGGGGATTTGATGTTTTATGATAGTACTGGCATTTGAATTGAAATGATTAATTCAAACTCATGTCTCTCTATTGTACATGCTTATCTAAATTTTGAATAAGATAATCAAGGGTTGTCTCATTCATCTCACTCTTGTGGTGTGTATGATTTATGTTTTGGCTTTAATTCAAGGAATTAATTAAATTGCTTGAATGGGATTGTAGGTGGATATGTTCTGTATAAGTATTTGATAAGTAGTATTAGGTTAGAATACATGTTGATGAAATTGTAAAGCAATTTTCTCAAGGATCTTATATGTTGTGTTAAATATGTCATAAACCCTTAGATTTTTATGAATTTGACTCCCTCAATGGATATATGGCATTGATGTAAGTTGTACTAATTTGTATGGTTCAGTATTTTGTTTGTCTTTACCTAGCACTTGCTAAAAATTGAAAATCAATGACTATTTTACACTGTGGAATGTGTTGTAGTTGTCTCATGCTCCAAATAGTTGATATTACTGATGAACATCCAATTCTATTCAAATGCTATTATGTTGAGCTATTAAGTGAGATTATCTGTTGTTGTTAATGTTGTTTATGATAATGATGCATAGATTGTAAATGCATTAAGGGATTACCCTCTTAGGTCTTGTAGAGACCAAAGTGTAGGAGGTATTTAAAATCCTCATTAGTTGATTCAGGTCCTTCAAGCTACCCTTGATTAGAATTGGTAATTCCATAGGTAAATCAAAAGACCAACCTGGTTATAATAAAAATAACCAATAGGTAGAGGGGAGAGAGATAAAGGGATTCAGTGAGAGAGAGAGGGAGGGAGTGGGAGAGAGATAGAGGGTAGAGGGTTAAGGGTAGATGGGAGGGGGATAAGATTGAGTGAGAGAGAGAGAGACTTGAGAGAGATTGAGGAGAGAGAGAGGGAGGGAGAGGGTGAGACTTGAGAGAGAGGAGGAGAGGGGAAAGGGGAGAGAGATAGAGGGTTGCGAGAGGGTGGCTAAGGCTTAGAGTTTAAGGGCTACGGTTTGGGTTTTAGGTTAAAGGTAGGGGAGAGAGATAGAGGGAGGAGCAGAGAGAGACACAGGTAGGAGAGGGGGTAGGAGGGGGAGTCTTGAGAGAGAGAGGGAAGGAGTGGGAGAGAAATAGAGGGTAGATGGTTTAAGGGTTTAGAGTTTAAGGGTTAAGGATTTAGGGTTAAAGGTAGATGGGAGAGAGATAGAGGGAGTGAGTGAGAGAGAGAGAGACCTGAGAGAGGGAGAGGCGGTAGGAGGGAGAGTCTTGAGAGAGAGAGAGAGGGAGTGGGAGAGAGATAGAGGGTAGATGATTTAAATATTTAAGGATTTAAGGATTAAGGGTAGAGGGCTAAGGGTAGAGTGGAGAGACTTAGGAGAGATAGAGAGAGAGAGAGTTATATTTAGGAGGGGGAAGGGAGAGGGGAAAAGGGGAGAAAGGGGAGAGAGAGAGAGGGGGATGAAGGAGATAGATAGAGGGAGAAAGGGTTATGGTAGAGGTAGAGGGAGTGCCTAAGGCCTAATGGTTAAGGGAGGCCTATGGCCTAAGGGAGGGAGACAAGAGGAGAGTGGGAGGAGAGATAGAGAGAGATACAAGAGAGGAGGGGGTGGAGGGAGAGACTGAGAGAGAGAGGCAGAGGGTAGAGGGTTTAAGGTTTAGGTTAAGGGTAGAGAGGAGAGAGATAGGAGAGAGGAGGAGAGAAAGAGACCCAAGAGGAGAGAGGGGCAATGAGGAGAGACTTGAGAGAGAGAGGGAGGAGGGAGAGGGCTAATGGTTTAAAGGGGGCCTAGGGGTTATGGGTAGAGGGGAGATATAGAGGGATCTCAGGAGATAGAGAGGGAGGGAGGGAGAGAGACAGAGACTAGAGGCTGAGGGCAGAGGCAGAGGTTAAGGTAGAGGGGAGGGAGATAAGAGTGAGTTAGAGAGAGAGAGAGACCCGAGAGGGAGAGAGAGAGAGGGGCAGGAACGTGAGACAGAGAGAGAGAGGGAAAGAGGGAGTGGGGGGAGATGTATAAGGGTAGAGGGTTTATAAAAGTTTTAGGGGTTATGACGAGAGAGATAGAGTGAGTGAGAGAGAGAGAGACTTGAGAGAGGGAGAGGGGGTAGGATGGAGAGACTTGAGAGAGAGAGAGAGAGGGTAGAGGGTTTAAGGGTTAAGGGTTAATGGTTTAGGGTTTAGGGTTATGGGTAGTAATGAAACATCAAATTTTTATTCTCTGTGTTCTATTTTATCCTGCCTTGTGTCTCTAGTCATCTATGGTGTTTGGGAAAAGCCTAAGGTTGGGGTTTTAGCTTCATCTTCATGTAAAACCCTAGTGTTCATATTGCACCTTGGATGGGATCTATTTGGCTGTTACTTTTTGGGAAGGTTTTAAAACAACTTAAGCCCCATCGCTTCGTCTAGGCTGGGCCCCATTTTATTTTAACATTTTATTTTCTTCGTCTGACTTTATTTTTCCTAAGTCTTTTGTTGGTCCTGTGTTACCTTGTTAAAAAAACTTATGTCATTGTTTGTCATCAGCCTAGTGATGTCCCCTTATTCCTTTAGGGGAGAGGGCCTAGTAGCTATGTAGGCTAACTTTCTCAGCATGTAGCAATTGACTGGAATATTGTAGAACCTTTTTTTTTTTTTTGAAATGTAGACTGGTCTCTTATTTATCTATAACTAAGGTTTGGAGGTGCGAATCATCATGCAACTCGCCACATCAGCAGATATTTTGAGAAGTGTCTAAAATTTTACTTTTTAAAGGTTCGACCAAAACTTAATCATGTAACCCCCAATAGTTGAACCAAAAAAATATCATTTGTTTCTTGTAGAATATCATATTTTTATTTAAATTAGAATTAATATACAACCTAAGTGGACCAAATACTTATTGATAACCATAAATCTTTGATATCTCTACCTTTTATATTCAACACATATGGACTAATAGTTGAACACAAAAAATCTATTTGTTGTTATAAAAAAAACACATAATTATTTAAAATATAACTTATATTGAACAAAAATGGACCAATAGTTGAACACTAAAACTTTTTGAAAAACCTTCACATTTAATGGGAAAATACATGTTATTTATTGTGCTCACCTTTTATATTTGTGATAGGATAAACTATTAATATAAAATTATCCAAAGCTTGTACATTGCTACCTCAATTGTTGTACACATAAGAACAATATTTTTTCACTATGATAACAATACTTGTTGAAATGAGTGTCTTATTTTATTAAATGAGCATTTTATTTTTGAAATGATATACTTATAGTGGAGAGTTGTGATACTTTATTTGAAACAAAAAAATACTTATTTCACTTCTTCATGAATGTATTTATGCTTTTTTCATATAACATTTAGAGGTTCTCATGCGTTCAAGTATGGGTCCATTTTTTATCAACATTTGGTTTTTTCTTTATTTACATTTGGACTATTTATTTACAATATATAGTATAAATATGTGGTAAGACTAGGTATTATCATCACGATTGAGTGACCGACTATTGGACCCCACACGAATATTGGGCCCTCTCCCCTAATAAATGTTTTTATTTTTTAGAGGGACAAGTTCACATGGTTGTAGATCAATCATTGTGTGATCTCAACTGTTCCCTACCATCCCGCGATGACCCCACCACACTATCTTTGTTGATTACGATATCATGGGTGAGCACCATGTGTCTCATCTGGTGAAGCCGAAGGAATGATAAATACTTTGATGTGTCTTTAATACATTATGCCATGGGTTACTAAAGAAGTTATAAGATGCACATGTTTTAAATCAATGGAGATGTTATAATCTCGGTAGAAAGGTGCTCGATGGTTAATAACAAGGTTGGTGACTATGTTGAACAGATAGGATTGCTGATGGTTGAGATCCATTGTTTCCCGCCATCGCATGATCAAAATTTGCAAGGTCTTTATTGATTGTGATATCATGGGGTGAGCGCCAATGGATGTCCTTGGCAGTGAGTAGTATGGTGGGCCCCTTATTTCCACGATGGATACTATGTTAGTTTTCTTCGAAGGAAGCCATCTAATGATCTCACCAACATGAAGGATCAACAACTAATATTTGAATCTACATAAAATGCGATTAGAACCATTCATGCAGTGCGCAAGTAAGCTTTAATGGTGGCCATGACATCTACTTCCATGGTTTGATCAAAATAAAGCAACTATTCTTCTACTTTTGGTATCACAAAGCATTCAAAACATCTTAAATGGGGATTGTCGATGGATATGTTTTGTATAAGGATTTGATAAATAGGATCTGTATGGTTCAGTATTTTGTTTTTATTTACCTAACACTTGCTACAAATTGAAAATCAATGACTATTTTACATTGTGGAATGTGTTATAGTTATCTCATGCTCCAAATAGTTGATATTATTGATGAACAACCAATTCTATTCAGTATTATGCTATTATGTTGAGCTATTAAATGACATTATCTGTTGTTGTTAATGTTGTTTATGTTAATGGTGCAGAGATTGTAAATGCACTAAGGGATCACCCTCCTGGGTCTTGCAGAGCCCAAAGTGTAGGAGGTCTTCAAAATCCTCATTAAGTTGTCCAGGTCCTTTGAGCTGCCCTTGATTGGAATTGGAAATTCCATGGGTAAATTAGAATACCAACCTAGTTACAATAAAAACAACCAATAGGTAGAGGGGAGAGAGATATAGGGATTCAGTGAGAGATAGAGGGAGGGAGATAAGAGTGAGTGAGAGAGAGAGAGACTTGAGAGAGGGAGAAGGGGTAGGAGGGTGAGACTTGAGAGAGAGGGAGGGAGGGAGAGAGTGGGAGAGAGATAGAGGGTAGAGGGTCTAAGGGTTAATGGTTTAGGGTTTAGGGTTAAAGGTAGAGGGGAGAGAGCTAGAGGGAGTGAATGAGAGAGAGAGACCTAAGAGAGAGACAAGGGGTAGGAGGGAGATTCTTGAGAGAGAAATAGGGAGGGAGTGGGAGAGAGATAGAAGGTAGAGGATTTAAGGATTTAAGGGTTAAGGGTAGAGGGCTAAGGGTAGAGTGGAGAGACTTAGGAGTGAGAGAGAGAGAGGGAGGGAGGGAGTACTAGGAGAGAGATAGAGGGTAGATGGCTTAAGGCCTATGCCTAGGGGGTTAAGGGGTAGAGGAGAGAGATAGAGAGAGTGAGAGAGAGAGAGACCTGAGAGGGAGAGGGGGTAGGAGGGAGTGGCTTGAGAGAGAGAGAGGGTAGAGGGTAGAGGGTAGAGGGTTTAAGGGTTTAGCGTTATGGGTAGAGGGTAGAGAGATAAAGGGATTAAGTGAGAAAGAGAGGGAGGGAGTGGGAGAGAGATAGAGAGTATGTATAGGGTTAAGGGTTTAGGATTTAGGGTTAATCAGAGAGAGATAGAGGGAGTGAGTGTGAGAGAGAGACCTAAGAGAGGGAGAGGGGGTAGATATTGAAGATACTTGAGAGAGAGAGGAGGGAGTGGGAGAGAGATATAGGGAGGGAGGGTTAAGGGAAGATGGTTTAAGGGTCTAGGGTTAAGGGTGGGGGGGAGAGAGATAGAGGGAGTGAGTGAGTGAGAGAAAGACCTGAGAGAGGGAGAAGGGGTAGGAGGGAGAGAATTGAGATTGAGTGAGCGAGTGAGAGAAAATTGAGAGAGGGAGTGGTGCTAGGAGGGAGATACTTGAGAGAGAGAGAGAGAGGATAAAGGAAGGGAGGGTTAAGGGTAAAGGGTAGATGGTCTAATGGTTTAGGTTAAGGGGAGACATTGAGGAGGGAGCAGAGAGAGAGAGACCCAAGAGAGGAGACCTAAGAGGGAGAGGGGAAGATATTGGAAGATACTTGGCAGAGAGAGAGGGAGGAGTGGGAGAGAGATAGAGGAAGGGAGGGTTAAGGCAGACCGGGGAGTATGAAGTCGGCGGGGTCAGGGTTAAGGGGTGTGAGGAGAGAGATAGTGGGAGGAGGAGAGAGAATAATTTCAAGAGAGGGAGAAGGGGTAGGAGGGAGACTTGAGATAGAGTGAGAAAGGGAGGAGGAGAGAGACCTAAGAGACATGTTAGAGAATGAGAGAGAGAGATAAAGGAAGGGAGGGGTTAAGGGTAGAGGTAGAGGGCTCTAAGGGTTTAGGTTGGTGAGAGAGATAGAGGAGGAGTGGAGTGAGAGAGATACCTAAGAGAGGGAGAGGGGTAAGGATATTTAAGATACTTGAGAGAGAGAGAGAGGGAGGGAGTGGAGTGAGAGAGATAGAGGAGTGGAGGTGGTTAAGGGTATAGGTAGATGGTTTAAGGGTTTAGGGTTAAGGGTGGAGTGGTTAGAGATAGCAGGGAGAAGAGGCAGGAGGGAGACTCTGATATGGAGTGAGAAGTGGAGGAGTGAGAGAGAGACCTGAGAGAGGGAGTGGTGCTCAGAGGAGAGACTTAGAGAGAGAGAGGGGGAGGGAGTGGGAGTGGGAGAGAGATAGATGGAGGGAGGGTTAAGGGTATAGGGTAGATGGTTTAAGGGTTTAGGGTTAAGGGTGGAGGGAATATAGGATAGAGGAGAAGAGGTAGGAGGGAGAGACTTGAGATAGAGGAGAAGTGAGTGGAGTGGGAGAGAGACTTGAGAGAGAGAGAGATAAAGGAAGGGAGGGTTAAGGGTTGAGAGAGACCTAAGAGAGGGAGAGGGGGTAGGATGAAGAAAATTGTGAGAGAGAGAGGGAGGGAGTGGAAGAGAGATAGAGTGAGGGGGGTTAAGGGTAGAGGGTATATGGTTTAAGTATTTAAGGTTTAAGGGTTAGCAGTTTAGGGTTTCAGGTTAAGGGTAGAGGGAAGTGTTGGTTTTGTTTTACAATGTAACTAGGTTGGTCTTTTAATCTACCTATGGAATTTCCAATCCCAATGAAGGGCAGCTCAAAGGACCTAGACCAATTGACAAGGACTTTAAAAAAGCCTCCTACACTTTGGGCTCTGTAAGACCCAGGAGGGTGATCCCTTAATGTGTTTACAACCTCTGCACCAATATCATAAACAAAATTAACAATAACAGATAATCTCATTTAATAACTAACATAATAGGATAATATCTAATAGAATTGGCTATTCATCAACATTATCAACTATTTGGTGCATGAGATAACTACAACACAATCCCAAGATAAAATAGGTCATTGATTTGTAATTTTTAGCAAGCTCTAGGTAAAGAAGAACAAATACTAAATCATACAACTTAGATCAGTGCCATATATTCATTGTGGGAGTCAAATTTATAAGTATTCAAGGGTTTATGACAGATTTAACACATAATATATACAATCCCTAATAACATTGCATTGCAATCTCATCAATATGTATTCTAACCCAATACTACTTATCAAATCCTTATACAAAACATATCCACCTATAATCCCATTTAAGCATTTTAATTAATCCCTTGAATTAAAGCTAAAATAAGGATCATACACACCACAATAGTGAAATGAATGAAACAACCCTTAGTTATCTTATTCAAAATTTAGATATGCATGTACATTGGAGAGACATGAGTTTGAATTTATCATTTCAACTCAAATTCTAGTACTGTTATACAACATTAAATCCCCATGAATTCAAAACCTATTACAAAATGACTCAGAACCTAAATTGCATTTTCTAAAACCATCGAACTTTACAATTTTCTCTACAACTTCACCTAGATTCAACTCAAAATTATCTAACTTGCTAACCCGTACTTCTGGCCTTGAAATCCTTCTTATAGAAAATGAAGGAGAAAACAATCATCAAGTTAGAAAGTATACATGTCACCAGCCAATTGGAATACCTGGTGACATTCCAAAAATTGTTACAACAACAATCACCCTAGAGAATATTCTTGTTCATTGTGCCAAATGAGAAAAGTTGATGCAACAACAAAAGCCATAAGAATCCTATGCCAAGACTACCACCAAAGCAAAACTAGAAACCATTGTAATTGCAACAACTTATTTTCCAGCCGTTAGCAACCCACTTCTTTTAGTCTTCCTCAGTTAAATATTTAGTTACCCATTTATGATATTCTTCATTAGTCAGCTAGTCAAGTTTAAATACCTCATTTACCTTAGCATTATAAGGAGTATATTTAACCACTACCTGATTTGTATCTCTTTCAAAAGATTCCAAAAATGAGTTGGTGCTAATAATTTTATCCATATAGCTCACCAATAAATCATAATTTGAGTCATCACAAATTAATTTAATTTGGTCGTTGATGACCTCATTTTCCTGATCTTTCCACTATTGAAGTGACCTAATATTCCCCTGCTCATCAATTAGATTAGGTAACAATGTGTTGCCCCGATCATCAAAATTCTTCACCAATTCCTTGATCCTCCTACTCAAGTCATCTAGTAAGGTCTAAAAACCTTGAAATGATTTTACTAACACATGAGGAGGCTTTAATGATTGGGGCCTATTATTTGTATCAAACCTTGAGGCTTTATACATTATACCCAAATCACTGGCCCTAGGGATCCAATTTTGAATTAGTGGTATCACTACCTCCTGGTCCCTATCTATATTCTTTATTGCATCAAATAATAAAGAACATAAAGAATGTATAGATGATAATATATTATCAACCTTTTCATTTAAGTGCCTCAAGACAACATTGACAATATCCTTTTGCTTTGAAAGAGATCCCTCCTTACTTACCTTTAATGATGCCTATAATTCTTCAATTTTCTACATGAGCTACTTCTTTGTTGGATCGACAGAGCACTTTGTTTCTTCATCAATTTTTTCTAAAGGAAGGGTGAGGGAAGGATTCTAACTAGGAGACCCTGGTGTGGAAACAATTGGAGAAGCATGAGGCACTGATCCTGATGTGGAAGGTAATGAGCTGATTCCTAGAGCACTTGATGTATCCCCAATTTGTTTATACCTTAACCTATCCACCTTGGTCTGTAACTCAACATTATTTTGTTGCATTTTGTTGTATTCCTCAATCAAAAGGTTATACTTCTCCATCAGGCTCTTCTTTTCAGCCTCTTCTCTTTCAACAATCTTTTGGGCCAATTTGGCCACATTCATAGTTAGATTAGTGGCCTCAGTGGTTGAGGTCCCTGAAGCTATTTCTATTATTATCCCTCCTCAAAAATTTTGGTTAATATTTGTAACATCTAGCTTTCTCCCTTGTGGGGCCAATGCCTAGATTTCCAAAGTCTCATACTCTTCACTGAAGGAAAAGTCTTGCAGTGCTTCCATGACCTCTTCTTCAGAGTCTTGCAATGGATGCTTGGACTTTAGAATAACATTAAATGCTACAACATATACAATGTCCCATTTAGGAAGAATTAATACACTAGCCTGAGTCACTAGTTTTCTTCCTTCCTCGGGAGTAATGTTCTTGAATTCTTCCATTAATTCAGCTTTCACTTCCTCATAATTCTCCTACTTTGACCTACCAGGTCTTAACTCTCTCCTCTTTTATATTTATCTTGATATTCGTCAAATTTCATCCTCCATACCAATTGCAAGAAGACAAGAGTTTTTATAAATGCATCATCATCAAGAAACTCCTTACATGCCTCCATTCTTGCATCTTGTATACATTTTCCTTTCATATCCAAATTGGATAAAACCAATTCAACTAACCTAGGAAGGGAAGGAATACCAATTTGCATATCTTGATTAGTAACAACAACCTCATCCATCACATCCTCTAGTGGTTGATTAGTCCTTTGCCTCTTAGGGATTGGCTTAGATGGTGGTGATGAAGGACTATCTTCTAGTGATGATTCTAGATCAATAATTTTAATTTCCCCAGGTGTTTTGAGCTTTGGACTTGGCTATGTAGGCAATTTCATTATTTGTTTACCTTTTTTGTCCACTTCTTCTTCATCACTGTTGTTATCCTTTTTCCTATTCTAAATGGACCACCTTTCTATAGGATGGTATGTTGGACTTGTTTCCATTGGCCTGGCACCTTGTTCCTACACACCCTAACTCAATTCCAAGTTTATCTTCTTGGTCCTCAAGGTGCCCATAATTTCTTTGAAGTTCCCCATCAGAAAATCAATTTTCTTATGATGTGGACTAAACTCCAACAATGGATCATACTTTGGATCCATTTTGTGCACAATATCTAATAGCTTATCATAAGCTATCCATTTATCCTTGTTCAACTCCTCCCTATTTAGATAAAATTTGTTTCTAATCAGGTCCTCAGGAAAGTTGAACTCATGCACAAAATTTCAACCCTTTATTCTTTGTCTAAAAAGGGAAAAGAAGCCCTCAGGATCATGTTTCCTCTATGGACCACACCTTAAGTGGTAATCATCAAAGAATTTTCCAAAGTGTACCTGTAATAGAGGATTTATTTTAGGCTTAGGTACTATGATTCAAGTTATCAAATCAACAAATGACAATAAAATCCAAAGTAATTACGAAGTGCAAGAGAAGCAAATGTAAAAGAACAAGTATACCTGATAATTGTTGAAGCTTCCATGACTCATCTTCGTAACACTTTCTTGCTTGTTGGTTTGTGTGTTTCCCTCAAATTGGATGTGTGAACAACCTGCAAATAAACATCTATGACCTATAGCAAGCTTTGAAGGATTTCATGCCTAAATGCCTATGCCTATGATTATCTTAAATGACTAAAATCATCAATGTCCAATGACATTGATGCTTTCCTAAGCTCCAAAGGACCTAAGAACTCTACAAGCAATTAGATTCTAAGCATTATGCATCCATCCATGCATGCATCCCCTCCTTATGAGAGAGCTTGTCATTTTACAGAAGACCCAAATCTGAATGGACAGTTCAGATTGAGTTTTGTCAAAGACCTAAAATGAAGGGCCAAGATTAAATCTGACCATCCCTAATTAGGGTTAGGGCAAGATCCTTAAATAAAGGGTCAAGATGTCATTTGAGAAGAATCAAATCAATGGTGGAGAAAATGTGTGAGATAATTAATTTTTAAAATGAAGATTTTAAAATTAATAAAGAAGGTGACTCACCTTGTGAGATTAAAAAAAATCTCAAAGGTGGAAGGTGGAGAATCCACTTATGAATTACATAATGGATTAATTCATAAGTGGGAGATTGATAAATAATTATCTTAATTATTTATTTTGGGTGGAGATGAAAGTGGGATTAGTAAATAGTTAGTGGGAATAAATAAACATGTTAGTGGAAATAATTCACATTATTAGATTCATAGTGGAAATAATGTAAATTAATAAATTCAAGGTGGAATGTCCATTTATGATTAAATAATGACTTAATTCATAAATGGGATAAATAAATAAGTTTATCCAAAATGTGGATTTAAAAATCATAAATAATCATTTTTTAGTTTATTTATCCAAAATGGACAATTAATTAAGAATGTGATGACATTTTAAATAGTTTCATTTATTTAAAATGAGAGGAATATTAATTGAGACAATTTAAATAATTAAACATAATTATTCAATTTAGAAGATATGGATTTAGAAATTAAATAAATCAATGAATTTATTTAATTGTGATAATTAGTGACATATTAACTAGATAAATGAAATTCATTTATTTAGTGAGGAGGAAGAATTAACGAAGGAAGACTTAAGACAATTAACGACGTATTAAATAAATAAACAAGATTTATTTATTTAATAATCATGAAGAATAAAAGGCCATGAATGAATTAAACAATAATAAATTGTTTAATTAATAGTCGAATGTGAGTCAAAGACATAATTAACTGTCGTAATTATGCTAGGAAGAAAGTGGTAAAAATAGAGCTTGCAAGCCTAGGTCATTTTTATGTGTCACAGTACCCATCCTCCATTTGAAAATAAAAAATCAGATAACACTATATAATATGGGAAAAAGGTTCTGTTACCCCTCCCTGTGAGGTTATCCTCATGGATACAACCTATTTTCCACATAACCTCTACAAATCCTACTCTTGGTGGCACATTGTATGGCAGTATATGGGGGGTTCCTTGAAAACTGTATACCGTCAAAACAGTGCTGACTTGGTATGGAATAATGTCACCCCAGCTATGGTAGACTTTTAATTTTGGCCTCCTCCCCTTCGGTCTGAGGAAATCATGCAATTCCTTAGGGATCCTGGGTACATTCACCATAAGTCTAGACCTCAATATGGAAGCAAAAAAATTATCAAATTGCCCATAACTGGTGCCTTCTTTATTACATGATAAGTCTGCAATCCATATCTTGACAGGCAATCTTTGTCCATCAACAAATTGCCTTAATTCCATCTTCTTAGAAAAGAAGTCAACATTCTTGCACAAGAAAATATGCATCAACATAGAATACCAAAAGAATTGAGTGCCTATATCATTCCGCTACAACTTCAACAACCCTTCATGTATCCTTTTAGCCAAGAAGGAGGAAAAATCATATGTCACAGAGAAATTGAGGTGTTGTATTTGCACGCCCATGAACATGTAGGAAATGGGAATCACCGTGCTAGGATTAAAACCTAAAATTTGGCACAATGAATAAAAAGTGGCCAAGAAATTATTTTCAAAGAAATTTACTCTAAATGGTTCTTGGTCACTAGGGCTAATATGAAATCTTGAACCCCCTTCCCTAGCTAGATGAGGTGGAAGCAACTTAGCTCTTAAAAGAGACTTTAATTTTCCATATTCCTGCTTCATTTCCTCAAGATTGATAGGAACCAAGTATACACTTGGATCACTCAAATCAAAAACCTGTTGGACCTCTTCTATGTTAATGCTCAACATAACCCTTCCATCATTGTCCCTGATTACCCGTGTAACAAGGTCATATCTCACAGCCATGACCCTAAGAAAATCTATATCAGGGAACACATTTGGCACAACCAACTTCCCCATATCATACATCCAACCATTTGAGAAGGGGTGAGGCAAATTCCTCTATCCATACCTTAGTCTAAACATCTCCAAAGCTGTAAGAGGAACCCTAGCATCAACTATATTTGAACAATTATATACCAATCCCTCCCCTAGGATTTTTCCTAGCATTAGAACCAACCCCTTCTTCCTATCATTTGTTGAAAATGACAATTGATTCAAGAAATCATCATATCGGTTCCTACTCAAATAATCAATTTGGCCAAAGTGTTGCTTTGGAGGTGTCATCTTGGATAAACTAGGGCTTACTTATTATTTCACACTTCAAATAATTAGGACTAACCAGAAAATGAAATTACAGAATAAAACTCTATAATTCCCCACAATTCAATCAACCTACAACCCTAAAAATTTTATCAACAAGCACAATAACAAGCATACAATAAAAAAAATTCAAATTCAAGTGTAGAATAACCAGGCGACATAGAAATTAACTCACAGCTTTTGTGTTTGCAAAAATCCCAATTCTTTGCTGTAGAAACTCACAACTTCGCTTTTGGCTCTAAGACTGCTTTGCAAAATACTTTAGTGCTTTGTGATGTAATAAAAGTAGGAGAATTGTTTTTATTTCAATCAAATCATGCCAACAAGTGTCTCATCCGCCATTAAAGCTTACTCGCGCTTTGCATGAATGACTCCAATCATATTTGATGTTGATTTACATATTAGCCATTGATCAGTCAGTTTGATGAAATCATCGAATGACTGCCTTCAAAACAAGCTAACACAATCACCAACTTGTAAATAAGGGACCCACCATACCATACATTGCCAAGGAAATCCACGTGGCAGTCACGCGCGATATCGCAATCATTAAAGGCCTTGCAACTTCCGATCACGTGATAGCGGGCAACCATAGATCCTGATCATCGGTGATCTTGTTCCTTCAAAATAGTCATTAGCTTTATCATTAACCATCTATCAGTGTTCCCATGGAGATTATAACATCTCTATAGATTTGAAACACGTGCATCTGAAGAGCACTTTAGTAACTCGCTACATAACATATTAAAGCTAGATTAATTTACCATGTTATTTCCCTTATTCCTTTGAATTTACCAAATAAGACATGTGTCAGTTGCCCATGATATGGAAATCAATAAAGACCTTGTGATTTTTGATCACATGATGGTGGGAAACTATTAAGATTAAACGACGATTCATCAACAGTCACGCAAACTCATCCCCTTCGGCTTCATTAGATGGGACATGTGGTGCCTGCCTGTGATATCATGATCAACCAAAGTAGTGTGGTGGGGTCATCGCGGGATGGTGAGAAATAGCTGAGATCAAACAACATTCGATCAATGATCACACAAATTACCCTCTGCAAAATAAAAAATTTATTAAAATACTATGGGGAACATCACTAGGCTGATGATAAACGATTGAAATAAGTTGTTTTAAAATGATGAAACACAAGGCTAACCAAGACTTAGGGGAAAATAAAATCCCACAAAGGAAATAAAATATTAAGACCAAAGGGACCCAACCTTAGATGAAACGATGGGGCATAAGATGTTTTAGAGGCCCTCCAAAAGTAATAGCAAAATAGATCCCACCCAAGGCATAAGACAAACACTAGGATTTTACATGAAGACAAAGCTAAAACCCCAACCTTATGATTTTCCCAAACATCATGAAAGACGAGAGACATAAGGCATGATAGGAAAGGAAAACAACAAAATTTGAAGCTCCATCAAGAAGACAGATAAAGGGGTGAGTGAGTGGGAGGGAGACCTAAGAGAGGGGGTAGGAGGGAGAGAATTGAGATAGAGTGACTGTGTGAGTGAGAGAGAGAGAGACTTGAGAGAGGGAGTGGTGATAGGAGGGAGAGACTTGATAGAGAGAGAGGGAGGGAGTGGGAGAGAGATAGAGGGAGACGAGGTTAAGGGTAGAGGGTAGAGGGTTTAAGGGTAGAGGGGAGAGACATAGAGGGAGTGAGTGAGAGAGAGAAACCTTAGAGAGGGAGAATTGTGGGAAATTGCAAAGTTTTGTTCTATAATTTCACATTTTTTTTAGCTTTAGTCTATTTAAGGTTTGAGATAGCAAGAAAGCCCTTGTTTACTCAAGATGGCACTAACAAAGCAACATGCTAGCCAAATTGATTATTTAAGTAGAAACCTATATGATGAATTCCTGGATCAATTTCCCTTGTCAACAAATGATAGTAAGGGATTGGTTTTGACACAAGGAAATACCCTAGGGGAGGGATTAGTGTATAATTGTTCCAACATAGCCTCATGGAACATTGGATCTTTGCTCATGCTTGGGAAACCTTTCACCAAAAGATGCAATCAATGCACCTTGCCCAAAGTATAATTTAGGACCTCCATGCATACAAACACAAGGATTTTCATTTATCATCTTGTAGTAGTGGTACCTAAGATGATGGTACTACCCCTCCCTTGGACATTGCTATCTTCTTACAATTGGATACATCAGTCCTCATTTTTATTTTGTCAAAAAGATATGAAATGATTTCTAAGCATGCCTTATTGGGTCAATGAGATCACCAAAAGTCTAGGACTTGTCAAATGAAGGCATATTATTGATAGCTATCCCTTTGCTATTAACTTGTTAGAACTTATTAATGACTATCCAAAGAGAAAATGAGATAGTGGCAACAACCATATTATTTATCTCACTACAATCCATTTCATGGCTATAGTCAATTTATCACCCAATGTATATTTATTTTTTCAAATTCATAGATAACATGAAGACAAACCTATAGCCTTTAATGGTACTGCTCTTATTCATTACTATGCTCTCTTCCCTTGAAGTGCCATGATTTATGATGGTTTTTATGTTGAATATATTCATTAAAACATCTTTGTACAAGTATATTCCTTCACTGTTATAGCCTATTGCTGGAATGGATGATCAATGGTATGAAAAGGTAAAAATACAACTGTGCTTTGCTTCCTTCACTACTTTTGCTGATTGTTGATTGTTGTTCATATGGACTTGTACCATTGTAATGCTTGATGTCCTACATGAACCTGCATGGTTGTCTTGTAGCATAACCTCATATTTGTTGTTCATTTACACTTGTACTATGACCTTGGCTTCCAAAATGAGACCTCTCCTGAATCATAACTGCTTAATTGTCATTTGTAACTTTTTGATTCTTGTATGCAATCATGATGACCAAAACCCCTACATGATATGAGGGTTCCATTATTGTCATAAACCTCTTGTAATGACATGTTTTAAATAGGCATATTATCTATGTCAACTAGAGTTGATGTTTCTTGAATGTCTTTTCCTTTTATGCCTTTCCTTTAAACATCATGCATTGAATGTTATTTCTTTTTCACCTAATGTTTGATTGTGAAGGCCTTGAATAGAGCCTTGTACAAATTTAGATTTTGTTTTTGTTGTTGTCCTTCATGATACCATTGTAGCATGCATTGTTGGTTGTCCTTATCAATGACAATGACCTTTACCTATTGCATTCACTTTCACCAGTACACCCATGAATGAATAATATCAATCCCCTTTGCCTCTTGTAGCTCTTGCAAAGGTGTTGTCCTTTTACTTGTATCATGACCTTGATTCAACCATTACTCTTCTTTTGTTATGTGTAATAAATACACATAGTCTCCTCATTTTATCTTTATTGGACAGCCACCTATCACATATTTGGGTGACCTAACAAATCACCTTCCTATGTGATGTGTGATTGTCCAATAGGGTTATGGTGAGAGGGGCTTGACAAAAACTTGAAATGCTTCCTCATTTTTTAAAAGATGAATAATTGAACTTGATGCATATATGAAGTCACTTCCTTTATAAACAGATCATGGATCTTCTTAAGAAGATTGAAGGACATATCAACATAGTATGTTGCATCTTTTAAATTTATCCTTTCATGCCCTGTCTTATGTTACTAGTATTTTATGGTATTGGGAAATCCTAGGGTTGGGATTTTGTCTTTGACTGAATCCCTCTATCTCTCTCCCCTCTACCCATAACCTAAACCCTAAACCCTTAACCCTTAAACTCCAAACGCTTAAACCCTCTACCCTCTACCCTCTTTTTCTCTCTCAAGTCTCTCCCTCCTACCCCCTCTCCCTCTCTTAGGTCTTTATCTATCTCTCACTCACTCCCTCTATTTTTCTCCCCTCTACCCTTAAACCGTCTACCCTCTACGTTTAACCCTCTACCCAATATCTCTCTCCCACTCCCTCC
>VDFB02193867.1:427631525-427701083 GCA_007258455.2 Sequoia sempervirens
AAATCTAGCAGGAGCGGCCTGGTGGAGTAGACCCAGCATTAATCTTGGCTGCTAGGTTTTCTTTGTTAAGTTTCTTTTGGTGGTTTGGATGGTGGGTTCTGGAGGTCGAAAAGATAGACCTACTTTTCCCTTTTGAACCGGCAGACAAGGGACAAAATCTCGGTGGACGAGACTCGGTAGGGGCAAAGACGTCAAAGTTCAATGTTTGTTATTCCTCATGTAAAATGGAGGGTCGGGACCTAGGAGATGAAAGTTCACTGTCAAATGGTCATTTCGAAGGGGCAAAGTTTCCATGGAAGTCTGCAGACCTAGAACCAGGGACATGATGGATCAATTGGTTCAAGTTCAACTCTAAACACTAAAAGGTGAGGCGGGCGGTGGAGCTAGGGTGGATGGGTTCTCTCCACTACTTTAGAATAGCAGAAAATTTGTAGAGTTCTAGACACATAAGTTTGGGGGTGTGGGCTCGAGAAGCTTAGGCGGAGGCTAAATTTCAAGTATTCCTCAAAGTCCAATGGTGAAGGGCCAACAAAAATCCATGGTGGTGGGACCGATAGGGCATCCCGCTGTTTGTAAAAATTGTTATCTTTTCTAAGTTTCAATGGTGATGATCTCGCGTGGGCCCAAAGGGTGAGAATTCCCTACATGAGGAGCAGTGGCAATAAGGCCAAGTTTTGGATTTTTCTTGGAGGGTGTTTAGTATGCTTTTTAAAAATTCCATCATGTGGGTTTTGTAGGTTTGGTCCTCCTTTATCAATTTAATGCATTTTAGCCCACATTTATTTATTTTTTTATGTGCAAAATTATGAAAAAATCTATGGGAGGGTGAAAAAAAATCTACCTTGGAAGTCCAATAAAAGAAGTTGCAAAATCTGCCAATGATCGGCAAATGAGGGCAACGGGCGTGAAGACGGCGTGCGACAAAGGCACTGGACTCCTTGAACTCTGCTCTGAACTCCCTTGGAAAACTTGATAGATGAAAATGATAGGTCAACCAAATATTTATACCCCAATTAGCATTTAATACCCTCATTTAATGCCCTTATGAATGATAGAAGGTTTGGTGGCTTTAAAATCACTAATGACAGCAGGAGATCCAGGGCTCGAAGGTCAGAAAAATGGGACCCAGTGGCCGCTTGAAAGTTCATTTTGCAAATATCCAGTGAAAGGGATCCTGGGACCTAAAGGGCAGGGTGCCAATGTAGTTTGGCTGTCAAAAACGGTGAAGTCAACAATGAGTTCTAGACACGAAAGTTCAGGGAGGCTGCCCTGAGAGGGACAAAGGTAGTTCAATTTCAAGCGCAAGTTAAATAGGGTGGTGAATAGGGAATGGAGTCCGAAGGTTCGGGAAGGTAGAAGCATTCAACTATTTGGAATGGTGAACACCCAGATGAATCCTAGTAAGGTAAACCCCACGAGGCGA
The DNA here is from genome assembly GCA_007258455.2 of Sequoia sempervirens. NCBI lineage: Eukaryota > Viridiplantae > Streptophyta > Pinopsida > Cupressales > Cupressaceae > Sequoia > Sequoia sempervirens. Next base: position 427,632,949 of record VDFB02193867.1, read on the forward strand.
GCCCGTCTGGCCCCAAGGTCATTGGCAGAAGCAAACTCCCAAGTAAACTCTACAAAGCACTAGGACTTAGCCAAATTGTAGGGGATGAAAAATAGTCAACTTAAGATGAGACTTTGAAACACATTGACCATTCAGGACACCAAAATGACCCTGCAAGGTGAAAGAAAAGAGAGTCCCCGTTCTGAATAGGGCATGTGTGCTAAGGGCACAACAAATGGCGACTTTGCTAGGAAATGCTCTCGAGCATTCTAAGGATAAGTATTCATCTAGGACCCAAAATCTCTGGTTTCGTAGACCAAGGGGTAGATTTCCAAGAGTGAACTAGGAGAATAGGATCCTTAGTTGGATCAGTCTACAAGACATCTTAGAAGTGTGTGTAGTGAATTCATTCCTTTCTGTAGGAACTATGACAAGCGGCTACTAATCCAACTAAGTAAGCTTCATAAACCATCCAACACCAAAAGTAACTTGGAAATTTCCTCACTACCAGTCAAGCATCCATAGCCCTGGTGGAGTTGTTGTTGTGATCCCATAGATATTGCTCTGCTACTAGTCGGGTGTCCACAGCCCCGGTAGAGTTACCCGCACACCCATAAGATCACTTAATTTCAAAATTTTCTTTCTCTTCTTTTGTTTTGTTCCTTTCAATGTTCCTTTTTTCATTTATCTTTTGCTCGACCATGTAAGCATCGCAGGCTACACTGGGATTTAGAACCGCAGTAGTCACTAGAGAAGACTTAAGATTTTTCACTCACTAGGGTATCATAGAAGTCGTTGTATAGTCCTTTAGAAATAATTAACATGCATTTTTTACAAGATCTAAGATGTGCGTAAAAAGATTCAACCAAGGGTCAAGTTCTAAGGAAGAGTTCAAATGAGGAAACCATTCCTAGGTAGCTTTTAGGGACCAATAGTCAGGAATGAATGTTTAGCCAAAGAACACTAAGGATGGATAATAGGACGAACCATTCGTTGAATAAGCATAGCCGCTGCACTGGGATGGAGAACACCCTCTTCAAAAAAAAATAGCTGGGGAATGAGAAAAATAGAGTGATGCGAAATAGAAAAACACAAGCAAACCAAAAGGAAACCTAACCTAACCTATGTACAAATATTTGCAAGGAAGAGCTTGATAGAGCTTAGGCTTGGAAGTAATGCTTTAGGTGTTTCCCATTGACTAGAAATAGGAAATCTTCACCAATTAAGGTCTTTAGGTGGAAAGCATTGTCTCCCAAAATTTTAGCTATTTGAAAGGGGCCAAGCCAAAGCTTGTCAAAAAATTTGTGTCCCCCTTTCTTTTCATAGGACTTGTCCCAGTATAGGACTAAATCTGCAATTCTAAAGGCCTTGATTTTGGCTTGGTGGTCGAACCATCTCTTAACCATGCCTTAATCTTTGGAAAAAATTTCTATTCCATGGTCTCAGAATTCTTCTAAATGCAAGAGCTTAGCTAACTGAGCTTCTCTATGACCCCCCCTTTCGTAAAATTCACTGATAAACTAGAGAGTGGGAATCTTCAAGTGGATAGGAAATATGGGCTCTAAACTATAAATAAGATGGAATAGGGAATCACTGAGGGAAGCCTTGTAGTAAGTACGGTCTATCCAAAGGGTGAATTAGAGTTGGGTATGCCAGTCCTTGGGATTCCTATAGAGCAACTTCTTGATCATGGTGATCAGATTCTTTTTTATGGATTCAGCAAGGCCATTGCCTTGGGGGTAGTAATTAGATGAAAATTTAATGGCAATCCCATATTCAAAGGCCCAACTAGCAAATTTTAATGAAGAAAATGTAGGTCCATTATCACACACCAATGCATAAGGACAACCAAAGCGATTTAAAATAAAATTTTCCAAAAAATTTGTAACTACCTCAGTTGTGCATTGCCTACATATAATTGCTTATGTCCATCTAGTGCAGTAATCAGTAGTGGTAAGAATGTACCCATGTCCCACAGATGATGGAGGGATTATTGGACCAATGAAATTGAGACCCCATTGTGCAAACAACCTCACCTCCAACACGGGTTGCAATGAGACAACATTCTTCTCCTTGGTGGCGGCAGTCTAACATGCGTGACATGAGAAAACATGACAATGAGAATCCTTGAAGATAGTTGGCCAATAATACCCTACTCTTAGTATCTAATGTGCAATGGAAGGCTCGGATCCATGACAAGTGCCAAACTTGTCATGAAACTCCCTCAAGATTGGATTCACGTCTTCCTTGCCAAAGCATCTCAAATAGATGCCTTCATGATTTTTCTTGTATAAAATGGACCCCTGCAACATGTAACTATTGCTTTTCAACCTGAGAAATTTTTTTGACTCCCTATAAGTGAGGTGGACACTTGTGGTTCAGCAAATAATAGACAACATCCTCATACCATTCTCCCAGGGAAACATCCTCGAGTTGGTATTGCTACATAGTGAGTTCGGGTCATGCTTCTGCTACTGCTTCAAGAATTGTTCAGGTAAGTGCCTATCCTCTCACCAACCTCATTGGTTGGATTTTCATATCATAATCTTGGAGCAATGTGACCCATTTAGCTCTTCATTCACCCAATTCATTTTGTATGAGCAACATTTTCACTTCTGGGTCAGGGACAATGGCAAACACTTTATTGCGCAGGATATAATGCCTAAATTTCTTCACTCCCTATATGAGGGAATATGCTTTCTTTTCTACATTGTGGTAGTGTAATTCAACATATTTCAAAGGAGCACTCATGAAGGTGATCAAGTGCTCGTTCCCTTATTCATCTTTCTGGGTCAGAATGCTAGCATAGGAATGCTCTAAAGTGAATGAATAGATGTAGAATGGATTTAGATAGTTTGGATTGACTAGTACAGGTGCCTCAACAATGGCCCATTTGATTTATTCAAAACAAAATTTGGCTTTGGGAGTCCACTCAACTTTGGCACCCTGTTTTAACATGGCGTTGAGTAGTTTAACAATCTTGGTAAAACCCGTGATGAATTTCCTGAAAAAGTTGATCTTTCTAAAAAAGGATTTTAATTCTTTCTTACTACCTGGTGGTGAGATCTTCAACAAAGATTGGATGCATTCATGGTCTATGGAGATTCCCTACTTTGAAATGATATGTCCAAGAAATCTACCATTAGTCATGCCAAAAATGCACTTCTTTGGGTTAAGGACCTTGCATAGATTAGAGACATGATCACTCCGCCTTTTAGAGAACATAGTTAAATAATCCATGTAGATGATTATTCACTTCCCAATCAGATATTTGAAGGCAATATCCATGGAACGTTGGAAAGTGGTGCCAACATTGATGAGCCTGAAGGGCATTCTTCTATAAGCAAAGGTACCCCACTTGGTGGTGAACATTGTCTGATGGTGATCTTCGTGCTGCACCATGACTTGGTTATATCTAGAGTACCCATTGAGGAAAGACATCATTTGGGAGTTAACAATCTGTAACACCTCATCCAATGAAGGCACTAGATAGTTGTCCTTCTCTAAAGCTCTTTTTAAATTGTGGAAGTCTACACACAATCTGATTTCTCCATTCTTTTTCCTAACAGGGACTAGGTTGGCCACCCATGTGGAATGTCTAACTGGGAATATAATTCTTGCTGAAGGAAACTTTTGCACCTCTTTGTAAATGATGGGCTCCAACAAGGCATTAATAGGATGCTGGCATTGGTAGAATGGTCTCACTTCCATCTTGAGAGGAATGGTGTGCATAATGATGGAGGTGTCATAAGTCTTGAGATCCTTGTAGCTCCATGCCACCACGTCGTGATACCTCCATAAGGCATCAATAATTCCCTTCTTTTCCTCGGGTGTGCATACTTTTCCAATAAAAACATTTTTGATCTCCTCGACAGTTCTAAGGTTATGAGCATCATACTGGTTGCTTATGGCTTCCTTCTTAATTTGTTAATCCTGGTCTCTGATCTTCTCCAAATCAAATATGCGTTCAAGCTGAACCATGCCTCTGGGAATCATGTTGGTTTTGAGGTTGATAACTCCTTTTGTATCTAATTCAGCTTCTTCTGAATCATCTTCATCAATTGTTTGAGTGGAAAAGACATCAGAACTTGTGATAAATTCAAGGATGTGCTTATCATCATTTAAGAATTGAAAATGAGTGACAATATTTGGAACAGAAGATGTGGATGTCAACTCAATAGTAAACTTCTTAAGCCTAGACAAGGAGAAGGGTTGCAAGGTGTTGGCTGTCTGATCCAATGCATCGACTATATGATTCTGAGTATGAGGGATCAGTTGTATATTAAATGCATCTAAACCTTTTAAGAGGTTCCAAACCCTATGCCTATAGTTTGTAAGTCTTCTATCATGGTAGGAATACAATTTTGTAACTTGTTTGACTACGAGTTCTGAATCCCCAAAAACTTGCAGCATTTTGACATTTTTCTTTAAGGTCATAAGAAGACCATGGACTAACGCCTCATATTCTACTACATTATTGGTGCAATAAAATTGCAACCTATGGGCAGCAAGAAAGGTCTTACCCATTGGGCTGATGAGTTCAACCCTAGCACCTACTCCTTGTTTTGATTTAGATCCATCAAATTGAAGTGTCTAAAACTTGGAAATCTCCTTGAATCTAGGCCCAACTAGGCCCTCATTTCCTTTTGGTTGGGTGGTTACCTCTGTGACCTTCAGGAAAAGTTTCAACTCAATGTGTTGAACAACAGGTGGCTCTGCTAGCACCTCCTTTGGTGTTTCCTTTTGAGGGACAGCTGAATTTTTGACGTGCTCTACTAATATTTGACACAAGTAGAAATTAAACTAGGAGTGGGTAGCATTGTGAATTCTACACCAATTTGGTAGCAAGAGATCTTGGAAATCCATTTGGAATCCCAAGCTGAGTTGATCCTTTGCACACTTTTCCATGAATTCTTGGAAACCGTTGAGTAGTCCCATGTTGTCATCTTCATTGGGTTTATCATCCAACTCTACCAACATCATTGTACTTTGAGGAATTTGAGTGAAGCCGGTTGGAGGGCTACACTACACCAAGAGTACTTTGGCAACATACTCTTCCTGAGGTTTGAATTAGTATTGACAGGCAAAGGGACAATAATTTACCAATTCTATCTCAACAAAAAAAACCTCATTAAGGTTGTTGTACTATGTGATCATGTACTTCATACGAGGCTCACAATCAATATGGATTTGATTTGGCAGCCCTTTCCATGGCAGTCACATGTGAGAATGATATGTAGCAGCATATCCATTCAACGTTCTAGTGAATTCTCTTCCCAAGATGATCCCATATGCATCAAGAATGTTAGCCACTTGAATATCAATAACTTGTTGTATCCTTTGATCTACAAAAAATTGCATTGGGATCTAATTCATTTCCCCTACAATGCTGATATTTATTTTGTCCAGCTAGGTCACTTTCCTTCTTGAGGGTGTGGGAGTAATCCCAAGAGCCTTGCACATTGCCAGGGGCATGACATTAGGAGACGTTCCTAAATCAAGCAGGCAGTTGTGCAAGTTTTTCCTGAATATCTGGATGGTGGTAAGGAAAGGAGGGGTTTCTTTGAAGAGGCCCATAGACATATCTATCTAAGCTACTTGAACCCTATTATTATCACCAACTTTAGCTTGATCTATCTAGATGGTTGATCCTTGCAAATATGCCTATTGTTCTAATCTAGTTCCTTTTCTAGTTGTCTACCTGTAGAATGATTTGAGGGAACGTCCTTCCTTTTTGCTAGAATATCCTGAATCATAGATTCTTGCCTAGGTTCTTCAAAGGTGACTATTTTAGCTAATGCCTCTTGTGTTGTTTTAGAGGATGGATTCCCATTAATTAACCTAAAAAAAGGCATGCCTTACGACAGGAACTTTGAGTAGTTCTAAGGAAAATAAACTGATTTTTGCTTTCTTGAACTCTTCTGCTACATATTCGCCCATTTGTTCAATCTTAGAGTCAAAGGCTTGATCTATGGCAGAGCTAGAAGGTTGGGCTTTCATTTGATTTGACTTGTTTTGGGATTGTCCTTGAGGCTAATTTTGTGACTGATTTTGTAGCCCTTCCTTCTTAACATATTGAGTGGGTACATGGGGAAGCCCAGGGTTATTGTTGGCATTAGGTTCAGGCAGGGTAGAAAAATTGTTTGGCGGGGTAGAAGTTGTGAAGGGTCCACCCACCTGCCTATTCCTGAAGAAGTAGGTAGTTGTTCTTTGGTGGAACATGTGAACTTCATCTATGTACGATTCTTCCTCATCTACTAGACCATTATCTACTGAATCAAAAAGTTGAGCCAAGGTTTGTTTGTTACTTACCTATTGCACTTATTTTCTCTTAACAGGGGTGAGCTCAACCTCGGGTTCATTGTGGTTGCTCTGTGGAAATGGGGCTTGGTTGACCATGAGACAAGAAGAATCATAAGTCTTATATGGGACAATATCCCTGCAACCGGTACTTTCAACAACATTTTGGAGATCCACTTGGAAAATTTCAGCAGTTGTCTAGAATTTGGGACAATCCAACTCAGAGTGTCTATTGGTCTTGTGAATCTGGCACCATCCTGACAAGGTTTCCTCAGTGAAGTACACTCCACTAGTCCTCTTTTCATTGCTGGAAAGCTGATCAAGAGGAGTAGGGACACCTCCATTATTGGGCCTTGTATCCCACTTGCGACCCTACCTCTAAGAAGGTCTCCTCTTGAAGCTTTGATTTGAATTATGTCCTCTATCATAATTCTACCTAGAAGAGGTCCCTGCTTCTTGACTATCCCTACCATCCCTGTTGTCTCAGCTATCCTGATTAAGATTGGCCTAGAGGTTACACTAGGAGGCCTACAACTGATTATTCTCATTCTTTAAGTGTGTCATTTCCATAGACATTTTCTTTATCATCTCAGTCATTAGCTTCAAGTACTAGATGCAATCCACCCTAATCTCTTTGACCCACTCAATGTCTGGATCCACTTTGTCAATCACCTACACCAATCTTTCTTTTCTATTTTCAAATTCCCATTTCCATACATCCATTAGCTAGTGATCATCCTCCTTGAACGTCAGCTCCTTTTCCCATGTTGTGCCTAGAAAATTGAGGATAACCTCGATCTTTGGATAGGTGGCCTCATATCTCACTAGGAATTCATAACAGAGCTTTCCTATGCTTTCAACAAATTGTTGTAAGTCTAGGAACTTGTTGGTTGTCTAGACAACCTGGTCAATGCCCATATTTCTGACATATAGAACCTATCAGAACCAGCTTTCTATAGTCCTATCCAAATTATTTCTCTTTTCTAGCTTATCAATTTGTTCCTTGGACAACAGTTGTGGTGGAGCCATAGATGTGGTAGGAATTTCTTCAGTTGAGGACTATTGTTGAATGTAAGCTATCAGATCAGCTACCTATGCTTCAAGCTCATCCTTTGAAACTTTATCCTATTGTATTAAATGAACTACTGTGACAACAGACTCTTCGAGGTGCTCCACCTTTTTCTCTCTAGTAGATGTCCACAAATCAATGGTGGAGATATTGTAGCTTTCCCCTTCTTTGCCTACCACTGACATTGCTACCTGCACAACTTGGGATCCAGAAGCATCCATTGTTACCTTACATCTGATTTTGGGCTTCTTCTCTTTCTTGGTTGTGATCTGCACTAAGGCTAAGATAGCCTCCAGTCTTTCTCTTAGATCCTTTGGGGCAGGAGTTTTCTTTTCAAGTTACTTCTCCAACCATTTGGGCATAGCAGATTTTCCCTTAGGTGATTCACGATCACCTTTTCCCTCCTTTGCTTGGACCTCAATTTCTTTACCTATAGGATCCCTTTCCTCCATTTTAGTATCTTCTCCTTCTTCCTCATCAAATTTTTCATCTTGTTCATCCTTGTGCACATGCTCCTCGGGTTGTTCAGTTTTGAGGTCTTTCTCAGCCTCAACCTCACCCTTAGGCTTGTCCTTTTCTACATTTTCTTCTTCTTTATGAGGCAGTGACACATCCTCCTGCTATTCCCCTATAGGGAGTTCTACATTTTTTGCTGCCTTGTCCTCTTGCTGTCCTTCTTCTCTATGAGGTGACTTTACTACCTCTTCTTCATCATCTCACAATTCCCAGGCAATTTCCTCCTTGAGATCATCATCAAAGGTTTGTAAAATATTTTTTCCACCTACATCCTCCTCATCTTCTCCAATTTCAGAAGACCTTGTTTCTTCTTCTTCGTAGACCACCCTGTCAATTTGTCGGTGTTCATGGTAATCATCAACATCTTCCTCCACTGCCTTTGAAGCTTCTTTCTCCCGCTTCTCCCATTCTTCATAGATTAGCATTGTGGCCTTCACTGCCATTGGTCTTGTCAGAGGTTGCGAGGGAAAAGAACTAGTGAGGACCTATACTAAGGCAACCTGGATGGTGGGGTCTACAAATATTTGAGAAATTGGATAGAGAAAATTCTGCATGTATCTCGAGAAAGCCTCTGGCAATGTGAGTGTGGGCATTGGTATTGTTGTTGCTTCTAGTGGAAGCAATGTAGCGGGAGACATGAAGGTAGAGGAAAATGGAGAAGTTGTGGTGGAGGAGGAGTCAACCAATAATACAGGCCAAGTTGAGGGGAGAGGAGGCAAGATGGACTGAGATGTCCATTGTGAGTGGGGATGTAGCAAACCATGGCTTGGGAAATAGATGGAAGGGTAGTTTAAATAGGGAGAGCTGGAGGAGGTTTCAACTGATCTGTTTTCCCTTCCTCACCCTCTTGGAGGGAATCCTCTTGAATTATTGGTTGCCTTGTGACACTTCCCATTTATTTTGGCCTCTTTGAGGGTGAAACTCCTGAATCTTTTTCAGGAATAAACTTTTGGATCAGGTGACTACTTTACTTTGGTTCCTTTCCTCTTCTTTGACCTTGTGAGGAGAGGAGATTTGGATGTCCCAGCTATCAAAGTTGTAGTAGCCACATCTTCCATAGCGCTAGGCTCACTCTTGAGCCCTTCATATGTTAGGACAACCCCTTGTTGCTTCAATCAGGCCACTTGTCCATTAACCCATTCTTTGGTATGAGCCACAATTGCCTTGGTTATAATATTGAGGTCATCAACCTCCTCCTCATCCCAATCTATTATCGGTAGTGGCAAGTTAGCAATAGTAGTGTACCTAGGGTCCATGATGGTGCTTTCATCTTCTTCAACTTGATTTGGTATAGGAAATAATTGCACTCTTTTCACAAAGTATGTAGTAATTCACATGTAATTCCTTGTATTCACCTCCTTGTCCTCCTAGAAATCTTCCCAAAAGTCTTTGATGTGATGCAAATGGGAATACCCTGGTTCTAGTGCCTTTCTTACATGCCCATATGAGTCCATCTGTGGGCAAGCAGTTTGCAAGCTGAAATGGTATTCTTCCAATTCCTTCTCAGAATTCCTAGCACACTGGGAGGTTTGCAATTTGTACATTCTCCAACCAAAAGCTAAGGGATGAGGGATCCCTACCAAGTATTTTCCGCTGAGGACTGAATCTATATGTTGTAAGTTGCCGAGAAAGCTCTACCAGTATAATCTGGTCGTTGGGGTATTGGGGCAGCTTATTCGACCTCTTTGTGAAACCTTGGGCACAAATATATGTGAACTTGGGGTATTGTATGAATAGGAAGGCATATTTCTTCAAGAATACCCGAGCACTATGAGAGACTCTTCTTTCAAAATCCCCTCCAAGCAATCTAATGATGTGGCCAATGAAGGCATCGTTCACCCTACAATATTCCTTCTTGAAGTTTCTAAACTAAACCTGGGGATATCTATCATATACATTTAATGCCTGACCTAGTTCCTCATTAGGTACCGCAAACAATCGACTGTACTACCCCTATTCATCTAGTGATTAAACAAGAGAAGACATCATGTAGAACCTGGAGGTCTTCTTTAAATTCATGAACTACATGTGGAAGCAGTCACTTATTATGCCTCCCCAGTAGAATGAGAATTTTTTGGTGACATCCTCATCCCTACAAAGAATCTTCTCTATGAAATACACCATCCACTCCTAAAAAAATGCAGTAGTGGGGAGGCCCATCACCTAGCTCAACATGGTCACCAAGTCATGGTATTCCTCATGGAAGTTACAGTGGAAGAGCTCTTGAGGGACCTTTGTATCGCTGCCCCTTTTCTCTTTGAGCTAGTATTAGTTTATTAGCTTCTTGCAGCCCATCAGGTCCTCATCCCACGTTGCTTTAAATTTTTTTATGGTGGGAATCTCCATCTCCACAAAGATGGGGATGTGAAAGGTCTTCATAATCACCTCTCCTAACATGTTAGCAAGGATATTCCCATCTTATTGACAATTGTTTGTGTCTAGGGATGATATTCCTTCCAACAAGCCATGACCAATTCAAGGGCTATGAGGGATGGCAGGAAGCCTGCAACCTTAGCAATTCTAGTTTACCTATTCTATCTTGCATTGTCATTCTTAGGGTGGACTCTGACCCTTTGCTTGAATTCATCAATATCGACATGGCCGATATTGGTATATGTGATTTCCTTCCAATCGGTGATGATTTTTGAATGCAAAGGCTCACCCTGAAATTGGTACTTTATTTGGTCTTTGTCCTGTTTTCCATGAGGAGTCTTGCCCGCTTTCTTCCCTTTGTCTTTTTTATAGCTACCCCCGAGGGTCATACACCTAATTCCATATATCCTGTAAACAAAGGAATAATGAGTATAACCAATTACGAAAGCATGAACATTGGTGAAAATCCCATGGACAAAATCCAATTAGACAATATATCACAAAATTCAACATTTACTTCAGGATATCATTAGTCATTTTTTGGAGAGATTTTGGACAACCCGAGCCCAGGGGGTTGGACTTCCTAGGCAAGAATGTTGTTTTGAAGGGAAAACAAGGTTGGGCAATCCATGTGATTTCTCCCAACTTCAAATTTTGATTGTTTGGGAGGTTTATGTAGGAGAAGGCTGAATTTGAGCAAGTGGGTTGAGATTGGTTTTCAAATTGAAGGTCATTTGGATCACTTTTGGGGCACCTGGAGGTACAAGGCCGAAAAGCTGTCAGGGCTTCATTGTTTACAATGGCCAAAAGGAAACAGAATCCAAGGGTCAAAATTCTAGGGTCTGGGGCTCGGGAGGTCAAAGGATGGGCAATGTAATTTTAAACTTCAAAGGATTCAAGCTTGAAGGGATGGAAAGCTGTTAGGGTTTCGCCATTTAGAACGGTAGTTGTTGGGCGGAAATCTAGTGGGAGCAGCCCAGTGGAGTGGACCTAACATTGATCATGGCTGCTAGGTTTTCTTCATTAAGTTTCTTTTGGCAGTTTGGACAGCGGGTCCCAGAGGTCAAAAAGATGGACCTGCTTTTCCCTTTTCAACTGTATGACAAGGTACCGAATCCCGATGGATGGGACCCAGTGGGGGCAAAGACATCAAAGTTCAATGTTTGTTATTCCTCATGGAAAATGGAGAGTCGGGACCCAAGAGGTATAAGGTCACCATCAGATGGTCATTTTGAAGGGGAGAAGTTGCCACAGAAGTCTTTGGATGGAAGTCCATAGACAAGGACCCGGGGACATGATGGATCAAATGGTTCAGGTTCAACTCTGAATGGTAAAAGGCAAGGCAAGCCCTAGAGCTAGGATGGATAGGTTCTCCCTATCATTTTGGAATGGTGGAAACTTTACGGAGTTCTAGACACAGAAGTCCAGGGGTGCAGGCCCGAGAGGCTTAGGTAGAGGCCGAATTTCAAGTTTTTCTCAAAGTCCAATGCTGAAGTGCCAATAGAAATCCGGGGTGGTAGGCCTAATGGGGCATCCCTCCGTTTGTAATTTTTTTTATGTTTTCTAAGTTTCAATGGTGATGGGCTCGTACGAGCCTGGAGGGTGAAAATTCCTTATGTGAGGAGTGGTGGCAACAAGGCTGAATTCCAGATTTGTCTTGGAGGGTGTTTAGGATGCTTTCTCAAAATTCCATCATGTGGGTTTTTTAGGTTTGGTCCTCCTTTATGAATTTATTGCATTTTAGCCCATGTTTATTTATATTTTTAAGCACAAATTTACTAAAAATACTATGGGAGGGTGAACCAAAAATCTCTCTTGGAAGTCCAATAAAATAATTTGCAAAATCCACCAATGATCGACAAACAAGGGCAACGGGTACGAAGGTGGTAGGCGATGAAGGCACTGGTCTCCTCGAACTCTGCTCTGAACTCCCCTGGCAAACCTAATAGATGAAAATGATAGGTCAAGCTAGATATTTATACCCCAATTATTATTTAATACCCTCATTTAATGCTTGTACAAATGACAAGAGGGTTGGTGGGTTTAAAATCACAGACAATGGAGGGAGATCTGGGGCCCAGAGGTTGGAAAGAAGTGACTCGACAGCTGCTTGAAAGTTCATTTTTCAAATTTCTCATGAAAGGGATCCTGGGACCCAAAGGTTGGGGTGTCAACATATTTTAGCCATTAAAATTGCGAAGTTGACATGGAGTTCCGGACATAGAAGTCTATGGAGGCGGGCCCGAGAGGGACAAAGGCAGTTTAATTTCAAGCCCAAGTTAAATAGGGCGGTGAATAGGGAACTAGGTCCCAGGGTTTGGGAAGGTAGAAGCCTTCAACCATTTGGAATGGTGATCACCCAAAGGAATCCCAGTAAGGGAAATTCGGTGAGGTGGGCCTACTAGGCCCCAAGGCTGTTGGCAGAAGCAAACTGCCAAGTAAACTTCGCAAGGCACCAGGACTTCGCCAAATTGGAGGGGATGAAACACGGTCAACTGAAGATGAGACTTTGAAACACATTGACCATTCAGAACACCAAAATGGGGGCACACAAAATGAGGCAATGAAAAAATGACCAAGCAAGGCAAAAGAAAAGAGGGTCCCCATTCCGAACGGGGCATGTGTGCTAAGGGGACAACAAATGGTCATTTGGATAGAACTTCATGGCTTAGATAATGCTAGGATAGGATCAATGAAAATGATTCATGTCAAGATGTTTACCATAAGAAATTTTAAAGTGTACACCAAATTTTTTCAAGATCAAGATAACTTGGACTATGGATGTAGATGGATGAAAATGGATTGGATTAATGGTTTATGGATAAAAGGATTTATTATGGATAAGATGGATGGAATGTTGTATTTATTGTGGATGGGATGAGATGCTTCCACTTGAAGTTGTACATGTAGATGCTTGATTCTACACATGATGCTTGTTTTCCAGGTTTTCATCATGGTGCATATCCAAAGTGCCACCATAGTGGTTTTCACTGGAGGACAATTTTTCTTTTTACTATTTTCGTGATTTTTTATTTACTTTTATTTATTTTTTATTTTTTCTGAAAGATTTTAAGCTCATGTTGAACCACCTAGTGGTTTTGATGTAGATACTTCTGTCATAATGTTCCATCGATATCTTGCTTGAAGAAGATACTTTTCCAAGATACGCATACTTGAATACAACTTTTGAGATTCCTTATTTGCTTTGTTGATATTAGAGTTAACTTTGTCTTTGTGTGCACATCGCAATAGAGTGCCTTTTGAATCCTTATGATGAATGGTTACTGTGAGTACATGGTCAATATGAGACTTGGATATCATGCATGGAGGTGTGGATGGTGGAGTGTGTTTAGGAATAGGAGATGGATTGGTTGATAGCTTGGAACCTTTGTCTCTCCAAACTTGGGAAGATAAGCAATGATGGGTGGATATAAAAGTGTGTATGGAATTAGGACCAACTGCTTGATATAATTTGTACGTTGCTTGAGAAGCCTGCTTTTTCCTTTGTGGAAATATTTCATGGATACTTTTCCCTTTTTTATTTTTCCCCATAGTTTCTTTGACTAATGGAGTTTGATAGGGATAATATTTCTTCATATTCTTTGGTATCCATGTGTATTTGATTTGTCCATTATGCTCCTTAGCTTCTTTTTCTTTGATAATGTTCTTTTTTCTTTTATTCAAATCTTTCTTTGGATGTTGGTCCCAATTCGTGGATGGGGTGATGGGTGGATGAAGATTCATGACATGGTTGGTTGTAGTATTGACATCAGTTTCATCATAAGGATTCTTCGTGCTCCCTATGTTGATGCTTGCACTAGATAAATTTTCCCCCAGTATGGTGGTAGTAGCACTTTTATTCTTTGATTCTTCCTATTTTGAGATGTCTTGTTTAATAAGCATTCTCTAATAAGAGACCACTGCAAATGACGTTATTTCAATTTGCTGCTCTGTTGACTCTGAAATATCATGTTCTGTTTGACCTAATTCCTTGAGTGGATAATGTTGGATATCTTCATACATGATGTCCTCAATCTGAATTTGGGATATATCTAATCTTGATGTTTTCAATTTAGTTTGACTATAGGAATCAATAACCTACTCTTTTTTGTGTAATAATGTTAGGAGTAAAGGAATCTTGTTCTGAATGAAGATCATCTATGTGTCCATCTAAAGAAAGAATATCATGGGTAGATGGAGGAGTATGTGCTATGTGGATGTGATCATCTTTTGTGACATCTTGTATAGATAGGAGAGTGTCCATTAGATCATTGTAGTATCTTGAGATACAAATTCTTGATCTTGAATGATTTTGGAATTGCTTTCAACATGCTTTGGATCAAGTTCTTGACATGGGTCAATTTCAAAGGATGGATCGCTTATAAAGGGTTATTGGATATCTTCATTAGGCATGGGAAGTGGCTCAATATCCTCTTCATCTTTGAGTAGATTTAGATCAAATATGGAGTTGAAAATTCCTTCAATATCTGTAACCATGACATCAAAGGATGTCAATATATCTTGGGAAGGACCATTGCTAGACTTCGGTGAAAGATCTTGATCATGCTTTGAAATCAATTCTTGATATATTTTCTCTAACTCATTAAGTGATGTAGAGACATTTTCAACATGATCATTGGTTGATGGATCGTGGATTATGTCAATAGGATCAAATAATTCTAATACTCCTTGAAATAGATCATTGCCGAATATTGTTGAGGGCTTTTTATCATTACCAAAAAGTGACTCTTGATGTATGTTGAGTTGATATTGAGATGAAGTAGAAACATCTTCAAGGTGATCATTGGTGGATAGATCTTGATCATCATTTTCAAAAATTGTGGAGGAGATATTGTCAATGTTATCACTAGTGGTTGAATCATGATCATTGTCCCCAATAGTTATGATTTTTTGATCAATAAGGTCTTGGATGAGATTTTTAAGTCAAATAAAGTTTGATGTTGTGTGTCCATTTATTTTTTGATAATCACAAAGGTGCTTCTCATTATACCCTGGTGGTTTAACTTGAGGATCTTGATAGTTTTCATAAAAGGGGATTTTTATGAGATTTTCTTGTACCAGTTGTTGCATGATTGATTTGATTGGTTCCCTAAATGGTGAGTTTTTTCATTTTTTACCTTGTCAGATTTGTACTTTAAATTGAACTTGTGGTGATTGATTTTGGAGATGTGGTGATTGTTCTTTGAGATGTGGAGGTTGGGATTTTTGTTGATGTTGTTGATCTTGATATCCAACCTCTTGACATTGGAGATATTCTTCTTGATGTCATTGTGGACACAACTCAATACTTTGATGACATGGTTTAACCAATGGAAGAGTGTATTGATTTTGGGTTGGAGATGTCTCTTGGTGCAATGATTCAATTATTTTGGCAAGTGAAGCAATTTGATCTCTCAAAATTTGATCTTGATTTTGATCTTGACACCCTTGATATAGTTGATTTGGTTTGTGTTCAAGCAGATTTGGAATGCATCCTTGTGGTGTTTGTATGGGATCATGGAAAAATTGATTTTGGACAATGTTCTGATTTGGGATGATGTTTAGATTTGGTATTATAGGTTGATATTGATCATTGTTTTCATTAGGAATCACATTGCCTTGATTTAGGTAACTTTGATTTTTCATGGTGTTACCTTGACTTGGATCAATACATGGAGTCGTTAACATTTTGTTTGGAATTTGAACAACATTTTTATGATTCAAAAACATATCTATCCAAAAGTTAACCAAGTTTGGATTTGAAATTTTCATTTTTGGTAAACTTGTATTTGGTATATTCACATTTGGTATGTATGGATTAGGTGGGATAATGTTTTTTTGTTGAAGACTCATGCATTGATTTTTTGGTTGATAGATTTGTAGGTTTAGAATTTGATTTAAATCTACCACAGGGAAAGGTGTTCCAAAATTTAGATTGGGCATACTCACATTTGTTGTACCATTGAGGTTTGTAGGAGATAATGATCCCATGTATGGATTGTATAACTGTGAGTTTTGATAATCAATCATCATTGTAAGAATTTCATAGTTTGGTTGATTTAGACCACTGATGATGTATGAATCAAGTTTATATTCCATGTTCTTGTGCTTTGACCTTGTTGACCTCTAAGGAATTTAGGACCAAATATGAGATGAAGGATGAAAGTGGTGAATGATATGGGTGTTGAAATTTTAGGAACATTGGATCAATGCTAGACTTTAGGATTTTTTATTGGATTGGTTTGATTTGGATTGTGTTTGATTTGATCTGGATAATGGACTTATAAACCCCAAGATGTTGGATGTTATCTTGGAATAAACTTTTCCACAAGGATGATAATTTAACTAGGTCTATGAGGAAGGATTCATCCACACACACTTATCCAAACAAGGAGATTTTGATGTTGATTTAAAGCATTTTACCAAAAGCTAGTATGAATGATTTTTCCAACGATTCAAAAGTTGTTTGTGAGATGGGATTTGATTGATGTTTTAGATGGATGACGTGTTTGATTGTGACCCTAGATGAACCTAAGAGGGATTTTTTTTACAAGACCAAGATATTCAAGAACATGATTTACCCTATGAGTAGTTAAAACCAAAAGACCAATGTTTTGCTTGGAAGACCATAAGATAAAAGATAATAAGCACATGTGTAGGGTTCAATTGATTTAATCTTGGTTAATGAATTGATTTTTACCACATCAACTTGCATTGATTAAGTTTCAAACTAAATTTATATGCAAAGACCTACTTTCTTTCCACAAGGTCAATTATATTCACATTTGGCATGTATGTATTAGGTGGGATAATGTTGTTTTGTTGAAGTCTCATGCACTGATTGTTTGGTTGATAGATTTGTAGGTTTAGAATTTGATTTAAATCTACCACAAGGAAATGTGTTCCCAAATTTAGATTGGGCATACTCACATTTTTTGTAACATTGAGGTTTGTAGGAGATAATGATACCATGTATGGATTGTATAAATGTGATTTTTGATAATCAATCGACATTGTAAGGCTTTGATAGTTTGGTTGATTTAGACCACAGATGATGTATGAATCAAGTTTATATTCCATGTTCTTCTTATGTTTTGACCTTGTTTACCTCTAAGGAATTTAGGACCAATTATGAGATGAAGGATGAAAGTCGTGAATGATATGGGTGTTGAACTTTAAGGAACATTGGATCAATGCTAGACTTTAGGATTTTTTATTGGATTGGTTTGATTTGGATTGGATTTGATTTGATTTTGATAATGGACTTATAAACCCCAAGATGTTGGATGTTATCTTGGAATAAACTTTTCCACAAGGATGCTAATTTAACTAGGTCTATGAGGAAGGATTCATCCACACACACTTAGCCAAACAAGGAGATTTTGATGTTGATTTGAAGGATTTTACCAAAAGCTAGTATGAATGATTTTTCCATCAGTTCAAAAGTTGTTTGGGAGATGGGATTTGATTGATGTTTGAGATGGATGAAGTGTTTGATTGTGACCCTAGATGAACTTAAGAGGGATTTTGTTTACAAGACCAAGATATTGAAGAACATGATTTACCCTATGAGTAGTTAAAACTAAAAGACCAATGTTTTTCTTGGAAGACCATAAGACAAAACATAATAAGCACATGTGTGGGGTTAAATTGATTTAATCTTGGTTAATGACTTTATTTTTACCACATCCACTTGTCTTGCTTAAGTTTCAAACTAAATGTCTATGCAAAGGCCCTCTTTCATTCCACAAGGTATATTATTTTCACATTTGGAATGTATGGATTAGGTGGGATAATGTTGTTTTGTTGAAGACTCATGCATTGATTGTTTGGTTCATAGATTTGTAGGTTTAAACTTTGATTTAAATCTACTGCAGTGAAAGGTGTTCCAAAATTTAGATTGGGCATACTCACATTTGTTGTACCATTGAGATTTGTAGGAGATAATGATCCCATGTATGGATTGTATAAATGTGAGTTTTGATAATCAATTGACATTGTAAGGCTTTGATACTTTGGTTGATTTAGACCACTGATGATGTATGAATCAAGTTTATATTCCATGTTCTTCTTGTGTTTTGACCTTGTTGACCTCTAAGTAATTTAGGACCAATTATGAGATGAAGGATGAAAGTGGTGAATGATATGGGTGTTGAAATTTTAGGAACATTGGATCTATGCTAGACTTTAGGAATTTTTATCGGATTGGTTTGATTTGGATAATCAACTTATAAACCCCAATATGTTGGATGTTATCTTGGAATAAACTTGTCCACAAGGATGATAATTTAACTAGGTCTATGAGGAAGGATTCATCCATATACTCTTAGCCAAACAAGGAGATTTTGATGTTGATTTGAAAGATTTTACCAAAAGCTAGTATGAATGATTTTTCCAATGGTTCAAAAGTTGTTTGTGAGATGAGATCTGATTGATGTTTGAGATGGATGAAGTGTTTGATTGTGACCATAGCTGAACCTAAGAGGTATTTTTTTTACAATACCACGATATTCAAGAACATGCTTTACCCTATGAGTAGTTAAAACCAAAAGACCAATGTTTTGCTTGGAAGACCATAAAACAAAAGATAATAAGCACATGTGTAGGGTTCAATTGATTTAATCTTGGTTAATGACTTGATTTTTACCAGATCCATTTGTCTTGCTTAAGTTTCAAAATAAAATTGAGATGTAAATCCAAATGCTTAGAAGCCTCTAAGGATAGAATCCCTAGGGCAAGAAATAGCAATTAGATTTTGTCAAAGCTAAAGGGTTTGAAATTTGGTGATCATGGTTGAATGTTTATTTTCCAGTGTTTTAGATCCAAGAAAAAAAATTTGATTCCAAGATAATGAACAACCCTATGGATAGACAAGAGACAATATTTGTTGAATCCCCACTTGGAAAAATCTAGCTGCGCCTATTCATGGTGGATGATTAAAAGCTTGACCACATTGGCTCCCCTCCATGAAACTCACTTCTACGAGTTAGCCAAGCTTTAGTACCCATGAAACTCCCATGGAATACTTCTCATCTCCACCAAGAAATGAAAATGTGGGGCATCTTCAGAATGACCATTCTTGCACCTTCAAATAGATAAGGATTTGGGCTTCTAAAAAAATTGGTTCTTAGTTAGGGTGATCGGGGACATGACACCTTGCGAGTGTCCAGTAAGCCACTAAAGGCTTTAATCAATCCTATTAGGGGTGATTATAATTTTTAAGGTAGTACCCTGTTGTGAAAGACACTATATGGGTAAGGCCTACATACCATGAGGACTTGACAGTTTAGTCTTATCCATTTGTATACCGGCCCGAGTGAAAAATCAGTTGGAGTCACCTTCAAGTTCTCCTTTCAGATGTATCTCTTAGGTAGATCCCTCTAAAGGTAAAAGAAAGTGAGCAAGCACATTTTTAGTTCAGTCAATCCTTGTTTACATGAACAAAGAGAGAATACACATGATATACTCTACTCACATTAGAAAGCTTTGGTCAATTTTAAGAATCCAAATTGAAGTGTGGAGGCAATATTTTAGACAACCTAATATCACCAAAAGACTTTTGATTCTCAAGATCACCATGAAGTGTGAGAGAAGTGCATACGCCTTTTATATGATATTACTTAGTAGAAAATATTACAAACCAAAAATTACACATGTTCATTTTAACCTCAAAAGAAAGAATGGATTCTTTTTAAGCACCAAGATTGAAATGTGAAGTTTGTTTGTTCAATTTTAAAATCCCAAAACCAACTCTAGTAATTTCCTAAATTTATTTTAATCCCTTTGATTTTTTATTTTTAATACCAAATGAAAATTATTTTGAGTCCTAAAACTTAAAGAGAACAAAGCCTTAAGAATGGGATTATAATTGCTCCCAAAGTGTTTAAAAACACTTGTTACAATCATGTGATAATTATTTTTCTTTCACTTCCATGATCCATGATCCTTTAAATCCTACAATCCAAGCTTCAAGTGTTAGATGAAATAAAGAAACAAGAAGATATGGGGGTTAGATAAATGATTACGCATAAAACCCTAAAATTTAGACCAAGTTTCATTGTGATTTGACATTAGGTGAAAACTTGAAAATTTTATCTCTACAAAAGTTAAGAAACACCTATATTATTAGATAGCTTATGAAATTCTACCCCATTTCAAAAAATAAGCTCCAAAAAATACCAAAATATGACCAAGATATGACCATTTTAAGATTGAGTAAAAAAGTAAGAAAGCAAAGGCATCACCATTTGAAACACAATGGAAACGATGCTACTTGAGTGCAAACAATGGCATTGGAATGATAGCAGCACTATTTGAGGATTTAAGTGACCCTAGTGAAACAAGCATTGCTCTATGGAAAATTAGAGACCACATATGTGTCACTATTTCCTCCAGTGGCGTTGTTTGACTTAGAAAGACAAAAAACATAAAAAATGATAGAAATGGCCAAAAAAATGTGTTAATTTTGAGATTTATGCCCTCCTTCTAGTGCCAAAATGTGAATGGTTGGTCTATACCTATTCCAACATGAACAAAAAATCAAACATTAGTCAATAAAAAAGTATATAACAAACATTCCCCATGAAATTCATTCAAATGCAAAGAACAAGAAACAAAGAAAATTTAATGTAATGAAAGCAAATAAAACTCATTCTAAGCATCCAAACCAGCATCCCACGGGTGAATTGGTGCTATTTTAATGTGGAAAATATCCCTTTCACAATTCCTTGCAAATATTTGATGATGATTGATGAAGATTGGTGCTTCTTGATGAGATTTGACCATAACCTAGCTAAAATTGATGAAAACTATGAAAATGGTGGATGAACTTGCTACAAATCTATAGATAGTGATCTTTCCTAGAGTTGTGGATCCAAAATTAGTAGAATATCTCTCCATTTATAGGAGAGAAGGATGGAAGAATGAAATATATGAAGGATGCAAGACTAAACATAAGCCAATGGAATTGTGCCACTTGTCAACATGCTAGTGGAGAGAGCTGGAGCACATTTTGATCAATGTGCAAATAAATGTTATTAGGTGGTGTAGACATCCAAATTTGACTAATCTGGTGTGGTCAAATTCATCATTTTTATTCATCTATTTCATATTCCCCATTGGTATTAATTAAATAATTTATTTAATTAATATTTCCCTTTTTTCTTAAGGTTCCTAAAGTATTTAATTTAATAATTAAATACTTTACCTTTCATCCCTTCCTCTTTAAATTAAATAAATATATCAATTTATTTAATTTAGTCATTTGGCCTTTTGAATTTAAATCAATTATAAATTCCCTCTATTCTCTCTCCTTGTCACATCCTCCATAATCCCCTTCTAATATGGATTAGTTTAATTAATCCATGATTAAGATGTGCGCACCTTTAATCAAGATTAATGTCACATCCTACATAACTTGCAACTTACTTTTAACCAACTTTAATAAGTGCTTTATTTATTTAACCTAAACAACCTCTTCCCCATATGAATTAAAAATTCAAATTTATTCCTCTAAGGCTCTCCTCTTCCCTATGTGGGTTGTTGAGAAATTCTAAAATTTCTCATGTGTCACATCTCTCACATGGGGACAAGGACCTCCTTTATGAGGAGACATTGTCTTATCACCAAGGTACTTCCAATCATGTGAATTAAAAATTCACATTTATTGCTTCAATGTTTCTCTCTTTCCCATGAGGATTATTGAGAAATTCTAAAATTCCTCATGTGTCACATCCTTCCCACATGGGGACAAAAACTTCATTTTTAAGGAAATCTTCTCCCAATCCCAAAAGTACTTTCAAGTACCTCCACATCACACTCTCCCTTTCCACCTCATTTCCACATGAAAAAATGTGAGGGCTTGTAAGTCCTCAACTCACCACAAACCTTCATCTTGTACATGGTAGATAAATCCTAGCCATTCATTTATTGGGAGATTTTTCCCCTAAAATAGAGGATTTTGGTCTCATTTTGATTCATTCACAAGCATTGACTTACACAATTTCACTCTCAAGCATTCAAGCTCTTACATCCATCATTGTTGAATCTTCAATCTCATCTTGCATCTATTTTAGACACTTATCCAAATACCCACCTCCATTATTGCATCCTCCATTGCATCTACTTCATTTTGCATATTGATTTTCCATCAAGGAGCACAAAAGAAATCAAATCCAAAGGGCCAACCAACCAATCAACATGGGCAAGGTAAAATCTTTGTTTCATATATCTTTTGTTCGAGTATAACTAAACCAATCTTGAGGTGTTGTATTGTGTTCCTTTTCCTTTTGTATTTATTTTTTTTGCATCATTTAGTGTTAGAAAACATGTTGCACACATTTCTGGCATGTCTGGTGGGACCCACAAATGAGTCTGTTCTTTTTATGTGCTATGTTGTTTCAAGTTTTGTAGGTTCAGGTTACACAAAGGTGATTCTTCTACTAAAAAAGGTGATTTTGCAGCAATAGGGGTGATTTTTCTATCAAAACAGACAAGCCTGCCTTACACAGAGGTGAATTTGCATCTGCAGATTCGCCCATCTGTCAAATAGGGGAAAATTTGCTCCCTATTTCTCAAATAGGTGACCCTTCTCCTGATTTGGGTGAGCCTGCTCTCTGCAAATAGGTGAGTCTGCTCCTAAAACAAGTGATTATATTGCTAACAAGGGAAATATGCTCTCTAGAATAGGTGATTCTGAGGTAAAACAAAGACAAGGTTTTAGTTTCATTGTTCGTTTCTTATCATCTTCAGGTACTGACCCCTTTACTTGTCTGTTTATGAGTGTGTCTTCTTTTTTCTAAAATTTGTGTAGTTATTTCTCATTTGTACAAGGCTAGAGGCTCAAACTATTAACGTTTTCTTGCAAAATAATCAGTCCCAACACAATTAGTTTAGTTTTTTTGTTATTTTCCATACTAGTTAGGCACACATAGAACTAATTAGAGGGTTAAATTTATTTTTTTGCCATGTTTGTTAAGTGGGTTATTGACATATCCAATCCCCTTGCACCATTTGGCGATCCTGGGTGACAAGAAATCACAATCCATGTTAGTCCATTTGTGTTACCTAGGAGGTGCTAGTGTGTCTAAGCTCTCCCCTTGCACTTCGTGCGAGCTTGGGGACCAGTCAAAAATGTCTATTATCTGACCTACTTGGGGATTTCATCACCCCAAGGGATTATCCCAACCACGTGTAGCAATGAGGTATATAAAGGGGGGAGAGTCAAAGTTGTACCCCAATCTAGTCACATCATGTCTGGTGAAGCATTGAGCTAGGGTGATACCTAGATAAGACCTGAAGAGTTGGTCTAAGTTTCTAGTACCTTACTGGGGCTCCTGAGTCATGCTTGTGATGGGCTAGTGTTCATTGTTGTGCCTCACATACTGGGTGTATATCAAGGACTCCCTAAATCACCTTGTTCAGCCTAGATAGAGGATCATGTTGGCCATAACCTTCTCACTAATTTTAGGATTGTGTTGCTTCCAATGTCTTCTTTGTGTGAAACCAGTGCATTTATTTTGTTTGATTTAGCCTTTACCTTCTGTTTGTTTCTTGATGTGATTTTTTCCTTTGCCATAGTTATCTATTTTTTCATCCATTCCAGTCCAAGTCTGTCATTTGGGTGAATTTTCCTTTGTCAGGGGTGAATTTGCTTCTATTTGGGGTGACCTATAAGGGTGATCTTGTCTTTTATTTGAGTCATTTCCTATCAAATTAGCCCAATTCTCCATAGAATAGGTGTACCTGTACCCTACTTGGGTGAGTCTATCACTACTCTGGGTGAACTTGATCCTTAAAGGGATGATTTTGCTTGTTGTCTGAGTCATTTTGTCAATCAAACATCCCATCACATTCACCTATTTCATCAAAAGGGGTGAACCTACTTGTTGTTTCAATCCCCTGTTAGTCCTCTGAGTCATCATATTCACCCATTCCCTGGAAATAGGTGATTTTGCAACATATTTGGACAAATTTGTTCTTTGAGCAACAAAACCTGCCTTTTTTTTGAGTCTCCGTTTGTCCATTTTCCCATTAGATGAGTCTATTTCCCTATTCAAAGAGTCCATTTTCTTGTTATTCAAGCCTATTTCCCATTTGGATAGTCTGTTTCCCCATTACGAGAGTCTATTTCCCCATTAGGAGAGTCTATTTCCCTATTAAGAGAGTTTGTTTCCCCATTCAGCTAGTCTATTTCCATATTCGAAGAGTCTGTTTCCCTGTTAAGAGAGTTAATTTCCCCATTTAGAGAGTTCATTTCCCTGTTAAGAGAATCCATTTGTCCATTCAGAGAGTTTATTTCCCTGTTAGGAGAATCCTTTTGTCTATTCGAAGAGTCTATTTCCCTTGTTAGAATTGTTTGTTTCCCTATTTGTTGACGTTGTTTGATCATTTTTAGGTTTAGACAAGTCTAGGTGGTCAAATTTTTGCATGAAACCATACTGATTTAGGAAATAGTCTAACCTGCTAGCTATTTAGGAAAACTTGATCCCTATTTGGGTGACCTCGCTCCTTGTTTGGATGACCCTGCTCTCTATTTGGGAAAACTTGATCCCTGTTTGGGTGACTCTTCACTCTATTTGGGTGAGACTATCACCTATTTGGGTGATTATGTACCCTATTTGGGTGACCCTACACCTTGATTGGGTGACTTTGTACCCTATTTGGGTGACCCTACACTCTGTTTGGGTGAACTTGATACCTATTTGGGATACCCTACACTCTATTTGGGTGAGTCTGATCCCTATTTAGGTGACCTTGCACCCTATTTAGGTGACCTTGCACTCTGTTTGGGTGAACCTGATACTTTTTTGGGTGATTCTGCTCATTATTTAGGTGAGTTAGTCACCTATTTAGGTGAGTTTGATCCTTATTTGGTACAAAATCTAGAGAGTTAATCTGTTGGGCCCCTAAAAGCTTGTTGTTTTCCAAGTCATTTGTAGAAATCAAAGAATTTTACCACCTTTCGTCCACCCATAATCTTCACTTCAATCCATCTACATTTTCCAAAGGTCATTCATTCATCATCCAAATCATATAAGCACATCTTAAAACATTTCTAGGTTGCATATCCATCATCATTTTCTCAATCCAAATCCCTTAAACTTTGTTTTAGAGGTTATTATCCAAATTGGCTTAGGTGTTTGACTTTGATCATCATCCTACACATCTTCTTAGGATCATCATCTGTCCTGATTCATTCATCATCTTCAGCCCAATCAATCCACTTTCATCTTAAGGTGGATTCGGTGTTGTAATCATCTATCTATCCTTAAATCCAATCAATTAGCACCTTAAGTCACCTAAGGTGATTTCTGAACTTGGTTTAGAATCCCTTTGATCATCCTATATCCTCCATCATCTAATCTTATCAATTTTTTCATCAATTGATCTTATCCAACCTAATCCAATCACATCCCTATCCAATCATCCAATCTATTGATTCCTCATCTAATCCAATCAATCCTTCAATCATCACTTAGGTCACCTCTGCATTGCATCTTAGAGTTTAGCCTCATCTTAGCTCACTTGGTAGCTTTGTAATTTCATACCCATTCAAACCCGATCACAAGCAAAAAAATAAATGGAAAAAAAACAAGCCCAAGGTTCCTATCCAAATATCCCTCAGTATCCCAAAAATGGTGCAAATATCCCCCAAGATCCCAACAAAAGTGCCTCGTCATAGTCCAATACTGATGTTCAAAACACTTCATCACCTGGTGATGAGAACATAGTCAGTCAGCCTAAAGTCACAGTTGATGAATACCTTAACAATCTTGTCAATGTCTAGATGACAAATTGCCTTTTCAACAATCGTGGGGACAAGATTCTCACCACTCTAGTCATGAAAGGATTCAAACTGCCACCCAATTTTGATATGTCACAATATACTAGTACCCAGTCTCTTCCAACATCTCAAGACCCGCAAACTTCACAATATGTTCCAAGAAATCCATATATTCCTAAAGGCGCTCCTATAGAGAATTGGTATCAACCTAGATCTAGAAATGACATGATATATCAATTCGCAAGCTACCCTCTCATTCCAGCTGTAGCCTTAGGAGTACAACTTGATCCAAATGACCCATTTGCTTATGGTATGTCACAAAATATTCCATCTACTCCACCACTCCCACCTCATCATCTTGGTCAGCCACCCATTAACATTGAGGCAAATCTTGTCCTTGCATTTCCAAGGTCTGCACCCACTATAAATCTACAACCGCCACCTCAAGGTAACATCCTTACATTCTAGTAGCCTCCCATTAATCCTCAACAATCCTCTACATTGCAGGAACCACTACAACACACTACTATCCCCTTGTAGGCACCACCACAACATACTGATACCATTTATATCCCATCTCAACCACCTCATCAATAACCTTGATAGCAAAACACCACAATTCCACAATAGAATATCATAATTCCATAGCAAAACATCACAATTCTGTAACAAAATGTTTCGGTTCTGTAGCAACATACTACCATTCCTACACAACCCCCATAGCAAGTGACACAAGCCACATCACAACCTCAACAACTACCCCATGGTTCATCCATGATGATCCCACAATAGCAACACATCCCATCTTAGCCTCCTTACCAGCAGCCACCACAACAACAACAACCACCCCAACATACACACGTTCCCACAGAAACACAACGTTATCCCCTTGTACAATATCTCTACCATCTATCAAGCACATATACTACCTATGTTTCTCTATCCAATCCCAATCCAAATCTCAATCTGGTCCCTCAGAATCCACCATGGATTTAATCACCTATTTCCTCCAACCCTGCATAATCACACTCAAATCCTTACCAACAAATTTCTAATCCAAAACCACCTTCGTACATCACACAACAACCCAACGTCTTACAACTACCAATGTTATCCATACTACATTGAGCAACAACCACCCTATCAACAAGGTGCTCCATCTATTTCCTACTATCAACAACCATCATCATACTAAAAAGGAGCTTCCACATTGTCATACTACTAAGCTCCTACACAATATGAACAAGGTGCTTCATCCACTTCATATTATCAACAACAACCACCCTATCAACAAGCATATTCCACTTCTTACTATCAAAATTTGTCATCCTCCTATCTGTCTTACGTCAATTCGTAACCACGATCCATGTATGCCAATCAATACCAGCAAACGCCTCCATATACATCTCCACTAGCTTATGACCAAACCACTTCCACACCATCCTCATCATATCATCAATATCCTCTGTATAATCAACCTAATCCATCCAATCTAACTCCTTCAGTGCCTATCAATAAAGATCTAGAAAAAGTTAAAGTTGCATTAAGGGACTTACAAGCTGGGACTAGCAAACAATCATTTAAGTTTGAGAAAATTTGTCCCTATCTATTTGATCCCTCTATTTCATTTGTTCCTTTCCTAAAGCATTTTTAAATGCCAAAATTCAATAAGTATAAAGGAACAAAAGACCCCAAGGCTCATCTTCATGATTTTTATGCCCATTGTCAAGAAGTCATGCATAATGATAATTACCTCATGCAATTGTTTCCTAGAAGTTTACAAGGGATAGCTCTTGACTAGTTTATGGGTCTTGAGAAGGGATCTATCAAGTCCTTTGCACAAATTTTTGAACATTTTGTCTCCCACTTCTCCTTTAATATGGATAAAGATATTGACATGTTGGATCTCCTGCAAGAAAAGCAGCATGAGGGAGAAAATTTTGCAAGCTATCTCCAAAGATGGTGAGCTTTAGCTAGTCGAATGAAATCCCTGCTAAGGGAAAAAGACATGGTCACCTTATTTATCAAAAACTCTCATCCGGATATGGCCCATAATTTTAGACTTCATTGTGTCACAACCTTCACGAAAATAGTGGAGAAAGGTCCTATCCTTGATAGGGCACTTATTTCCAAAGGGTTAGTCAAAATATTTAACTCTGATAAAGAGAAGTCATTTGGGGATAAGCCTCAATATTGGAACAAGAAAAAAAATGCTATCAATGATGGTGTCACTGAAACCAAACAAGTCAAAGTAGCTAATGCTTCCCAAAAGCCACACTATCCCCCCCTTAGCAGTCAATTCCTAACGCTATATTAGTGGCACAAGGGGCACCTCATCCTCCCCAACAATCCAATCAGAACAATCAAAGGGGTAACAAACATCAATTTACTCAACTAGGATAGCCCCTAAGTGTCATGTTTAATAGGCTCCTTCAAGATAATTACCTGATCACATATCCTGTGACCAAGCCTCTTGATGAATTAAAGCCCAAACCAGCCTAGTACAAAGAAAATGAGTATTGTGAGTTCCATAAGATTAAAGGGAATACATTGAATAAATATCAAGGTCCAAAAACGTGCATCTAGGATCTCATAGATCGGGGTGATATACATGTGGATGCCAACATGACACCTGTAGACACGCAAAATTAGCATTATGCATTTGATCAAAATAACACTCATCCATTCATCAGGGTAAATTCATCAACTTAAATCAAATAAATCAAACTTGATCCTATCATCATCTCTTTGATTAAATAAATCAATCATTTATTTAATTAAATCTCAGAGCATTATTCATCTCCCTTTGATTTGATTTAAATCCCTAAATCAAGTCAAAGTGGTCAAATCTGCTTAATCATCATCCTAGCTAATTAATCCTGATTAAATCTAATGCTAATCTCACCCACTTGCATTCTCTAGATTTGTTGTGACATGAAATTGCATTTATTTGATTTATCAAAAATTTTATTTTCAACTTGGCATAAAGGAAGAATATTCTCCAAGTTTGAATCTCCCCCCAAGTGGACATGTACACCCAACAGAGCATTTATGAGGCCTTACATGTCTCTTACATGTCCCCTTCCAAAAGTCAAAATCAGCATTTATTGGAAAATTTGAATTCAAATTTTCCCTCTCATGGGCACTCTTCCCAAATCTTGCACATACATCAACCAATCACATGATGACAAGTGTCCTTATCTTATTGGCTTGATCTTTGTCCCACATTGGTCCATTTTCAACACTCAACATTTGAAAATCTTTAAATAAAAGCTTCATCCTCAAGCAAATCCTCCACAATTTTATGCAAGGTTACTCTCTTCATTTGAGATTTGATCTTGTTCATCATCATTCCACCATCTTCATAGCATTTCATCATCTTGAGCTTTTTATCAAGGATTGGGAAAGGGTAACTAGCACATGTGACACCAATCCACTATGGAATAGGTGATTGTTATTGTTTTCATAATTTTTTTAGCTTCATTTGGTCATGTATTGCATTTGGAAACATCTACAAGGTATTTCATAGGAGTTATTTTGATAAATTTGTAAAGTACTAATCCATGTTTTAGATTCCCTTTTGAAAAGCAGCTTGTAATGTCACATTGTATTTGCTTGATGTGGTGGAAATTGTTGGTGGTGGGGGTGGTGGTGGATTCGAAATCATGTTGGATGTAGTCACAAGTGCTTGAGATATGCTCGGAGCGATCATGGTAGTGAGGGGTTGAGATTTGATGGGCGTGATAGTGGTGGTTGGAGTGATCGAAGTGATAGAGATGGTTGGATTGACCGAGATGATAGGTCTTTGGGAGACCGTATTTTGATTGGTTGGGATCAATGTTGGTGTTTGATTAGATACCATCCATTGGTGTGATGTCGATGGTATATTCAAAGGATTTTTCATGATGGTTTGATTGATGTTAGGTGGATTGATTTGGATGGCGTGATTGGTGTTAGGTAAAGGGGGAATCCCTAAACCAAGGAATGATGTAGGTAATGGTGGTGGAGATTTCCCTTGGTGCAATGCCTCAACTATTTTGGAAAGTTCCGCAATTTGATCTCGCCAAATTTGTTCTTGATTTTGATCTTGACTCACTTGAGATAGTTGATTTGGCTTGTGTTCAAGTAGTTTTGGCATGCATGCTTGCGGTTTTTTAATGGGATTATGGGAAAATTGACTTTGGCTAATGTTCTAATTTGGGATGATGTTTAGATTTGGCATAATAGGATGAACATTGTTGGTATTGGGAATCATTTTTCCAAAGTTTTTCGAGTTAGGATTCATGTTTCAAAAAGTTGCACTTGGTACATCCACATTTGGTTTGTAGGGATTTGGTGGAATGACATTGTTCATTTCAAGGCTCATGCATTGATTATTCGATTGGTGGATTTGTAGGTTTGGACTTAGATCTATCATTGGGAAATGTGTTCCAAAATTTGACTTGGGCATACTCACACTTGTACCATTGACATTTGTCGAAGGTAATGATCCCATGTATGGACTTTGATAATTGATAGGCCTTGCAAGGCTTTGAAGATTCAACTGATTTAGATTACTCAAGATGTATGGATCAAGTGTATATTCCATGTTCTTCTTGTGTTTTGACCTTGTTATGAAAGTGACCTCTAAGGTTCTTAGGACCAATGGCGAGATGGAGGATGAAATGTGAATGATATGAGTGTTGAACGTTTAGGGACTTTGGATCAATGCTAGACTTAGGGATTTTGATTTTGATTGTTTGATGTGGGTGATGAACTTGTAAACCCTAAGATGTTGGATGTGTTGGTGTAATTAACTATTTAATTACATCTTCATAAGTTTACTTAGGCAATCTTTAATTCCTAAGTTATAGGATCTTATCCTTATCTTATCGAGCTATCTTTTTGCTCAAGATAAGATTTAGTTGTTGCATGCTTGCCTTTTATAAGCAAGCCTCATCTTGTAAATTTGTATCAATTAATCGTGAATCAATCTTGCATATTGATAGCAAGCATTCTCACCATCAATCTCTCTTGTGTGGAAGTATTTTTTGTCTAGCAACAGATTTCTAGAATTCTAACATGGTATCAGCGCATCCAGGGTTGCAGACTCCTTCCCGGATCAGAGGGTTTTAGTTTTTGGCTTGAAGTTTTTTGCTGGGTGTAGATTGGGGTTTCAAGAACCTCACGGTTGAGATCAGAAGGTTCCGTAGATGAATTTTGACTGTAAATTCGTCCCTTTTGGGTAAAGTTGTTTTTGAGGCAAATTTTTTTTGCTAGAACAGCCTACCAGCGGTATGATTTTCTCATTTTCACAAAAAAAATATTTGGAAAAATATTTTCTGTGATCTGACTATAAAATTTGGGGCAAATTTTATTATTTTGGGGCAAAATTATTTTGATTTTATTGGGCTATTCAAGTATTTTTGGCAAATATTTGTAAAAAAATCGAGCTCAAATAACTGTATTTTTGGGCAATTAAATTCTAAGTCAATTTGCATATATACTGTGTCAGCATCTTTTGTAGAATATTCCGCATTCTTGGTACAGGTTGCATTGATGAGGATTTTCTGAAGGTCTCACATCAGATCTATCATTCATCATTGGAGGTACGAAGGCTTGAATCTGCTCGACGGGTCTACATTCATTATCCTCTGTCGGGTACCACCCATCGACATCCATTGCCAGTCCGATCTTTATTTTCAATCGGCATATTCCGGTCTCCGGTGGTCAAATCACATCACATGGGTATGGTCTTTGTTTGAATCGCTCATCGATGGGCTTTATCTTCGGTGGCATTCTATTCTCTGTCCTCTGCATCAGATCCAACCCTGCATATCTATTGGCTGTCAGATCCAGCATCACAGTGCACTCACATCGCACGGTACACAGATCTATTGATTAGTCATCAGTGATCGAACTGGTCCGGGCTTTCATCAACGTCTGCTAAGTTGCAGGTCAAATAGCATTCATTTCTCCATTCGTCAGTTTTTGTCATCGGCTGTCCTTGCATCCACATCGGCGTATTCCCTTTTTTTCATCGGAGTTGCATTCAACGGCCCGTTTCTTCATTTATTCGGCATCCATCTCCGGGTACCGGTTGTACCATCACCAGCGGTATGAATGTATCCTTTTTCTATCGCATTTGTTGTAAGGTTTGACGATGGTCTATTGTGGTCGGGTTTATTGTTTTGAATGACCTATCATATGTATTTGAGACTATCGGTTTCATTTAAGCTTTGTAAAGCGGTGGATTAAGTTTAGCTGACCATTTAGTCATTTGTGTAATGCCTATCATATAATATGGTAGTTTTTTTTGCCTTTGATTGCTCAACGGTCATATGAATGACCAAGTTGTAGCCTCTAGGTGCCGAAATTTTGCACCAGATTAGTCTACTTTTGCAGTGACTGATTTTGTCCCCAAAGTGCCTATTTATAGGCCTTTTTTTCATTTTATCATAACTTTTGCATACGGAGGCCATTTTCTAGAAACGAGATATCATCGGAAAGCTGGAAGAGTCATCTTTTCAGTGGTGTAGATATTTTGCAGGGATTTTGTAGTCTTTTGCCTCTTTTTCCAGGTTGAAGACAAATCTCTAATTTTGGCTTTCGGAGCTCATATGTTTGTAAATGGGTTTTTTAATTACTTTGGAGAATGGGAACTATAGGCAATGGAGAAATTTAATTATCACTCATCTTGGTGAGATAAATCTATTGCCCTATTTTTTTGATAAAGTTCCTTTTCCTAGCACAGGTGTTGAGTATTGCATTTGGAAAGGCTTTAAGGCTAGAGTCTTTAGAGTTATTTTTGAAAATGTAAATGATGACATTTTGGAGACACTTATTCACTTTGAATGTCCTCATGCTCTTTGGACTCACATTAGAGAGGTATATGGAGACCATGATTCTTCTCCATCTCTTGAAGCTCCTCTTTCTAACTCACATGTGCTTGTTCATTCTTCAGAGTTGATAACCCATGATTGTGACCCTTTGGACAAGATTGCAGATGTTTCAGAGGTTCCTGATAGTCTTCCTGATTGGGATTCCTATTTGATAGACATTGCTTCTTTGTTTGTGGAGTCTCACATTTCAGATTTGGAGGACCAATTTGAGGGTTTATCTCTCTTATTTGATGATAGTCATGGGATGACTATTATCACTTCATGTTTGTCTATGGAGTTTGTTCAAGATCAGTTTCCACTTGTTCCTGGTTTGTCACAGTTTGTTGTGATTGGGCATGTACCTGCTTAGATTGTGGCATCATCTTTATCATCCAAGAACTTGGCAACACATGAGCAGATTTCAGAGACACAATCTTCATACATATGGATTCCTCTTCCTTCTTCCTATCCAGAATGGGAATCATTCCTGCAGTTGTACTTGGTGTATCTTCTTCCTAAGGGGAGAAACATTGTTTGTAGGCATTGGATTTTGTTTTGTCTTCAGACATTAACCATACTTACAGGAGATCATACATCATGGGGGGGATATCTTATCTCTTTACTTCCCTCTTATGGGGGGGGGTCGTTTATTGTATATTATGATGAATTTAGTCCTTGGGGGGTATCATTGAGTCCTCCATACATCATGCTTACATTCATCGTGCCTT
Organism: Sequoia sempervirens; assembly: GCA_007258455.2. Classification (NCBI taxonomy): domain Eukaryota; kingdom Viridiplantae; phylum Streptophyta; class Pinopsida; order Cupressales; family Cupressaceae; genus Sequoia; species Sequoia sempervirens. The sequence continues at coordinate 427,666,558 of VDFB02193867.1, forward strand.
TTTTCTTGTTTTCTCTCTTTTGGAGAGGGGTTTTTTCCCACTGGGTTTTCCCCTTTTCTCTGCTTTATGAGAGATTACATTTCTTTTGCATCTGTAAATGGGTACCTAACATGGCGTAGTTGCCGGGACCCATAGTAGTTTGCATTATAATCTTCTCCCTAAGTTGCACTTATGGGGGGTGTTGGTGTAATTGACTATTTAATTACATCTTCATAAGTTTACTTAGGCAATCTTTAATTCCTAAGTTATAGGATCTTATCCTTATCTTATCGAGCTATCTTTTTGCTCAAGATAAGATTTAGTTGTTGCATGCTTTCCTTTTATAAGCAAGCCTCATCTTGTACATTTGTATCAATTAATTGTGAATCAATCTTGCATATTGATAGCAAGCATTCTCGCCATCAATCTCTCTTGTGTGGAAGTATTTTTTGTCTAGCAACAGATTTTTGGAATTCTAACAGGATGTGATCTTAGGATGAACTTGTTCAAAGGATTGTTGATTCAATTAAATGTATGAAAAAGGATGCATTCCCATACATCTAACTAAACGAGGTGATTTTGATGATGATGTGCCTAAGTCTAGAATGATGTTCTCAAAAGCTCTAAAGTTGTTTGGATGGATGAGGATGATAAATGTTTGAGATGGATGAGGTGTTTGATTTGATCCTAAAAGACTTAGAGATACTTTGTTTACTAGGCCAAGGTATTGAAGAACACACTTTTCTCTAAGAGCAATCAAAAGACCAATATGACCAAGAGATATCAAGCACATGTGTGGGGTCCAATTCGTTATCTTTGCTTAATGAGTTATTTTTACCACAAACACACTCTTGATTAAATTTTCAAACTAAGATGTCTAATGTCTTAATTTCTTTAAACCCCACAAGATATTTTATGTGGAAATTCAATGAACTTAAGGCAAGGGTTTTCCTATTGTTTACTCAAGAAGACAAATTGAGGTATAATCCAATGCTTAGGAACCTCTAAGGACGTGAATCCCAAGGGAAAGCAATAGCATATGGATTGAGTCAATGATATTTGTCTTCAAGAGGGTTTGAAATTTTGAGAATCATGTTGAATGTTTGTTTGCAAAATATTTTTGAATACACACTGTGTTTTCAAACAAAGAATAATTACAAGCCCTATGGATGTGTAAGACTATATTTGTTGGATTCCCACTTGGACAAGTCCAGCTACGCTTATCTCTAGCGGATGGTTAGATGCTTGACCCCACGGCTCATGCGTCAATCGGGGCAGCCAAGCATCAACACCCATGAAACTCCCATGGCGTGCTTTCCATCTCTACTAGAAGACCGTAAGAGTGTGGGGTGGCTTCAGAATGACCATTCTTGCACCAACAAATAGATTAAGGATTTTGGAAAATTCTAGCACATGGGTTCTAGTAAGGACTTTCCGTTCGTGGAGATTGACCCATACGACAAGAGTCCCCTTTCGGATCCATCTTGTCGGAGCCAACCATGTGATTATGGTGTTTAACCAAAACCCTCATTTATATCCCGGCTGGAAATACTCTTGGCTTTAGAGTGTTACCGGTTGATTAATCGCTTGGGTGAGTACTTTTTCCCCAAGGCAAGCCCTCTAAGATAACCAAAAGCAAGCAAAGACACAATCCGTAACTCGATCGATCTTTGATGGCACAAAGAAAGAGAATGTACGCGAAAATGCCCCTACTCACACTCGCACAAGATGTTCAATTTTTAAGCCCAAATTGAAGTGTTTCAAGCAATAAAATGTATTTTGATTGTTTCTCTTGCACCCTAGATTGCACGAAGCGCAAGGGGAGAGGATACGTACTCAAAAGACAATCACACAATTCAAACACTTGTTCGTTTTATACCCTTCAAAGCAATTGTGAATTCATTTTAAGCACCAAATGAAATATGAAGATTGCTTGTTCAATTTTTAACCCAAAACGAACTCTAGTAAGTTTTTCCTAAGATTCATTTTAAGCCCTTTGCAATGAAAATCAAATTGTTCGTTTTAGACCCAAATGAAAATTAGTGTTCTAAAACGAAAAGAAAAACAATTTCGTGAAGTAGTGTTGATCAACACTTAAAGTGTTAAAAAACACATTGTGTTTTCAAAAAAAATCATTCTCCTTTCGTCTTCGTTTGCCAGCCTCCTCCTTGTTGACTTTTCACTTTTCTTGTACCTTGTTCACTTACCTTTGTTTGCTTTTTGGTACCTTGGTTGCCCTTCGTTTGATTTTTGGTACCTATTAACATAAATAAAAGTTAGGCATGTATGGCAAATGATAAAAGTATACACAAGAAATGTCAAAATTGACAATAACTTTTATACTTATTTCCCTAAAAGAACAATTGATTTTAAAATCTCCCTATGTAACATATAAAAGATCAATTGATTGCAAGATTTCCACTTTTGATATAAAGGCCATTAGTTGATTTCAAAATCTCCAAAAAGAAAAAAGCCACAAAGATTAATTTATTTCAAACTCTCCATTTTTGATATACCAAGGCCATGAAAGATTTTAATTGATTTCAAAATCCCCTATTTGATAAAAGATTGATTGATTTCAACGAACACACCAAAAACTTAATTTCTGATTTTCTTTTACCTTGCTTGTCATGGTTTGAAATAAAGAAACAGATGCTTTAAAAAGAAGAAAGGAACATGATAATAAATAAAGGAACGTTAGATAGACCACGATAGGATTTTAAATACAACATGTACGTTGACCACAAAATTCCTTGCATTGATGTTTCAGCAGCTCAAGTTGGTAAAACAATAACAAAAAAAAGGATCGAGATTGAATCTATTTGCCAACGTGTCAATCTCTGGATAGCAACCTGCAATCTCAACAGCAAATACAAATATTAATACACCTATGCGCAATATGAACCACATTTGACTACCATCTTCCGAGTTATTGTCAAGCTCAGCTATTGTCATTCAGTCTCATTTTCGTGGCTGGCACTAAGGCTTCGAATTGAAAATTCTGCAACTAATGTGGATGATAATCTGCGACTGGAAAACCGTCTGACTCCTAGCATCTGGAGTTGATGTTGTTCAAATACTGGCTCCTAGCATCTGCAGGCTACCCAACCAACACGAGCACAAACACAAAAGATGACAACTATTGAAAACAAGGATCAAGATCAATCCATCACTGAGCACACGTTTACTTCATCCAATGATCAAATCGACATATGTCAAGAGTCACTTTTGAATCATGATCAAAATCCACCAACAAAACTCGACAATGAGCCAATTCAAGAAATATCAACATCACTTGAATCTATGGTCAAAGACATTCACAATCTCTCCACCACAATTGTTGATAACAATGATCAAAACCTCTCCATTGAGGAGCACATTGAGGATGTATCTACTCAATCTGATGATAAACTCACCATACATCAAGAGCCACTTTTTAGTGATCTCTTTCAAGGAGTGTTAGTGTTATTTGATCCTATTGACATAATGCATGATCCATTGACCTATGATCATGTTGAAAATGTCTCTACATCACCTTATGAGGTAGAGGAAATATCTCAAGAATTTATTCTAAAGCATGATCAAAATCTTTCACCAAGGTCTAGCAATGGTCCCTTCCAAAAAATGTTGATCCCCTTTGACCGCATGGTTATAGATACTGAAAAAACCCTAAACTCGACACTTGAGGATATTGAGCCATTCCCCATGTACAATGATGACATCCAAGAACCATTTATAAGCAATCCATCCTTTGGAACTGATCCATGTCAAGAACTTGATCCAAAGCATGTCAAAAGCAACTCCAAAATTAATCAAGATCAAGAATTTGTATCTTCAAGATACTACAATAATCTAATGAACACTCTCTTATCCATGCAAGATGATCATATCCATGTGGCACATACTCCTCCATCTACCCATGAGATGCTTTCTATGGATGGACATGTAGATGATCTTCATCTAGAACAAGATTGTGTTACACAAAAAGAGCAGATTCTTAACTCCTACAATCAAACGGAGGCGTCAACATCAGGATCGAATATGTCCCAAACTCAGATTGAGGACATCATGAATAAAGATATCCATCATTATCCACCCAAGGAAACAAGTCAAATAGAAGATCCAGAGTTAGTGGAGCAGCAAATAGAAAGAACATCAACTACGGTGGTCATCTATCAGAGAACACTTATTGAACAAGAGCTCTTGGAACAAGAAAAATCAAAGCATGAAGGTACCACTTCCACCATATTGGGGGCAACTTCATCTCAAGAAAATGTCAACATAGGGAGCATGAAGAGTCCTTATGATGAAGCTAGTGTCAATACTACAACCAACCACGTCACGAATCTTCATCCACCCATCACCCCATCCACAAATTGGGACCAACGTCAAAAGGAAGATTTGAATCAAAGTACAAAGAACGTTATCAAAGAAAAAGAAGCTGAGAAGAATAATGGACAACTCAAATACAAATGGATACTGAAGAATACAAAGAAAGATCATCCCTATCAAACTCCATTAGTCAAAGAAACTATGGGGAAAAATCAAAAAGGGAAAAGTATCCATCAAAAATGTCCACAAAAGAAAAAGTAGGCTTTTCAAGCGATGTACAAAGTGTATCAAACAGTTGGTCCTAATTCCACGCATACTTTCATATCCACCCATCATTGCTCATCTTCCCAAGTTTGGAGAGTCAAAGGTTCCAAACTGTCAACCAATCCATCTCTTATCCCTAAACGCACTCCATCCACGCCTCCACGCATGATATCCAATTCTCATATTGACCATGTATTGGCAACAACCCTTCATCATAAGGATTCAGAAGGCAATCTATCGCGATGTGCGCACAGAGACAGAGTTAACCCCGATATCGACGAAGCAGATCAAGAATCCGAAAAGCTGCATTCAAATGCACGTATCTTAGCAAAGCAACTCCTTCAAGCAGGATATCGATGGCACATTATGACAGGGGCATCTACGTCAACACCACTAGGTGGTTCAACGTGAATCTTTCAGAAAAATACCAAAATACAAAAAAATCAAAAAATATGAAAATCCAAAAAAATTAGAAAAAGGATTGAAAATAGTAAATAAAAAAATTGTCCTCTAGTGAAAACCACATGGATGGCACTTTGGGCAAGACCATGATGAAAACCTGGCAAACAGGCATCATGTGTGGAATCAAGCATCTACGTGCACCAGTTTAGATGAAAGCATCTCATCCAATCCGTAATAAATTGAGAATTCCATCCATCTTAGCCATAATAAATCCATCCATCCATGAACCATTTATCCAATCCATCTTTATCCATTTGCATCCATAGTCCAAGTTATCTTGATCTTGATGAAATTTTGGGGCACACTTTGTGCTTGCTTATGGTAAAACATCTTGACATGGGTCATTTTCATCAATCCTATCCTATGCAGCATTATCTGAGCTATGAAACACTATCCAAATGAGCATTCGTTATCCGAACACCTTATCTTATCGCAAGATAATCCATATCCATCCATCCATACACCTATCCAAGCATCCACCCATGACATTCCATACATTGCTAGACATTGGGGGCAGATATATACATCTTGCTTCAAGAACAAATCTTGATATATATCCTTCACCTTATGTGGCGATCCGAACATTGGAAACCATGAAATAAAATTGGTCAAGCATTTGCGATCCAAAATCCAAATCACTAGCCCATGGCATATTTTGATGAGAAGACATTCCTTATCAGTCTTCATCATTCATCGAACATCAATTTGAACAATCAACATCAGTTGCATCTAAGTTGAACTTCAAATATCACATCAAATCATTCAAACAAATTTTTTTCCAAATCAAGCTTCATCAATCTTGATCAAATCAAATCCAATCAATCCATAATCTTGGGAAATCCTTCCCAATAATTGTGTTGCTTAACACTATCCTTGCATTGTTGTGCATCCTCGACAATGTTATCCTCATCAATCTCAATCAATCCATCCATCCTTGCATTGTTGTGCATCCTCAACAATGTTATCCTCATCAATCTTGATTAATCCAATCCTTGCATTGTTGTGTATCCTCAACAATGTTATCATCATCATCAATCCATCGACTTGATCTACCAACCTTAGCTTGGTTTTCAACAAAATCCCAAAATAGAGCACTGATATCATCACACATATCCATATCAAAATCGCAAAATCATAAAATCAAAACATCAAAACATCGAAAAATCCAAAAACATCCAAAACACATCAAAATCCAAAACATTCATAAACCAAAACATCAAAATATTGAACTGAACTACGCCGTCTCTCGAGCTTAAACGAGGGCAAGGCTAATCTTTGATCAGCCCCGACATCAAAATCCAAAACATTCAAAACATCAAAATCCAAAAATCCAAAAAACATCAAAATCCCAAAACATCAGAAAATCAAAAAAATCAAAAACATTTGTAAAAACATCAAAAAATACCAAAAACAGCCTCAAAACATTGCAAAACTCCAAAAACATCCAAATATTTGAAAAAATCCACCCATATTGTTTCGCTTTCACTCAAAATAATCAATCATCCATAATAAACTGATCGCCATCTTCATCCTTTGGCAATGCAAACAGAAACAAGTGCAACAGTCAGCAAAAGCAAACTTCAATCGTAAAATCAAAATCGAAGCAACAAATCTTTAAAACAAAATCAAAGTCTCGATCATTTTCAAACATGTCAGTCAACTTTATATCATTAGCCTATCAATCAACTTATCAAACCCATCATCATCCTGTACAATGCATGTCCTAGGATATATCATTCCGACAAAGGGCATCATTTATGGATATCACCTTGGATTCTTATCCTATCAAAACAAATCCCTTTGGCTAGAGGTATGAAGAACATTGGCTTGTTTGTGTACTTGATCTTTTCTTTTGATTTATCTTATTGCGCTCATTCCAAGGACCTCTCGATGATATCCGAACGAAGGATTTAGAGAGATAGGAATGGGACAACGATCTTTATCTTTTGTCTGATGTGCTTGTTGGATGTTCTTGTAAAATAACTTGGCGAATACTTGCTTTGTTAGGTACGCCCTAGCAAGGTTTCTGTATGTCAAGTGTGAACAAGAATACTCCTATCTACTTGTTGAGTCAAATTCCATCCACTAAGTACAACTCCATCCCGGTCCTTCATACCTTGATGCATCGTGTTTAGGCGTGTTATCAAACATAAAGTAAGTGACCCTTTGAAAATCCCAATCCTTGATAAGCAAATCATCCATCTATCATCATCATCATCATCATCTATTATCATGATCTCTAATAAAGTCTCGACCAATCATGGACTTGTGGGATCCTCTTGTCATATCTGATTTCCACGCTAACATCATGCATCCGTCATGCATCCATCATGCATCCATCCTGCATCTACAAACCGTCAGCATATCACATATCATTCATATCATACATAATAGGAAACATCGATCATTTCACATACATTGCATTTGCATCATCATCATAATATAGATTTTTTAGTCTAAGCATATCATAAATCATCCATAGCATATCGCATCATCAATCTCATCCATCTCATATCATATCATCATTTAAGTTGTTTAGGATAATATAGATTTGTTATTCTAAGCATCTTAAAATCATCTCATTTGCATCATCATCCATAACCATCCATTTTGAACCTCTTTATCGTGAGATCAACCATCAAATCGTATCTTTTTGCTCGATCTCTCGAGGGGGCAATGTACCAATATACTTCTTTCCACTGGGGCATCTGAAAAATCATGAAATTTTTAAATTTCAATCGTGGCAAGTTTATTCTTTGAACCAACGCAACAAGTACATTGCTTCAAAGAGGTGCAAAATGTAGACACACAAAATTAGCATTATGCATTTGATCAAAATCACACTCATCCATTCATCAGGGTAAATTCATCAACTTAAATCAAATAAATCAAACTTGATCCTATCATCATCTCTTTGATTAAATAAATCAATCATTTATTTAATTAAATCTCAGAGCATTATTCATCTCCCTTTGATTTAATTTAAATCCCTAAATCAAGTCAAAGTGGTCAAATCTGCTTAATCATCATCCTAGCTAATTAATCTTGATTAAATCTAATGCTAATCTCACCCACTTGCATTCTCTAGATTTGGCCACTTGCACATGAAATTGCATTTAATTGATTTATCAAAATATTTATTTTCAACTTGGCATAAAGGAAGAATATTCTCCAAGTTTGAATCTCCCCCCAAGTGGACATGTACACCCAACAGAGCATTTATGAGGCCTTACATGTCTCTTACATGTCCCCTTCCAAAAGTCAAAATCAGCATTTATTGGAAAATTTGAATTCAAATTTTCCCTCTCATGGGCACTCTTCCCAAATCTTGCACATACATCAACCAATCACATAATGACAAGTGTCCTTATCTTATTAGCTTGATCTTTGTCCCACATTGGTCCATTTTCAACACTCAGCATTTGAAAATCTTTAAATACAAGCTTCATCCTCAAGCAAATCCTCCACAATCTCTTGCAAGGTCACTCTCTTCATTTGAGATTTGATCTTGTTCATCACCACTCCACCATCTCCATCATTTACACAACTTGAACTTTGATCAAGGGTTGGGAAAGGGTCACTAGCACATGTGACACCAATCCAATATGGGATAGATTGATTTCATGTTTTTCTTTGTAGGCTTTTATGTATCTTGTTATTAGATAGCATTTTAAAACATGTTAGATATCTCATATGGATGTTGAATGGTGCTTATTGCTTGGAAACTAATCATGTTTGTATATGTTAGTTGCTAACCATTTGCAGATTTTGATGTCCACAACACCCTTTTCCAATGCTCAACTGCAAATACATTAGAATTCTTTCCCTAAGCATAACCAAGGTCTTAGCACATCAAACTCAAAGTAACAATAATAATCAAGGTAACAACACCAACAATATTAGTTACAAAAATGTGCCATTTAACTATGAGGGTCTCATCATGGACATTGAACAAGCAGAACCATGTGTATCTATGATACACATAAAAGGTAAGGACCCATAGTGTGATGTTACAACCTATCGTACCCATATCATAGTCCCTAGATCCTCCACATCCACCCAACCATTGCCTGTGAGTTCTCAATATAACATCCTTGACCATCTAGGAAAGACCCTAGCTCAGATATCCATTTTGAATTTTCTTAAGTCTTCTCCTATACACCAAGAAATCCTAACTAAAGCCTTACAAGACACCCAATTTCCCAATGACATAGACCCTACACAATTTCAAGCATTGATAGGGCACCTCTTAGAAACATATCAACTAGGTTTTAGCCAAAATGACATGCCCTACATTAACTCAAACCATAATCGTCTTCTCCACATCAAAGTCCTAGTAGCTCCCAATAAAGTGAAAAGGGTCCTAGTAGATAATGGCTCTGCCATAAATCTTTGTACCTTAAAGAAGTTTGTAAAATAGGTGGGATACACCCAAGTTGACTTAAACAATCAAGTCATCACTATCAAGGTGTATGATAATGCAGAGCGTGATTCTGAGGGAACAATCTATCTTCCAATATAGGTTGGGCCTATTGTGCAATACACTACTTGTAATGTCTTTGATTTGGAACTCCCCTATAACCTCCTCCTTAGCCATCCATGGATCCATGCCATGCAAGATGTTCCATCCATGTACCACCAATGTCTAAAATTTCCATTTAATGGGGTAGAAGTTACAATACATGTAGATCCTTAATCATTTGAATATTGTCACGCATTTTAAGCTTCTTTTCCCTATTCTCAATATTGCCCTTGAGTGGAAATGGGACCACCTCAAACATCATCATCCCATTTATCTACCAATGCACTAGCCACCACTTCATCCACTCCATCATCCACATCTAATTCCACCCTTACCAAAGTCCAAATCATTGACAAGGGGTGTGGTGAATATGAAATGTGCACAACTTTGAATGTGGAAACTATGCCACTCTCACCACACACATAGGGTCAACCTTCTCAGATTGCACCAAAGGAAGAAGAGAAGATGATCACCTTGAGTTCCAAAAATGTGGGATTTAGCACCTTTCGCTCTCCTGGGTTAAGGAAAGACACACCAAAAGATGACATCAGCCAATGGGTATATCATGAGGAACTTGAACCCACTCCCCCTTTGAAAGAATATCTCCAAGAGACCTATCCTTGACCCTCTAAGTTTGCAGAAAAACACAATTATCGAGGGGGAGACCTTGGTGTAGAAGAGCAAGGAAGATGAAAACCAATAGACACTTTTGTGCATCCAAGAAATTTGGGCTTGGGATATGACACCAAAGAAAAGGGTTCTATGCCATCAACTAGTGCCTCTAACAATGCTAGTGTGGGAAACGGTCTCCTTGAAGACATATTGAAAGAAGAATCCATCTTACATGTGTATGATGATGTGGATCACATAGACCTTTCTTCCATGTTCGAATGCCTATCTATTTGCACCATCACCCTATCCCTTCATCATCCTGAACTCATAGATTGGGACCTACATGGTAGCACACCTATCAATACCTTTCCCTTAGTGGATATGTATGTACATCTTATGGGATAGGGGGAAGATGAATGCCCTATCTGCAAAAGTAAAAATAAGCAAACTAGAAAATGGTCACCTAGAGAAATCCTCTCTAAGGCACTTCTTGACTCAGAAAAAGTAAAAAAAAAGGGTGTATTTGATAGCAAAAACCTTGATTAGGCACTGGAAGATGGGGACGTTCATCTTCCCCTTGTAGGAACTCAGCTATCTGAACGATCATCCATTCTAATGGAGGAAACATAAGAAATAAATTTTGGGACTGAAGAGGATCCCAAAACCACATATGTAGCAAAATCATTATCAAAGGATGAGTACTCTACCATTACCAAGATTCTCAAAGAAGGCATAATCAATTTTGCATGGACATATTTAGATATGTTGGGTCTTGATCCTGCTCTAGTAGTACATCAATTGGATGTACATCCAGACACTAAACTTGTCAAGCAGAAGCTTAGGAAAATGCACCCCAAGTAGCTCTACTTGTCAAGAAAGAGCTAGAAAAGCTATTAGAAGCTAGATTCATAAGACCCATCAACTATTCTGATTGGATCTCCAACATAGTGCCAGTTGCCAAACCAAATGGGAATATTAGAATTTGCACATATTTTTGGGACCTAAATAAAGCCTATCCTAAACATGAATTCCCCTTACCAAACATCAACATGTTGGTGGATTTAACTATAGGGAACGAGATGATTTCCCTCATGGATGTCTTCTTCGGGTATAATCATATCAAAATTGTGCCTAAAGATCAACATAAAACAACCTTTACTACACCTAGGGGCACATTTTGTTACAATGTCATGCCCTTTGGCCTTAAAAATGAGGGGGAAACCTACCAACGAGCCATGACTGTCATATTTCATGATCTCATTCATATCATAATGAAATATTATGTTGATGATCTGTTGGGGAAATCAAGAACAAGAGAAGAGCACCCGATAATCCTCAAGAAAATTTTTGAGCATCTAGAGCATTATCAGCTATGTTTGAATCCTAAGAAATGTTTCTTTGGGGTCACATCAGGAAAAATACTGGGTTTCATCATCTCCAGAAGGGGAATAGAGGTTGATCTAGTGAAAGTCAAGGCAATCATGGATATGCCTCCACCCCACAATCTCAAATAGTTAAGGAGCCTTCAAGGTAAGATACAATCCATCTAATGGTTTATTGCTCAATTAGCCAACAAATTCCAATCATTCACTCATCTCCTAAAAAAAGATACCACCTTCAAGTGGGATCAACAATGTCAACTTTTTTTAGAAACTATCAAAGAATATTTGGCTCACCCGCCCATCCTTATGCCACCAATTCTAGGTAAACTGCTTATGTATATTTCTACTACTTCAGTGGCACTAGGGGCATTATTGGTGCAACATGATGAGTCATCAAAATAACGAGAGATCTACTACATCAATTAGACCTTAATAGGATATGAGCTCAATTATTCTCTGATGGAAAAAGATTAGACACTATATGCTCAGTCACCCAGTGAAGCTAATCTCCAAGGTTGATCCACTCAAATATTTGTTATCGAGGAAAAATTTGACCCATCGCATGGCTAAATGGGTCATGCTATTGAGAGAATTTCATATAGAATATGTGGATTGAAAGGATATTAAAGGACAAGTGATGAAGGATCAACTGGCAGACACCCCCTGGTAGATGCCTATCCTCTAAAACAAAATTTCTTGATGAAGGGGTCTTCACAGTAACAGAAGTGGCCACATGGAAACTCTACTTTGATGGGTCATACACACACAATGGAGTGGGGGTAGGAATCTTGTTTGTCAGCCCCCAAGGTGATTATATCCCAAAGTTATTTAGGTTGGATTTTCCGTGCATGAACAACATCGCAAAATATGAAGCTCTCCTTACTGGCCTCATAATCAAAATCCAATGGAACATCACTCACTTGAGAGTCTTTGGTGATTCCCAATTGATCATCAAATAGGTTAATAATGATTTTCTGACAAAAGATGATAAGTTGTTACCTTATAAGAGCATGGTAGATGAATTCAAAAAGTACTTCACTTCTATCCAATTTGACCAGATACCTAGAGTGCAAAATAAAGCAGCTGATGCAATGGCTACCATTGGTTCCCTAATTGACATGCCAAAAGATCAAAGAGAGTGTGAGTTCCTAGTCAAATAACTATTAATCCCATCTTACGATATCCCTAAGAGTGAAATGGTGTGTGACATTATAGGTCCTATGTCACCATGGTATCACGACATCTACACCTACCTTCATGATAATGTCTTACCTTCTGATTTGACATGCAACCAATGAAAATATTTTATCCAATGCACATCCCATTACACTATCATAGGTGATACACTTTATCATCATGGGTATGATGGAACCCTTCTTAGGTGTCTAGATGAGACTGAAGCTCACACTACGCTAACAGAGGTACATAGTGGTGTTTGTGAGGCCCATTCAAATGGCATGGCCCTAGCTAAAATAATTTTTTGAGTTGGTTACTATTGGCCTAGATTGGAGCATGATTCTTGTGAGTTCATGAAGAAGTGCCTACCCTATCAAAAACACGTGGATTTGATACATGCTCCTACTCAGGATCTACAACCTTTCATAGTGCCATGGCCCTTCTCTCAGTGGGGTTTTGATTTAATCAAAAAGATATACCCTTCATCCTCTAACAGCCATACCTTCATCATCATTGCTACTAAGTACTTCACCAAGTGGGTGGAAGCAATGCCACTCTCTCAAATCATGGGTACTCAAATATCCTAATTTATCCTTTTCCATATTCTCTATAGATATGGAATCTCATCTAACATCATCACAAATAATGGAAAGACATTCAAGAACTAGGCCACGAAACACATGTGTGAAACTTTCCACATGCAACATCATTGGTCCATGCCCTATTACCCTCAAGGTAATGGCCAAGCAGAGGCTACCAACAAAACCGTGATCAAGACCCTTAAAAAGGAGGTTAACAATACTAGTCGAGATTGGCACCTTCATATCCATCCCACCCTTTCGGCCTACTGCACTTCCATTCACACTCCTATAGGTGCCATTCTGTATTCTCTTGTTTATGGTGTCGATGCCATCTTACCAATTGAGGTTGAAATCCCCTCACTGAGAATATCCTTGAAGAACCTTATTAGTGACGAATATGCTCGGGTTACAAGAATTAGTCAGCTAGAACTCCTAGATGAAAAATGGATCAAAGTCCATAATCATCTTCAGGCATATCAAAATCATCTTAAGAGAAGCTACAACAAGAAGGTTCATCCTCGCCAGTTCAATTTTGGTGATTTAGTTCTTAAGTAGAATCAGTGTACCCAACAAGACCATGATAAGAAGGGGAAATTTGAAGCAAATTGGGTAGGTCCCAATGTCATCACAGTAAAATATGGATCAAGGGAATATAGATTTGCTACACCTGAAGGAGATCCCTTAGAGGAGCCCATTAACATCATGCACCTGAAAAGGTTTTACACTTAAGTCAGCTGGGTTATCCTATCTTGCAAAAATCCAAAAAAAGTAGAAAATTGTCAAAAATACAAAAAAATCATAAAATCATAAAAATCCAAAAATAGTAAAGAGAAATAATTTGTCCTATGGTGAAAACCACCCTTGGTAGCACCTTGGATAGGTACGTTTGGTGAAAACCTAGTCACAGGTGCCATTCGTACAAGGCTTAATCATTATCTACCTTGTGTCCTAGTCACTTTATGCTTCCACCCATCCTAATCTCATATCCTATCATCCTATCGATCCTATCCCTCCATCTGCATCCCCTCATCCTACTGCTTGGTATATTTTGGTTGAGCATTGGATGATCTTCATTTTCTACCCATCATCTTGAGCTCTTATCCTAATCTGAGCTTGCATCATCAGTCCTTGTTGTCATGTCAGCCCCTTGCTTCCATCTAGATTCCTTCACCATGTTGGTCTTCATTTAGATCGCATCCTATCATGTTGGTCTTTTGGTCTCATTTTTGTATTTTATCCTTTTCAAACTACATTTCCCCTACTCTTTCACGTATGAAAGGTTGATCATTTGATCCACCCCAAGGCTTTTCTTTTTTTCTATCCAGTCATTGTTTCTCATCATTTGCCTCCATTTTCCTCTTTCAACTTTTATCCATGGTGTTTTATTGAACTATGAGGGCTTTGCACTTTCACATAGGCAAGGCTAATCTTTGATCAACCCCCGAGCCCCTAGGTCTTTAGGGTTTATCAGTCTTGTGTCTTGTGTCTAGTGTCTTGTGTCATGTCATCAAGTATGTCCTTATCTAGCTAGTTATTCATAAATGAGATCCACTTGTATCATGAGTTTCAATTAATTTTTGGAGTCTCCTACATCATATCGATCTTTTAGTTTAGTATCCATCTTTGGTCTTAATAGGATGCATCCTTCCTAGCTGACCTCATCAATCCCATACACCCTCTAGATCTTATAGAAAAGGATGTTTGAAATTAATTGTGATCTTTTGATATTTTTGGCTTTTGTTTATCATTTGAGCTTCCTATCATAACTTTTCAAGGCCATCATAACTATCATATTATGGTGCATTCTAACTAGTTAACATAGGGGCATATCTTGATCTTTTTGTTTTTTCTTGTCTGCTTAGTTGTCTCGCATAGTACCCACCAAAACCCCTATGGTCTTGTGTGCTTGTGGTTATCCCAACACCTAGACTGACCAAGGTCTTCATGACTTTGGGGTGTTGGGATATCCTTCTTGTCTGTTGTATTTTTTTATGCATTAGACACTAATCTACCTTAGTTTCACATACCCTGGCACCTGGTGTCTTATGCTATAGCAAAAATCAGTGCTCCAAAAATGGAAAATCACATTAGGATTACATTTCATGATCAATTTTGTTGCATTACATCCATACCTGACCTATGACCTATGATTTTGGTTGTGCAAACACTCATCCCTCCATCTCCCATTCTTCTTAGGATACTTACAGTTCTTGATAGGTGTAGTTTCACACACATCCTCCCTTAATTTTGTAATGATTATAGGGAAATTACTTGCCAATAAACTCAAACAAGATATGCCTACCATTGGTCCTCCTCACTATACAAGCCCTTATTTACACCCATGTCCTCATTGCATTTCTTTTATCTATTAGTTTTTGTAAGCAATTTAATTGCATCTCATCCCACACTTTTGGTTCATTATGTTGCATGTCATCCCATGTGCTTTGGTATATCATATTCACTTTTTTAAAATTCTTTAGATTAATATTAATTGGTTATTTGAAGAATCTAAGGTTTATTTTATCATCAATTCATTTCATTAACACATTACATACATCGCCACCTGCATCAAATTTTTTTAACTCCATATCCATAGCATATAAATTCATAAATCATTCATCACATCTTGCTTCATAAACATTATCCATCATACATATCATCTTTATCATCCATATAAGAATAAACATACATCATCATGAACACACACATATGCATAAGTAAATCATCCATCACATAAACATAACATAGTGTCAATAAGGGTTATCACATATCATATAAATATAAAAATACAATGTGCATCATATCATCAAAATATATACCCATCATATACATTGGTAATCATCAAATAAAATATAGGTACAAGGCTTTGAATCAAATGTGATCTCTACTGCTCTATACTGTACACCCATCCTGCACCTGTCAAAAACCTGTATCCTTTCATCTATCTTTTTTTCTCTCTACTATGAGCTGCCCACACCCTCAAGTGTGTTTCCCTATTGACTGAGACAGTGCCAACATCTATGGTACCACTTGGATGTAGAGAGGTAAATGATGTGTTTGATCTGGCACTATTGTGAAGTAGGTTGCCATATAGTAGTTGGCCTCCCATATGTACTCATCTATCTCTTCTCCCTGATATCTTATTGAATCCCACTCCACCCTGTATGTGTCTCAAAATCTAGATATGGATCTCCTCTCTTGTGCCCACGCATCTTGTACTAGTTACAGCTAACCAATATCTACTCGCATCTGGGACATCTGCTCTATCGCTTTGTCCCTCTCCTCCTCCATGGCATGTACCCATGCCTATGTAGCATCCCTCTCCCTCTGCAATGTTTGCACCTCTACCCTAGTCTTGCTCCCCTCGCCTTGCATGGCCTGTGTCTATGCTTATGCTACATCCCTCTCTCTCTCCACTACTTGTATATGTGCCTATGCTACATCCCTCTCTCCCTGCAGATTCTATACTTGTACATCTGTTAAATCCCTCTCACGCTACAGTGTCTACATCTGTCCCGCTATCATATCCCTTGCACCCTACAGAGTCCATACTTATGCCTCTGCTACTCTCTCTTTCTTTGCAAAGTCTTTATCTATGCCATATCACCTCCTCTCTCTCAAGAACCAACCCTATAGTCCCCATCATCTACTCTACTACCTCTGCTTTGTCATGGAGCCCATCCCACTCCCATCTCAAATCAGTCCTCTCCCTCAGTAGCCCCTCCAATTGTCTCCTCAAATCCTCCATATCTCACTCCACCTTTTCCAAGGCCTATGAAGATACCTGGTCCGCCAATCCTCCGGGCTCCTACTTTCCCCTGGCCTATAGTATGGTCACCTCAGCCTACAGTTTATTTCACTCCCACCTCACCTCAACTAGCTCCTCATGCTCTCTTTGTCCCACTCCCTTTAGCCAATTCACCTCTGCTCCTAGCCTACTCACCTCAACCTACAATCTATCTCTCTTTGCATGTACCTCCTCTACATGTAGTGCTACCATGTCAGCTAGGGTCTTGTAGTCCCTTTGCTTTCTACCATGTCCACCTTTGCATGCAACATGCTCACCTCAACCACCAGTTTGCTCCTCATAGCCTCTAAATCCCTAAATCTATGCTCAAAAATCTATAGCCTCACCAAGGCCCCTCTCAACAGTAAGGCCAGGTCCTTTGGTAGTGGTTGTATGTATGGTACCATGGTTAATGGGTCAACCTTAGGAGTATCTACCTCCATCGCCTCCACCTATGGATTTTCTCTCTCCTCTGTCATCCTCCCCTTCTCCTCACTCTCCTTTCTTTATCCTCTTTGTCCTCACTAACCTCAACCTCCTCCTATCCTCTCCTCTGCTATCATCCTACCCCCCCCTCCTCTATCCAACTAGTCTCATCTCATCCTCTAGACTAAAACTAAGTGCCTCTATAATCAACTCCTTCATAATCATCTATGTCGATCGATGGCAGGGCCACCACGTGGAGAACCTCATTGTCACACCATCATTTTCTCTCCCACCTCTCATACCTAGGTAAGGTACCTCCTGGATCTCCTCCCACTACTTTCTAGCAAACTCAAAAACAATCTAATCCCCCCATGGTTGCTCTTGAGTGATGTGTCTAAATCTCTACAGTTTGTCAGGGATGTCTTGCTGAATCCCAAACTGCCTCAATACCTGGTCTGCCCTATGTAGCTCCACTATGTAGGCATCTCTCTTGATCAAATAGGATACTATGTAGAATTATCCTCTATGCCTCTCCTCATCCTCCCTCCATCTGGAGAATTGTCATGCTAAGTAGGGCCTCCACACTATCTGATCCTATCATAAATCATCTAGACTCCTCCATCTATCTAGATCACTACCTTGGTAATGAAATTTCTAGCCGTACTCGGTTCTGTACTAGTATGCCACTGGTAGTGTAGGATCTTGCAACCCTCCTATCACCACTCCTGGCTTGGACACACTAATGTGCTCCTAATCCCATACCTGTAACAATGTGACATGTGTAACACTAACTGCCCCCTAATCGCAAACAATGTGCATATACTTGTATAACTGAGCCAATACGTATGGACCCCATGCGAACTCCCCCTCCCTTTGCTCCATAATGTGTCTCACAACCTCCATGAACTTGAGACTGCAAAAACGTCCACTCTTGTTTGGCAGCAAGAGCCCGCTACTCAAACTGTAGAGGTATAATAGTTGAGGAGGTACTCCCAACCCTAAACATCTATCCAAATCCAACACCATCCCCTGAACTCGTAAGTCCTCTCACCCAAAAAGGACCCATAGGGTATGGTCTGGCTCCTTCCCCTCTAATCTTGTCTAACTCACCATATGGCCTGCTATCGATAATTGTATGGTCCTCCACACATCCTCCAAGGTGATGGTCATCTCCCCTATCAAGAGGTGAAATGTAGACATCTCTGAATCCCATCTCTCTATCAATGCTATCAATAGTGCTCGATGCACCCTAACAATAGGGTACCCCAACATACATGATGCAGACTTGTTCGTGCTAATGCCTTGTGATCCTCCCCATTCATCACCACTATCGTCACCTCCAGAACATTCGAATGCCTCCCCCACATTTGCAAGCTCTCAAAATGCTACATTCACATCATACAACATGTCAGTCATTTAAATAATCTCCTCATCTTTTCTTTCACCTCCTTTTCTTCCCTGCCCTGGGTTATCTTCTTGATGTTTCCCTCCTTTTCGGAGAATTTTCCCAATTTACCCTTTTCCCCCTTTTTCTTCACCTTTTGGGTGAATTCTCCGAGTTCAAACGAATTCACCCCTTTTGCTATCATTCTTGCCCATTTTATGGGCATGTTTTCCCTTTTTCCTCACATCACCCTTAGGATGGGTGAGTCCACCCACCCAATGAGCGAGCCCACCCTTGGGATAGGCAAATCCACCTTCCCTTTGGGTGAGTCCACCCTTAGGATGGATGAGTATGCCTACCCTTTGTGCGAGCCTACTCTTGGGACAAGTGAGCGTGCCTGTCCATTGGCAAACCCGCTCGGGGATGGGTGAGCTTGCTCATCTCCCCACGGGTGGGCACTATTGCCCATTGGGTGGGCACCCTTGCCCACCTCTATGAGCTGGCACCCTCACTCGGCCACAAGAGATTCCACCTGCCCTCATAGGCAGGCGAGCTTTCCCATTTGATGGGCGGATGTGCCCACCTCTCCGACATGCGAGTCTGCCCAATGGATGGGCAGACCCGCTAGTCCCCCATCATGGTGGTTGCACCCATTAGATGGATGCAATCACCCATTTGATAGGTGGATTTTCCCATTTTATGGGCACAGTCACCCATTTAACCTACTAACACCCATTTTTGAGCAAATTTTCCCGATATGGGAAATTCTTCCCTTCTCTGATGCCATCCCACCCTTTTCTGGCATTTTTTGTCATTTTTTATGCAAATTTGCCCACTAAATAGGAAAATCTACCCCCCTTCCCCACTGCCTCTAAATAGGAAATTTTTCCTACAAATTGGGAAAAATCAAAATTTTTCCTCCTACCCATTTTCCTAATCTACCTGAACCCCATAACCCATGTTTTCAAATTGCATAAAAATTCAAAAACAAAACAAAATATGTTGAAAATTACAAAGAGGGTATTGGGACTAACCTAGTGTGGAACCACACGCTCATGGTAGAACCATTGTACCTCATCTCATCAGTGGATAATATCATCATCATACTCCTCGACCATCCTCGCCACCTTCCTCTTCTCCTCTCTCTCTCACTCAACTATCAGGTGTGCAAAAGAGGAATAGTAATTCTTAAAATTACTCTATGTAGCTTTATTTAAATTAAATAAATTTATCTTTATTTGATTTAAAGCTAACACTATTCTCTTTAATTAAATAAATCAAACTATATTTAATTAAGTCTAAAATAATTATTCTTCTCATTTTGATTTTTTTAAATCCTAAAATCTAAATCAAATTGTCAAATAAGCTAAATTCTATCTAAATTAATCAAATCAGGATTAATGCTAATACTAATCCCTCAAATCCTCTAGATTTTGCAACTTGCACAATAAATCAATTTAATTGATTTATTAAATCTCCTTTTTCATTCAAAAAGGCATCAAAGTGGGAATATTCCTCCAATTTGAAAATCTTCCCCCAAAAGGATTTGTAGATCCAACAAGGCATTAAAAGCCTCTTAGATGTCCTTTGCCTTGAGCCAAGTGGCATTAACTCCATTTTCTTCTCCTTCCAACATGTCACTTTAAAATTTCAAATTGGAATTTAATGGAATTTATCATGCACATTGACAAAAATATGCTCAACCTCCTTCCATTAGCATCTTGACAAGTGGCACAATGCCATTGGTCCATCTTTAATCCCACATTCATCCTATTCTTCAATCCTCCATCCTTCTTTGTTATAAATATAGACCTCCTCTATTGCATTTGATCATTCACAATCCATGTAAGATCACCATGCTCATTTAGATCCACAATCTTAGGCATTTTCATCTACAACTTCATGCA
This sequence comes from Sequoia sempervirens, assembly GCA_007258455.2. Lineage (NCBI taxonomy): Eukaryota > Viridiplantae > Streptophyta > Pinopsida > Cupressales > Cupressaceae > Sequoia > Sequoia sempervirens. The sequence goes on from VDFB02193867.1 coordinate 427,687,372, forward strand.
ACATTATTATCTTCAAATTTTTAAACAATCTTCATCCATCTTCGTCCATTTTGACATTTTCATAGCTAGGTTATGCAAGAATTTCTCCAAGGAAGAATCAAATATTCATCAAGTCATCACCAAGCTTACAAGGGATTCAAAAAGGGCCATTTTCCACATCAAAATGACATCAATTCCCCCATGGGATTAGGAGTTTGATCATTTAAATAGGATTTAATATCTTTCTTTATTGTATTCTTCACTTATTTCTTGTTTATTTGCATTTCAAATGAATTCCATGGGGAATGTTGAATTAATTTTTATAATGGACTAATTGTGTGTTTGTTTGTTGTGTTTGTGGAGGTCTAGGATTGACATTCATAGCATAGATCAGTTATTGGAATTTTGCTATATTTAATTGCATCTAGGCTAAATATAATGCAATCAGTTTGTATGGTAGCAAGGTTTCTGGCTGCCCCAAAGGAATCTCATGTCAATACAGTGAGAATAATTCTTAAATACATCAAAATTATTGTCGACTATGGGTTGTGGTATCCCACGTTTAAGGATTTCACATTAACAACATATACATATGTAGATTGGGTAGGAAGTGTAGATGATAGGAAAAGTACTAGTGGTAGAGCATTCTTCTTTGGGAACAAACTGGTTTCCTGGAGTAGCAAAAAGCAAGAGTCTATCACTCTTTCTACTATAGAAGCAGAATATGTTGCAACAACTACATGTTGTACACAAGTCTTATGGATGAAGTAGACTTTAAAAGACATCAAATTAGAATACAAAGATCCCATCGCTATTCTTTGTGATAATTCCAATTTCATTAACATATCAAAGAATCTAGTGATGCACTCCAAAACCAAGCATATATCAATCAAGTATCACTTCATTAGAGAGAAGGTTGCAGATAAGGAAGTCAACATGGAGTATGTTCCAACAAAGGAACAAGTGGCTAACATATTTACAAAACCTCTTCCTACAAAGCAATTTGAATACTTGAGGCAAAAGTTGGGATTAGTTTCTCCCACCTCATATCACTAAACACTAGTGATAGGGTATATATCTAGGCGGAGCTTCATTGATCATTTATTTGACCCTAGTTAATAATAATATGATCAAGTATGTTGATGGTGTTTTCTGCATAGCAACAATTTAGACAGAATATGAAATCCTATCTCTCTTGAAAAGTAAATCTCTATCAGCAAGCCTTAAGAGATAACCACAAGGTCTCTAATGTTAGGTCTTGAAAATGCATAAACAACTCAGTGATAAAAATGTGAAAATGCTAGTAATCACAATGGGACCTTACCATTTCTTCTTCACTTGGAGGGACTTCTTCGGTTCCAACAGGGGAATCCGTATATGCAACCAAGGGTGATTGCATTATCTTTTCAATTTTTTCCTCTGCACTATGAAGGTCATCCTCATGAAATTTCTCTCCTTCAGTATCCAAATGATCCTTGACATCCCCTGACTCACCTGGTTTTCCTTGAGCTTCATGAGTGGAAGGGACATCACCATGCTGCTCCTCATGAGAAACAACCAAAGGAAGGTCCACCTTAGGAGCACTATCCTTAGGAGAAGGATTCCAAGACCCCCTTGCAGACACCTTGGCCTTCTCCTCTGAACTTTCAACATTATGATTCTTCCTCCCCTACCTTGGAGCCTGCCTTCTCTAACAATTTTATGATTATTCTCCTCTTGGGCATCAGAACATCGACCTCAGGACCCTACACCTCAGTTCCTTTCTGTTCAAACTTCTTAGTCCTTGTCCATTTCTTAGCCTTTGGCTTTCTCTGCTTTTCTGCTTCCTAGGCCTCCTCCTCTTGAACACCTTTAATCTTGATTTTGAAAGGAGAATCCAAATTACCCTTGCCCTTAGGATCCTACTCAGTCAACTCCTAAAAGGTGGAATGGGGATCCAAATCTCCCATCAGTGCATAGGTGCATTATACACCTCCATTTTCCAACTGCCACAACTTAAGTTTTAACCACATCTTGGTAAATTTGAGAATTGGACCCATCAATTGTCTCAATTCTGTCTTTTCTTCTTCCAACCAATCTATACCACCAATTGGGCTATCCTTTATGGCCTCATAATCATGATCCTGGATCACGTTTCCATCATCCTTGAGTTGGTCTGAGACTACCCTTACATTGTATAATCTGATTGACTCTACTGGCAACCAAGAAAACTTCTTCTTCCTGACTTCGAACTCATCACTACAATTGGATGAGTAATCCTCCAAATTGACCTTATGGCTATATTCTCTATTGGCCTTCTTTTGAGCCTCTCCTATAATATCAAATTTGGACCTCTTAGAGTGGAAAGATAGGCCAAGGGTACTCATTTCCTCCTCTGAAGCCTAGGCGGAACCGATGGAGGGACAAACCTCTCCAGTGCCAATCCTTAGTGGGAAGTCCCCACCAAAACCAGTCTTATGCTTATCCTTCTTGACAATGGCATCAAAGTCACAGATCTGCCTAGTAACTTATAGAAGTATGATGTGATCTGTAGGATATCTCAGAAGTCTATAGAGAGCCCTTTGGCAGCCAATCAATCTAAATGTAAGAGAAAGTTGGGAACTTGGTGCAAGAGCACCCAAGCTCTTCAAGGAACACTTCAAGAGACATGAGGATGCAGGGGCCATGAAGACCTATCAAGGAACTTAGAACATTAATTATGACATTTTGAAGCCTATAATGACTTTTAAAATGGTTAAAAACATTAAAGGAGTCAAATGTCCTAAGGGTCCAGGTAAGAACCATAGGACCAAAATGCATTGTAATTGGACAAATAATGTCCTAAGAGTCTAGATAGGTTTTTAATGTTTTAATCATGTTAATTAAGTTTGAATAATGCCATTTAATAGGTTTTAATGCTTTTTAGTTAGTAGGAGTTAATAAAATAAAAGTTGGAAAATTCAAATTTTAAACTTCTAACTTTGGGCGGGAAAGTGATTTTTAGGAGTTTTAACAACTTTAATGTAATCAAACCAATTCCAAATGGTTTGAGCAGTTGTGGTATGGGTCTATGACCCTAAAGGAATCATTTGTATGAAGTTTGGGTTGTTGGTACGGATTTTGTATGGAATGCTACAGGAAAAAGCAATAAAACAACAATTTCTTACATTTTTCTTGTGTTTTTTTTATGAATATCTAATTATTATTGATGAAATGAACCATGGAATGATTTAGAGACTTGTATCTACATTTATTTAAGGCTTTTCATGTCCTGATACATGTTTATAATCAATTCTTTGTATTATATTGCTGACTATCCTCAACAAAGTGCAGATTTTTCACTAATTTTGAGGTTTTTCATGGATGTTTGATCCATTTCATGAGGGAATGATGTTTTAACTTGTGAAATAGATCTATTATAACATTTATAATACATATATAACAAGTTATTGTGCAGGAAAGAGTGATTCTTGGGTGTACACCGAGTTTTAGCAAGGAAAAGTGCATGAAAATGGAGGCTAAGGTGTAGCAGTAGAAGATTTTCCTTAATGAGGGGTAATTTTTTGAGTTTAAGGTGTTTATATATGTTGAGTTATTGGTGAAAAGTCCAAGATAAGGTTCTGGAAGTGTTGGGAAAGCTCATTTTCAAGAGGCCCTAGTTTTGGAGCAATTTAGTGAGTGTTTTGTGTTTGAGGGTGTCAAGGCTCTCATAGGGACCTAAAAAATTGAAAATCCTTGGTTTGGAAACATTTTAAGATACTTTGGAAATTATTATGATCTAGAGTTGAGTTTGGAATAGGGCTGCTTTGAAAAAGAGGGCTAATTTGGCCTAGTTTTTGTGGAAACAACAGATTTTGGTAGGTCTGATCCAAAACAAGTGCCAACAAGGTTTTGGTATGTTGTGTAGCATCACAAAATACATCTTAATCAGTCATTTATTTTGGGAGTCATTTAGAAAAGTTGAGTGAAAAGTCAAAAAACCATTGCTAGAGGCCTAGTTGGGCTAGAAGCCTACTCAAGGTGCAAGAAGTGAGTTGTGCTTCAAACAGAGGGTTGGGGCTTTGTAAACATTCAAGAAAAGTTTGAATGAGTCTATTAAGAGCACTCCCAAGGATTGGGTCCATAAGGAAGCATATAAGTTATAAGTGAGCCATTGAGCCTAGTTTCTATAAGGGTGATTAAGAGTGCATTGTTGTGATCTTTGAAATCATTATGTTGTTTTCCTAAAGTTCCCATTCCCTATACATTAGAACTGAATAAACCATGCCCCATATTTCTTGATGAATTCCTTAGCCTAGTATGAAATCCTCACATGCTCTGCACCTTGAAGCAATCTTGTGATATGCATGGTGAATGCATCATTCACCCTCCTATAGTCCGAACTTCCCAAATGCAGCTGAGGGAAGACCTCATAAATGATATGCTATCCAAAGGTGCCCCTTATACTCAATCCTTTATAGGGGTGGAATCTTGAAAGTGCATAGACCAAATATGAGGTCACGGTGAAGGATTTTGTTTGCAACACATTGGACAAATGTTCATGAATTACTCCACTAATGACTCCTGCCCAATGGTAGTCATTCTTTTCTTGCTCCATCCTAATAATCACATGGCACATTCAATTCTCGAACATTCCAACAGTTTTCAATCCAACTATCCTACTAAGGAAGGTGATGGCATCATAGTACTCCTTTTTAAACTTTTCTCTGAACAATTGTTTGGGTAATTTAGAGTAATGGGACTTGGGCTTCAACCAAGAATTAATAAACTACTACGACTTCATAGTTTGTTCATCGTAGAATTCCTAGGCTACTTGCATGCTGAATCCCACCACATGAGACCTATTCAACATATCAAATGTTTGGGCAATGGAGACATGGTTAAGATTAGCAACAACTCTCCCTTGAGGACCAATAATCCTCTGTGTGCCTCGATCATAGTGTATGGCACACTCAAGTACTAGCTCATAACACTGCACCGTCGAAGGGAAACCAGCTACATGGGACAGGCTTGATTCATTCATTCTTCTAGTTACTAAGGGAAGATCCTCGACCGCCATTCTTTCCTTAAATCCTTCATAATCCTAGAGGCCAGTGCTAGTATCAGTGACTTCTGACCAAACAGAGGTGATCTTACTCTCGGGAATCTTGCTCCTAATGTCCAGCTTAATATTTTCTACATCGGTCATTAGAGACCCAACTATTGTCTTGCTGGACTCAGCCTGCACTCAACATAGAAATCCTCATAAAAAATAACAGAGGAAGGGAATGTTAACTCATCAAGACACCGTTAGAATAATCCCCATGCAATCAAGGTGTTATTACAATTCATATGAAATGATCCTACTAAACCTCGGGTTTCACAAACATCTACGGAATCCGAGCCAGAGAGGAATTTTGGAAAATTCCAGGCCAGAAATATTCTAGCAGAATAGTCATGGAAACACCTACCAACAATTATATGTGATCATTATCAATCAATAAACTTCATAAGAGATCACAAAATAGCATGAATTAATAATAAAAAGCATCGAGAATCATTGACACATCATGCTACTCCATATTTTATTGCATTTCACCAAATTTTGGGAAAATCCTCTAGAGATAGATTTTCGCGAAGGCATAGACACTTCGCCAAATCCAAAAAAACAAGGAAGCGAGGACTTCGAGAAAATCCAGTGTCGGTGGAGATCCGCGAAATGGTCCCACCTCACCACAAGTCTATTGTATCACTGAGAAGTCTTGGTGATTTCCAAGAGGTCACATCGAAGATGGATGTCATCAGGTGAGGTTTCACTAAATTTAGGCGGTTTTGGTGTAACGTCTCACCATTGAGGGGGAGTCTCAGTGAAGAAAATGGATGTCCTAGCAATGGGTTTTGAATTCGGCCAGAGGTCTTGTCGACTACGTAATGTTTTGCCAACATGGAGTCTCATCGGTATAACCTCTGGCCAACAACATGTAATCTCACAAAGAAAGGAGGGCTTTGTCATGAAGTCTCGATGACTGGAATAAAGTCTCACCAAAAGCAAAGGTCTTAGCAAGAGTTGTGAATTCGCTAAAAGGTCTCAATGAAGAAGTAGGGTCTCTCTGACATGAATGATTAGAGCTTGGGGAGAGTAGAAAGCGCTCAGTGAAAGGTCTCAACGAAGGTTGGAGGTCTCAGCAAAGGGCAAGGATATCGGTATGACTAGTGGAACCCGCTATGACCTCTTGCCGATGGAAGTTTGTCTTGCTGATGGTGTATATGATAGTGATAAATTCATTGCAATTCACCCAATTTTGGGAAATCTGCCAGAGATGGATTACCCCGAAGGAACGAGAATGCTAAATCATAATTTCATTCACAGCATTAGATCAATTATGAATTTTGACGATTTAAGCCTAGGGAAAGTTATACAGGGCCTTCAAAATATTTTCTTTGCATTCTAGGCTCGTTCGAGAGCAAACTGAAGATGAAGGGCGATGCCCTGGGTTTAAACCCTATACATCTTCCATTAGCAAATAGGAAAACCTATGACTCAAGTAATTCAAATACTGACACCATACTAGGGAAAAGAATCATGATTCTCAAGCAAGTTCGCCAAAATGCAAATAGACCAACAAACTCAAAAATTACTTGGGAGATCATAAATTAATCAATGCTACGCAATCCTAGTCATGAAGCAATCAAAATATTCAAGAATTCAAGTCCCAGAAGCTTTTATAAAACAATGTGCCATCCATAATCATCCATTCAAAGCAACACAATCAAACACATACCATTATGAAGTGCAAATCGATCCCAAACTCAACAAATGCATAGAGAATGGTGTCTGCAAAGAACAGGGGCAAGAATGCACAAGAAATCACCACTAAATTGATCACTTCAAACCCAAAAGCCCCAAAAAACCAACCAAGCATCTGCAAGAAAGCACTCCTCAGCTCAGATGAAAGCAAGCAATAAGAATAATAGCATAAAAGACCTCAAAAATCAAGTTAAATACATCCTTCAAAGCACACACGAAGTCATTAATGCAATAGATAAGACAATTAGAAAATCTGGGAATCCAACAATGAGATGGAATCCAAAAGAAACCAACCCATGTGGAAATCTATGAATACTGACAATTTCCGAACAAGGGCCTAGCTGGAGTCCAGTAGGATCCGGGAAAATATGCCCAGGGCGGAAAATCCCAAATTCGAGGAAAAACTTGAAATCCATCTAGAACTCAAGATTTCAATGAATAACCTGGGGAAATACTTAGGCAATCAAAATAAACATTTAAGCACATGCCATAATAAGATAAACCTCAAAAAGAAAGGGCCAAAACACAAAAACCAAAACAGAAAGAGGGTCCCTACTTTCAGCGGGGTGTGTGTGCGAACATTGCACAACAAAGTCAAGTAAAATATTGTTTTACAATTTTCTAACAACCTGATGGTTGCAATAAATTGTCAAATTTTAGCATTTCCTCAGCGAGAGTGTAACCTTTGCAATTGATTTCAAAGGGGGAGAAAATATAGATTTGGAGAAATGTGATGCAAAATAGAATCTTTCTGAGAAGAGAAGATATGTATGTCATAGGGGGAGTTCCAATGTTACAGTGTGAATAATCAAATTTATGCAAAGCTTTAGTTTACCAGGATGAACAATTAGAGTTTTTCCATCAAAGCCAAAGTGGGAGATTGTTGGCATATAGCTCTTATTGATGTCAAAAGGGAAAATTCGGCAAAGGAGTTTGTTAGCATGATGAAAGAGGATGGATGGAGAGTAGTGGGAAACAACTACATGTTGGACACAAGTCTTATGGATGAAGCAGATGTTAAAATACATCAAATTACAATACAAAGATCCCATCACTATTCTTTGTGACAATTCCAATTCCATTAACATATCAAAGAATCTAGTGATGCACTCCAAAACCAAGCATATATCAATCAAGTATCACTTCATCAGAGAGAAGGTTGCAAATAAGGAAGTCAACATGGAGTATATTCCAACAAAGGAACAAGTGGCTAACATTTTTACAAAACCTCTTCCTACAGAGCAATTTGAATACTTAAGGAAAAAGTTGGGATTAGTTTCTCCCACCTCATATCACTAAACACTAGTGATAGGGCATATATCTAGGGGGAGCTTCATTGATCGTTTATTTGATGCTAGTTAAGCATAATATGATCAAGTCAAGTAAAATATTGTTTTAAAAATTTCTAACGACTCGATGGTTGCAATACATTTTCAAATTTTAGCATTTCCTCAATGGGAGTGTACCCTTTGCAATTGATTTCAAAGGGGGAGAAAATATGGATTTGGAGAAATGTGATGCAAAATAGAAGCTTTCTGAGAAGAGAAGAGATGTATGTCATAGGGGGAGTTCTTATGTTATAGTGTGAATAATCAAATTGATGCAGAGCTTTAGTTTACCAGGATGAGCAATTAGAGTTTTCCCATCAGTGCCAAAGTGGGAGATTGTTGGCATATAGTTCTTATTGATGTCAAAAGGTAAAATTGGGCAAAGGAGTTTGTTAGCATGATGAAAGAGGATGGATGGAGAGTAGTGGATTTGATGGCATATTTAAATTGGGATTCTCGAGAGCTTTCCAAAAAGGTATTGTGTAGGTTGAGAAAGTGAAGGATGAATCTATAAATGTTTTATTTCTACTCTCAAGTGTTAGGGTTTATCAGTTAAACCCTAAGGATACTTGTAGTCATGGTGTTCAAAACAAATTTATATTTTGATGTTGTCCTAGTATCATCGGTTTTCAGTTGCATTATTTCCAACTTATGTTGTTCAAGTTGTGAGGGTGAATGGCCCCTCTCCCTAGCGCTTTAATGTTATGCATCCCCTTCAAATCAGCGTGACAATGCATGGTCTGTGAGATAATGGGAGATGTCTCTTTGACGGGCCGATGATCATCTTATCAATGAGACATTGATGTATCAGCAGGAGTCTAGGAGAAGTCTCCTTGATGGAGCAACAAGGAGTATGGAAGCATTATTAGCAAGACTCTATGGCATCGGTGAGACCTTTGTTAATGTCTCTCTGACATGGTGATATGAAGGCAGTGCTTAAGTAGGAACCAGTCATAATGACATGGGTGATAATGATGATGAAGATGACATGTGGCAGGACATGATTGAGTGAACAATAATCCACATCCTTGTTGTGGATTACAATATTTAAATGGTTGGTCTAGACTTGTTCTAACATGAAAAAACAATCAAACATTAGTCAATAAATAATTCTATAACAAACATTCCCCATGAAATTCATTCAAATGCAAAGAAAAAGAAACAAAGCAAATTTAATCTAATGAAAGCTAATAAAACTCATTCTAAGCATTCAAACCAGCATCCCATGGGTGAATTGGTGCTATTTTGATGTGGAAAATAGCCCTTTCCAAATTCCTTGCAAAGCTTTGATGATGATTGATGAAGATATGTGCGTCTTGATGAGATTTGACCATAACCTAACTAAAATTGATGAAAACTATGAAAATGGTGGATGAACTTGCTCCAAATATATAGATAGTGATCTTGCCCAAATTTTTGGATCCAAAATTAGTAGAAGAGATTTCTATTTATAGGAGAGAAGGATGGAAGAATGAAAGATATGAAGGATGTGGGACTAAACATAAGCCAATGGTATTGTACCACTTGTCAACATGCTAGTGGAGAGAGGCGGAGCACATTTTGATCAATGTGCAAATAAATGTTATTAGGTGGAATTTGAAATTTGAAGGTTGGTTTGTGGAGGGAGATGTGGAAGAGGAGTTAACGCCACTTGGCTCAAGAAAAAGACTTGTAAGAGATATAAATGTCATGTTGGAGGACAAGACCTTTTGGGAGGGAGATTTCAAAATGAGGGAATATTCCAACTAGATGCCCTTTTGAATGAAAATAAGAGAATTTATAAATCAATTAAATTGATTTACTTGTGCAAGTTGAAAAATCTAGAGGATTTGATGGATTAGTGTTAGAGTTAATTAGGATTTGGTTAACTTAGATGGGGATTAGTTTGATTTGAAACTTTGACTTATTTAAATCAAAATGAGAGGAATATAAATATTAGACTTATTTAAATAAAGTTTGTTTTATTTAATTAAAAGGGATGATGTTAGAATTAAATCAAATTAAGGTTAGTTTATTTAATTTAAAGGAGATGAAACACGACTTAATCAAATAAAGTGATTTATTTAATTAAAAGAGGAACATTAGGGTTAATTAAACAAAATTATTTATTTAATTAAAAGGGGAAATCGATGAATTTAATCAAATAAAGATTATTCAATTAAATTGTTAGTAAAGAAGTGATTTAGAGAGAACTAATAGTAAACCAAGATCAAGTGCACAATATGGGCCCGTGCTTCTTCTCACGTGTTTGAAGGTGGCTCATTTCGATGAGAGCAGTGGACATCAATGAGACTTTAGTGAATGTATCTTCAACAAAGCAATACATGATGTTAAGGGAATACTACAAGATCGACAATGGTGATTTGATCAATTTATTATCCAACGGTCAAGGTTTAAAGGCTTGATGATAAATAGAGGATCATAGGATCATGGCATGAGAGAGAAGATCAATAGCCATAGTTCAAAAGTAGAGATATGTAATGGCTCAACATTGTGAATAAGGATTTCAATTTGAAAATTGACATAGGGATAGAATTGCATCGTTCGGCTACTCCAGCAAACAATTAAGAGAGGTGATCTGATCTACAGGTTGGCAGCACAAAGATTCATGTTTATCAAGATCAAATAAGATCAAATGGACAAGAGAATGTATTGAATGCATACTAGATTCTAAGGTTTGACAATGAGCTAATTTGGGAAAATTCTTTGTAATAGGATTTAATGTTGTATCACTCGATGCAAGGTATGGCGATATATGGAAAATTCTATTAGATTTCTTAATGATTATCTAGACAATGTGTGTGGCTTGATGTAGAGGAAACTTGTTGAAGAAGGTAGCAAGTGAAAAACCTAACAGAGATTTTGTTAAGTAATAGCTAAAGAGACAAAATGTAGATTTGTAGGGTTTAAGAAAAAATGAGGATATTTAGACAAGAGGTCTGCAAGTTGGAGCAAATAACTATAACATAAAGTAAAAAATCTGAAAAATACATGAAGCTAGTTATAGTGGAGTGAGAGAGAACAAAAAGAGAGCATATGTACTCAATTGATGAATTGTAGGTTGTGTAGAACTATTTTATGCATAGTTGATTGTAAAAATTTGTAAGAGGTTGTAGCCTCCATTTGCACCGAGTTGTAGCATCCTTGAACTTATTGCTTCTAAAATAGGGAGTTGAAGCTTCCTTGGGGTTGTAGCCCTTAGAACTTGTAACTGAACTTTGATGCTTGTGAGGTTGTATTAGGACAGTAGATCCTATCAACATTTCTCACTGTGATCTTTCCCATCTTGGGTTTTCCATGTATATCTAGTGTTATGTGTTGATCTATTTTGTGCTTGTGGTTATTATATCTTTTCATATTTCAATTTGCACATCTAAGTTTAAGGTTGAATTTGCAAATTTTTTTAAGGAATAAAAGTTCTAATATCTATTGATTCACCCCCCTTCTCAATAGATCATTGTGTTATAACAGTAATTGTATAAGGTGTTGTTGTACATGTTTTGCACACACGCCCCACCATAGGAAGGGACCCCCTCTTTTTTCGCTCCCGATAGGCTACTTTTCTCTTGTCTTGTTTTACGTGCCCCATTTTCCAAGCCCAAATTGGTCATGTGCCTTCAAATGATCAAGTCCCCTACCCAAATTCACCTACTTGGGGTATTCAAATCCGTGGCGAAATAAGGTCCCCCATCCCTTTTTTGCCCTTTTGTCTTGTTCTTACTATCTTGGTCCCTAATCACTTGATTCACTCTTTCCTACTTTTTGGTGGATTTAGGATGTTTTTGGGGTGCCTAAATGAGCTGCCAAAGTTTCGTCAATGTTCCATTAAGTTTTGACAGATTCAAAACCTTCCCTCTAGAATTCCCTTCCTCCTTGGCTGTTTGGAAACATCCGTGGACCCCCGTCACTCCCGTTTCCACATTTTTGACTTTGGGGGTAGCCTTTTTTGGATTTGGGATGTGTTTGAAGTGCTTAAATGAACTGCAAAGGTTCCATCAATGTTTCATTAAGTTTCAATGGTTTCAAAACTTTCCTTCTGGTATTCCCTTCCTCGGCTATTTGGACACATTCGTGGACCCCCGTCGCTCTGGTTTCCACAGTTTTGACTTTGGGGGCAACCTTTTTGGATATGGGATGTGTTTGAAGTGCTTAAATGAACTGCCAAGGTTCTGTCAATGTTCTGTTAATTTTTGATGGTTTCAGAACTATCCCTCCAGAATTCCCTTCCTCAGCTGTTTGGAAACATCTGTGGACCCCTGTCGCTCCAGTTTCCACATTTTTTACTTTGGGGGAAAACTTTTTTGGATCTAGGATGTGTTTGAGGTGCTTAAGTGAACTACCAAGGTTCCGTCAATGTCCATTAAGTTTCCGTGGTTTCGGAGCTTTGTCCCCCTTTTTCTATTTTGGAACATCTATCGACCCAGGGTGACCAGGCCTCCAGAGTCCGGGACCTTCGTGGCTATTTTCGAGACTCCTCCCCTCCATGGCCATTTTGAACATCCGTCGACCTCTGGTGACCTGGCCTCTAGATCCCAGCCCCTTTGTGGCCATTTCCAAGACTTCGTCCCTCTGTGGCAGTTTTGAACATCCGTCGGCCTTTGGCAACCCAGCCTCTGGAGCCCAGCCTCTTTGTGGCCATTTCTGGGACTCTGTCCCTCCATGGCTGTTTTGAGCTTCCAATTTTTGTCAAATGAATCCAATCTTAAGAAATTTTTTCTGGGTACTCTTCTTCCCCCTTTTCCCATGTGCTATAATTGAAAAATGTTGATTTTGCTATGTTTTGTGGGGTCCGGGAACTTCACTTCCGGTTTGATGTCCCTTGTTCACTACCCATCCCCTTGGGCTTGCATTAATGTTTATGGTCCAAATGAGTGCAAAATATGAATATTATAATCTTTTGATGATGCATGGATGAATCTAACAAGGATTTTGCAAGATTTGAACTTTTTCTATGATTTTTGTATGAAAGCACTTATGACATTTCATATACGCAGGATTCAAGGAGTTTACCGTCAGTTCGTAAGGAGACCCATTGAGAAAGTTGAACAAGGAATGCGTATAGCTCCTGTCACCATTCATTTCATGATCGTCTTTCCTTGTAGCACCTATCAATAGGGTCGGCGTTAGAAGAAGGCCTGTGCCAAGGAGGCCAAGAACAAAAATGCAAGAGGGTGGCCTTGAAGAAAGCATAAGTTAGCTATCCGCCCAAATCAGGGGCAACTAATCCATTGATGCCAATTGTTGACAGACTCATTTGATCCAAGGAAGAGCACTACAAACACATCAAGTAAGAAGGCAGCTTTCAGGTAGTTTCTACCACAGTGAAAATGGCAATCAGTTAAATGATGAAATTGCTATAATGACTAGCACTAGATGACAAAATAGGGAAAAGACAAGGAATGTATTTTTAATTGTTGAATATTGTGGGGTAGGTGAAACCCTATTGTAAACAAATCTAGGTTATTCGTTGGAAATTGATCCTAGCCATTCATTTGGGATTTGGAAAACTATAAATAGGGGTTTTCCCCTCATTTGTAAGGGTTGGAGAGTTGTTGTAAAAAGCATTTTACAGCAATAGAAGATAGCATTGCATGATTTTATGGATGTTCTCTTTGATTTTTCTCATCTTGCATGCATGG